>VZRI01011516.1:5280-130937 GCA_013397515.1 Upupa epops
CACATTCTGTGTTATTTATCACAGGGGTAGTGGAGCACTGAGAGAGGCAGCGATTCTGAACTAGTTGGCTTGTTCTCTGAAACACCAAGCACAGCAATGTGTAGTCTGCCTAGAATACCTGTTGGATGATCTGTCCTCACAAAATTCTGTATCCAGAATTGTCCTAGGCATGTCTCTAGGCTCCAGACAAGACTGTGCAGTGTTCTATTATTATTCTTGGCTTGCTGCAGTAGAATTTGCTGCATATCATGCATTGAGAAAGCAGATGCTGCAGGCCTAGATTCAGCAAGTGCAGCATCCACTCTGCAAGAGCAGACTGTGCTGCTTCTTTGAGCTTTGCTTGATTCCACAGTACTTGTGGAAAAGCCCATCCCTTTCATAGCCTTGTTTTCATCACATATCCGGAGTATTCACGCTGCCTCCAGCCATCAATAATAATCTTCCATCTGAAGATCAATATCCCACTGCATCATCTCACAGATGCTCTTGTGCCTCCATATTAGTTTAGTGTTCTTCCTTCTCCCTGTTCTGACATTCTGTCCTGACCCGACATCATTCCTGATCACATAGGTCAGGGGCTTTAATTGACCTCGTAGCAATGCATGCGACTGCTCAACAAGGCTCATGCATTTGTTTGGGGCCAAGGTGAGCACCTGGAGGGTAAGTTTTAAATTCTCTTACCCTGGATTGCATTGGGCATGGAAGAACCCACAGGTTTTCTGGAGGGTCTTCAAAATGAACTGTCTCTCTCTTTTATGATTATTTTTACTTGTTTTTCAAAATGTAGTCATGCAGTTTGTTGTTACGGGTAGTTCAAGGATAGATACGGAAGAAGGTTTAAAAAGAGGCTGCCTTTATTTTGTTGAGCTAATGGACATGGTTGTAAAAAACTGAGTTTTTGAACAGGGGGAGTTTTCTGTGACTAGAAGATTGGTGTCTGTGTTTCATTGCTTGTCAGTGCTTATACTACAACTATGTTTGGTAAATAATGGAGCCTTGCCATTCCTTGTGCTATGAACTCCTAGATTAAAGTTTTAGAGCTTGCTAGCAACTTTTCCCTATTCAGAGTACCTGCCCCAGAATGACTATGCTGCCTGCAGATCTGGGGGGCTAGCTGAATCCTTATGCAGATCCTGCAGTTAGAGCTCCCTTGGGCTTTTGGAGCAGGGTAAGTTCATGCCCCTGAAGGAAAAATGTTTAAGAAACCTTGGCAAAAGGCATTCAGAAGCTGCTTTCTCCTCTACTGCTTGTCTAGGCTTCTCCAGGCCACCCTCTCGCTCCTATTTCAGGCTGACTTTGGTCAGAAGGCATGCTAGAACCCCTTCAGCTCTTGGAGGGGGAAGGAGAGCAGCAGCAGTGGGAAGGCAGCCAGAGAAGAGAGACTGCTGCTCCCTGTGTAAACAGATGGCATCATCAGGCTGAAGGGAAGTGCTTGTGTAAGTGGCCCTGAGGGAGCTGCACACACACACACACACGCCCTGGGCACTGCTCAACAGGGCTGCCCTTCCTTCAGCCAAGCCATGACACCAAGTGCCCTTGGCACCAGCCTGCGTCAGTGTTCCTTATCATCCATCCTTTGGAGTGTGATGCAAGCATGGACAGTCCTGCAGTGAGGAGGTGAACATTCTCTCAGTGCTGTAGCAGCCATGAGACTGCAGCTCCAGCTGTATCAATAGCAGGATGGGCTCTCTTTTCTGACTGGCTCACAAGGAACTTGCTCCAGACATTCTTGTTCATTCAGCCTTCCTAGTGAAACATGTCACTCCTCTCAGCTGTAGCTGCAGTTGCTTAGTTAATAAGGAGTGAGAATTAGGTCTTTCCTGTTGATGTATCTATAATCTCTGGAGCAGATCTTGAAGGTCAGAGCTATAGCAGACCAAAAGGGAGGTTTTGCAGGGCCTTGTTGGGTGGGCAGAAGCTGCCGTGAGCTGGACCTTCATGGAGACCTCTAGGCAAATCCTATGGGAACACTTGTCCAAATAGCTGCAGGTACTGGTTGGGTTGCTTGTGACAGCCTGTGCTGTGGGCGCTGATGCTGGGTAGTTCCTGTGCTGTCACTTGGTGGTCTGTACAGCAGCTCTGTGATAGCAGCTTTCTGGCAGTGCCAGTGCTGTCGTGTGGGAAGCTTGTGATCACATCTGCTGTTCTGGAAGCTCATCTTTCACTGTGGGACAGAAATCCATTTAGCTTTCTGCGCTGGTCTGGGCAGGAAGGAACAGAGGGATCTGATGGCTAACCATGCAGGAACATCCTCACGTGGCTCAGAACCCCAGAACACTGAGGTGAATACAAGCTTGATTTAAAGACAACTTCCTCTCGAGTTTCCGAAGCATGAAGGATGGAGGCCAGCACTTCCAGCTGGCACTTGTTGCAGGACTTTCTCCCTGATGCCACTGAAGTACCTGGAATGAAACCTCAAATGGAAGGCTATAGAACAGCAATGTGTCTTCTGTCATTCTGTGTGATTCTGTGTCACTCAGTGTGATTTTTCCCCTTTCCTTGCTCTGTAGACTAGCTTGGAGCTTTGTCGCTCTACTGAAGTGGGAACTTTTGTATTTTCGCTTCCTGCTGGAGGCCAGAAGATAACTTCTTTCTCTAGCCTAGGTCAGTAGTGGTGCTTGGCTGGCCTTGCAGTGAGCTGATTCAGCTCTGTAACATGACAGAAGCTCCTCCCCTGTATGCTGAGCTTCACCTCGGCTCATATAGAGGCTTGACTTGGCTGTATGAAGGTGTCAGGTAGCCCTGGAACTGATGTAGGAGCCGTTTAGGAGAGTTGGTTTCCACTGCTGACCTTCTTGCTTTTCTTCTTTATAATTGTGTCTACTCTTATAACCCCCTGAGTCTTACAGGGGAAATTGGTGTGACTCGTGTTGAAGGATCAGCTTTATCTGGAGAGAGGGCGTTTGAAGAATTCATTAGGTCATGAGTGCCAACAGTTAGTTGTTTGCCCAAGGCTTGATGAAATTGGTGTAACAGCTTGTGAATGTAGGTAGCCAGGAGGCTGCACTGGTATGTGGCAGGGATGTGCATTATCCCTATTTGTTTGCCTTGGGTGAAGAAACTTAACTGCTTTTGTGACCTATGATGAGCTCTGTCTGTGGTCAGAGGAACAACTGGCTGAAACTGCTGGAGTACCCAACAAAAAGGAATTTCCTCAGGGATTTCCAAAGCAGACAATCTTGTTTTGTGTGGCTTGAAGTGGAAGTAATGAGCTTGCTGCAGCCATTGGCTCTTTTAAATGTTCACAAAGCTGTTACCTCGCAGCTTGACAACAAAAATGTCCGACACTGATTATTTCTTATGGCAGGGTGTGAAAGCATTTCGTAAGGCCCACATAACCTTAATGGGCTGCCCTTTACGTTACACTAAACCGGTGTGTAAGAAGAGTATCCAACTCTTGGCTCCACAAATGTGCTTCATTAGCTCCTGTGACTTCCAGCAGGATTACTGGTGTACCAGATCAGCCAGGTCTGGCTTAATACACATGGCTTTTGATTGAATTGAGCCAGCAGTATTATCTTGTTGGGCCAGCAATGTGCTCTTGTGGCCAAGAGGGTCAACCGCATCCTGGGGTGCATCAGAAGGGGGCTGGTTAGCAGATCAAGAGAGGTTCTTCTCCACCTCTACTCTGTGCTTGTGACACTGTATTGTGTCCAGTTCTGGGGCCCTCAATTGAAGAAAAACACAGAGTTGCTGGAGGATGTCCAGCGTAGAGCAACAAAGATGATAAAGGAAGTAGAGCAACTCCCTTCTGAGGAAAGGCTGAGGGAGCTGGGTCTCTTGAGCTTGGAGAAGAGGAGGCTAAGGGGAGATCTCATTAATGTCTATAAATAGGTGAGAGGTGGGTGTCAGGAGAATGGAGCCAGGCTCTTCTCAAGGTCATCTGGTGATAGGACAAGGGGCAGTGGGTGCAAGCTGGAACATAGGGGGTTTCATATAAATATCAAAAGAAACTTCTTCCCAGTGAGGGAAATGGAGCATTGGAACAGGCTGCCCAGGGGGGTTGTGGAGTCTCCTTCTCTGGAGACGTTCAAGACCCACCCGGACGTGTTCCTGTGCAACTTGGTTTAGGTGATCCTGCTGTGGCAGGGGGATTGGACCGGATGATCTTTCGGGGTCCCTAATGATTCTGTGAATTCTTCTTGTGTCACAGAAAATATTTAGGGGTGGACCATTCGTTTATAAGATATTTCTGAGCATGTCCACATGTCTGATGAGCTTTTGAGAGACAATGTTCTGTGTACCACTGGGGTATGTGCAAAAGCAGTGTCATCTTTTTTTTTTCTTCTTCTTCCTTCTAGTCTTTTGAAAGAGTTTTAGTAGAGAACAAGCTGCATGGCCTTTCTCCAGCTCTTTCTGAAGCCATCCAGAGCATTTCTCGCTGGGAACTTGTCCAAGCCGCACTTCCGCATGTGCTGCACTGTACCGCGACGCTGCTCTCCAACCGCAACAAGCTAGGTCAGTGCTCCGCTGAGTTGTGTTTTCCATCCCTCAGGTTATTGATGCACATATGGTAGACTGATGCTCAGGTTGCCAACATGATTATATCCTAGAATTCTAGTTCATTCTGTAAGTTGCCTTTCATTTAGACTTACCTGCCTCCCCGCAGTTGGCATTTTAGGGACTGAGATGTGAATGTTGTGCAGTGAATTTGGAGGTCCCAGATGTAAAGAAACAGGATTTTTATATTTTTTATGTAGAATTTCAAAGTTTTGGGTGCTCATCGGGAAGTTCCTCTCTTGACATTGCCCTTAATGAGATACCATGATGCATTTTTTGCATTCAGGACATCAGGATAAGCTTGGAGTAGCTGAAACGAAGCTTCTCCACACTCTTCACTGGATGCTGCTAGAGGCTCCTCAGGACTGCAGCAATGACCGACTCGGAGGAGACAGAGGCTCAAGCTGGGGAGGGAGCAGCAGTGCCTTTATTCACCAGGCTGAAAACCAGGGGTCACCAGGACATCCCCGACCTGGAGCTGCCAATGATGAGGAGGAGAATAGCAGAAGGAAGTTCTTCCAGAACTCCATGGCCACAGTGGAGCTCTTTGTGTTCCTTTTTGCTCCTCTTGTCCACAGAATTAAAGTAAGTGGAACGTCGTGTGGGAACCATAAAAAATACCTCAGCTGGTGTTTTAGTTCAACCTACAGTGCACACTGGAAATGTTTTAACAAGCTGGGAAGAAATGCTTCCAGTGCCACAAATGATCCCCACAACATCAGGCAGGGACAAAGGCAACTGCATCTGAAACAGGCCATTTCCAAACCTTGGACCTGTGGTCCTTGTGAAGTTGTCTTCCTCCCCACAAAAGTGGGCTGTCCTTTAACTACAAGAATTAAAGCAGAGGTGGTCTGCGGCTGTTAGAGATTAGATTTCTTTTTGTGTTTGCTTTTATAAGATGTCGTTTCCCCTTTACAAGATGGGGTTTGTAACAATATCTCAGGTTGCCCTTGACGATCTCTGACGTCTCCAAGGTTACTGTGATGATGAGCACTGAGCAAACCTGCAGGTTTTAGTCATTGAAGCAAAGCTCTAGAAAGATGAGGAAAACAAGGCATCAATTTTAGCTACTGAGACACAGAAGCCACATGAACACGGGATGGCAATGCAGCTGTAATTAGGCTGCCAAAACTCAATAGGAAGTGGCTATGTATGATCAGAAGGGATGTTTTCTGACACTGGACTGGCCTTTTTGTTTAAAGCTTCATGCTCTGGCAAGAATGGAGTTCACTATTTGGTATAGTAATTCCACAGGGAAAAGATTTCTCTATTGCTTTCTAATTGAAATATGTTTGTGTCTGCTGAATGGTGCCAGTGTCCCAGGAGTCGGCAAATAGTGACCCCTGAACCACACATAGTATCACTCCTCATAGGAGTTGTCAATCCAACTGGAAACAACATTCTTCTCTCTGTTCTTGTGTGGCACAACTTCTGTTTTTCTTCCTAGGAGTCTGACCTGACATTTCGGTTGGCCAGTGGCCTTGTCATTTGGCAGCCCATGTGGGAGCACCGGCAGCCTGAAGTTTCTGCTTTCAATGCCCTTGTAAAACCCATCAGGAACATCATTACAGGTCTGAACCTTTGCTGGTCCCGAGAGCAGGGAACCTTCCCTTTATTTGTTTGAAATTTGTGAGTCCCGCAGGAACTAGTCAAATATTTGAAAGTAGTTTAACGTTGTTCTCTACGCCCTCAGAGTCCAACCAACATTTGCATAATAATTAAATAGTTTGAAAAATTATCAAGTATTTCAAATGATACAAAACTGTCTTTGACATCTAGTTCTGTCTCACTCTGCATCAACCTCTGGAATTAAAAGAAATAGGGTTTCAGCCCTGGAGCTAACAAAAGGAGTTGTCCAAAGTTTTCTGGAGTGGTTGGAATCTTTAGGTCTGGAGTGTGGTCAAAGAACTCTGTCTAGAATAACTTCAGGAGTAAAGTCTGAAATTAAAATTACTTAGTAATGATATGTCAGGGTTTCAAGAATGTGATGACAAAAGGATTTAGGATACAATTTCTATTCAAATTTATTTTGAAAGAAATTGAGGGGTTTGGTAGATGATGTTGACCACACAGGTGAATTTGTGTGAAAAATTAAAATGGTCCTTTATTTATTTTCCTTTTTATGGCTGTGGCTAATGCCTGGGAAGCCTGAGGCAGATACTCTGGGCTAGATTTGCTGGTCTATCCTAACACTAGAGGTGATTGAGTCCTCCTTTGACTTCTGTTCTCAGCTAAGAGAAGTTCTCTCACCAACAATCAGAGTGTGACTTGTGAATCCCCTAGTCTGGACAGTGGCCATACTGAGGTAAGGTCTCCACTAGGGTTAAATGAGTTTGGATGAGGAACTGAGGAGGGTGGAAAAATCAATATTGAGGCAGCACTCACAGTTACCACCTAAAGTATTCCATCCCCTGAAATTATGGTTCTCCATAGCTCTTCTGAGGACTCCCGAGTGGGCTGGCAGTGGAACCAAGGTGTATTGTGTATGGCTGTCAGGTTCTCCTTGGCCTTCTTCTATCATATAGGATGGAAGCCTGATCTTCAGCAAGTTTTTTTTTAGGCAGAGCCCTGTCTTACTCTTTGTCTGTACAGTCTGTACTAAGAAGCCCCAGACTCGATGAGTTTCTCCATGGCATTACTCCAGCGTATTACAGTATAAGCAATAGTCTCATCTAAGCACAAACTGTAGAAAGATAAATAAGATGGGATAAATCAATATGTTAATAGATGGATTTCCTATGCAAAGGGACTCCAGGTCGTCTGTGAAACAACTCAGCCAGATTCGGTACCTCCCAAGGCCACTGTTTCAGCATGTCATCGTGGCAATTCCTTGGATGGAAGCGTGTCTTCCCAGACCTCTCAGGAGAGAAGTTCTGCACATCCCAGGTACAAATCCCCTCAGCAGAGAGTTAGGTTGGGATGGTCGTGGAAACCCTTTAGCTTGAATCTGCTGCTGTCCATGTACACCAAGGGTACTGGATGTTTATCAGAAGCTCTTGACAGATTTGAGTTTTGGGTGGTGAGCTGGGTGGTGACACGATACTGAATGCCACTGGCATTGGAATTTCATTGTGGTCTCTAGCTGGCCCATTGGGACAGTTTCTTTGATCTTTTCCAATCCCAGAATCACTGAATTATTGAGGCTGGCAAAGACCTCTGAGATCATTAGGTCCGGCCTATGACCTAACATCACCTAGGCCATGGCACTATATTGGTTTCTTGTCATTACAGACCATCATAAATAACCTGCAGGTTTGGCCCTCCTTAGCTGGATTCAGCCTCAGGCAAGGGGTATCTTTTCTGACATCCCTCTGATCAAATTCTCTTCAGCAGGGCACCTTTGCAAGACTCTTTCTGTTGCCTCTGTTATGCCTTAGGCTACTGGCCCAAAGGACCAGACTAACAAAGAAGCCCCACAAACAGCCTCCCAGCTTGCCCTATGGAGCTCAGGCTGTAGTTTTCCACTATGTCACTGATAAATTAACTTGTTTTCATTGAGATTTGGGCAAGTAAAGATGAAAACAGATTTTCTGTGGTGCCATAAAGCAGATGAAGCCAATGAATGTGCTCAGGGGATAGAGTGGAAAGGAAACCCAGCTGGGTTTTTGGGTCTCTCTGGATTTAGGAGGGTTACTTAAGCCTCTCCTGAAAATTGTGATCCTGTGGCTTGCCTCTCTTGGGACATGTCGTTTCAGAAATGGCTTGCTTTATTCTTTATTAGTGTGAGATTTATTTATTATTGTGGGATGGAGTGGGATTCTGGATATAATTTGGTTTCTCAAAAGGGGGCTTGGTGCACCCTTCTGCTGGTGGCAAGGGCAAAGTTCTTTTCTAAGGCTCTGATCACATCAGGTTCCTTCCTTTGGGATTTTTATACCAAGCCTGCTTTCAGTTTGGTGTTTTTAATTTGTATTAATGTGGAGCTGGAGACAGACTCGCCTTTCTCTGTGTGAACACTGCTGCTCAGAGAGTGCAGAGCCATGGGAAAAAAAGTAGATCTGCAATTTAGGAAGATAGAATCAGATGATCAATTTGTCAGGCTGGATGTGGTGGTTGCTATGGGGATGAAGCTTCAGACAGGATTTGAAGAGAGCATCATTATGCCTTCCCTTGGCAGGACTCATTGATCAGTTTAGACTGTATGGGGAGCTCTGGTTGCCAAGCAACAGACAACTGAGGAACAAATGTTGTTTACTCCCCTTCCCAACAGCCGCACAAACTCTTTGTCCTTGCACTGGGGCTGAGGGAAACGCTGCCTGTCCACAGTCCTGGGCAGCTCGGAGCTGATTACTTGCACACTAGATTGCCTTCTAAATGAAGTGCAGAGTTTAATTTCTGGTTCCTCAGACACTTCTAGAGCAAATGGCTCATTCCTGTCTAATTATCGCCGCTCCGCTCAGTGAAATTCTCCACTTACAGACGAGAAAGCTGAATGGGAAGAAATAAGCCCCCAGCCCTTCAGCCAGCTGCTGCATTGCAAGTGGATTTGCAGGAAGGACTTGGAGTGACAGATACTTCATAAGGAGGATATGCCTTGCTCCAGGCAATGCTGTGCCTTGGGTTTGCCAGTCAATGACAGACTGATTAGATTTGGCCACTGATCTGGGTCCTGTGAAGTGGCTAGAGAGGAACATATTACCCTCTACAATTGTTCCTGAGGTGATGACTGGGATGCTTCACATATCCTTATCCCACAATCCCAGAGTCTCTTGGGTTGGAAGAGACATTTAAGGTCAACAAGTCCAGCATTCAACACAGCACTGTCAGGTCACCCCTAAACCACATCCCTCAGCACCAGGTCCACGTGTTCCTAATGCTTAGGGCATTCTGTACTAAAACCCTTTAGGAACAACACCACCTGAAAGACAGGAAAATAATAGAAGGCTAAAAATGGCCCATTGCACCACTGGATATCACAGTCATTTTTACTTGTATATAAATGGTTTCAAGGGGTTAACTAATGTAGCTGCCCTGACTGTTCCTTCACTTGAAGTGGAAAGCTTGGACATCAGGAAAAATTTCTTCCTGGAAAGGGCCATCAATGCCTTGGAACAGGCTGCCCAGGGAGGGGGGTGAATTGCCATCCCTGGATGTGTTTCACAGTCATGGAGATCTGGAGTTCAGGCACAGGGTGTAATGGTGACATTTGGGTTAAAGGTTGGACTCAGCGAGCTTAAAGGTCTTTTCCAACCTCAGCTCTTCTGTTCTAGGACAGAACTGGTTTCCAGCTATCAAAAGAAAAGCTTTGTGTTATCAAGATCACCCCTTAGGAACAATTGGACATACAAACCTGACATGTCTTTATTTGGAGAGCTGGGTATCTAAGAAGGGTAATACCCCTGGTGGTTAATGCTTTCGCTCCTCCTTTTTGGAACAGGGTGTCCCTCGTGATCCCACCATGCCAGAAATCTCGCTATGCCACATACTTTGACGTGGCAGTGCTGCGCTGCTTGCTGCAGCCACACTGGTCTGAGGAGGGCACGCAGTGGTCCCTCATGTACTACCTGCAAAGGCTGAGGCACATGCTGCAGGAAAAGCCGGAGAAGCCACCTGAGCCAGAGGTCACCCCTTTGCCAAGGCCTCGCAGCAGCTCCATGGTGGCTGCTGCACCCTCACTGGTGAATACCCACAAAACTCAGGTAAGCAACTGCTCTTGGCAAAGAAATAGCAAATGCTGTGGTGAAGCTAGGAAACGGTGGCTGGAGAACCAGTGAAAAGCACAGCTGTAGTGTGGATTTATCTCCCCAGGGGCCAGTTCTGTGCATCCATTCAGAAAGAGACCATGAGTACAATGAGGGTTTTGGAGGCAGAATCTGCTGCAGAGTCAGAGCTGGTGACTGTTGAAAGCTTGAGGGTTGATTTGGAGCAATTAATGTGGGATAAGCTGTGCTAACATCCTTGTTTAATGTGAGAACATGCTAGTGTAGCTGTCAGAAGAAATCAGACTGCCTTTGCTCTGGCAGAACCCCTTAGAAGGGAGAAAAGGAACTAAAAAATGCTCAGCGTCAAATATTGGAGTAGACTTTGCAAACTAGCAGAAACCCTCCATGATATTAATGTTAATCCTTCATCACTGTCACCTTTAGATTAGCCAAGAAAACCTGGGTGAGAACCCTCTCTAATGAGTGTCAATGCTTGCTTCCCATTTTGCTGGAAAAGGAAACCCAGACCTCTGATCTCGGTGCAGTGGAGAACTTGATGTTCAGCAGGATGACCATGAACCAGCAATGTGCTCTTGTGGCCAAGAGAGCAAACAGCATCCTGGGGGGGAATCAGAAGGGGGGTAGTTAGCAGGTCGAGACAGGTTCTTCTCCCTCTCTACTCTGCACTAGTGAGACCACATCTGGAGTATTGTGCCCAGTTCTGGGACCCTCATTTCAAGGACACAGAGCTGCTGGAGGGTGTCCAGTGTAGAGCAACAAAGATGATGAAGGAAGTAGAGCACCTCCCTCATGAGGGAGGGCTGAGGGAGCTGGGTCTCTTTAGCTTGGAGAAGAGGAGGCTGAGGCGTGACCTCATTAATATCTCTAAATATGTAAGGGGTGGGTGTCAGGAGGATGGAACCAGGCTCTTCTCAAGGTCATCTGGTGATAGGACAAAGGGGCAATGTGTGCAAGCTGGAACAGAGGAGGTTCCATATCAATATCAGCAAGAACTTCTTCACAGTGAGGGTACTGGGGCACTGGAACAGGCTGCCCAGGGGGGTTGTGGAGTCTCTTTCTCTGGAGATGTTCAAGACCCGCCTGGATGTGTTCCTGTGTGACTTGGTCTAGGTGATCCTGCTGTGTCAGGGGGATTGGACTAGATGATCTTTTGAGGTCCCTTCCAATCCCTAATGATTCTATGATTCCATGTTAGGTGTTAATGTGTTCAGCAGGGGTTTTTTGAGTGGCTCACTCATATTCCAGGGATAAAAAGAGGAAGCTGCTGCACCATCAATTAATCTCCGTGTTGATTGTGCTACCTGTAGGTAGTGCTCTCTTTTCCTGTCACGTGGGCTCGTAGCAGCAAATTCTGATTTACCTAATTGATGGAACTGCCTGAATAAATTTAACAGGGGTTGATTCAATTGTTGTGGTCCGGTTTTATGACACACCTCAAGTAAAAGTCTCCATCTCCAGTGAATGCTGCTGTTAACTGGCTTTTTTTTGGAGGCAGAACTCTCTGAAGTGTTGCTGGTTTTCCTTACTTTTGTTACTTTAGAGCTCCGGCAGGTTTTGACCCACCTTCACGGTAAACCATCTTTTCTCTTGTACAGCCCAGATGCTTATAAGCCAGAAAAGAAGTAGAAATGATATAAATATTTATGCTGGTTTTATAATTCTTGCATTTTATAGCTGTTTTCTGAGGGCTGGTGGTTCCTTGTGGTTTTAAGGGCTGAGCAGTAGCGGCAGTGTTTAAACCATGTTACAACTTATTGTCATCTCTATCAGATGTTGCCTATGAAAGCTTGACATATCTCTATGTGAAGGCCAGGGAACATGAATTACTGCTTGGTCTTACTCTACCTTTGCATGGGGATTTTATAGGATTGCTGTGCATGTATGGAAAATCCTCCTTAATTCCGTCTATTGGAGGGAGGAATCAGAAGATCTTGCTGTTGATGGGGTTCACTGCTTCTGTGCATATGCTGTCCGTTTGCTTTCACTCATAAATACTTGGTTAGCTCATAACTACCTAATTAACCCATAGCTCCCAGGTTTAGTTGCTGGTGCAGGAGGGGATATTTTTAGTGGTTCCACAGGCACTGACTACACTGGTGTTGTGCCAGTTCTTCTCTACGTCCTGTAAAACACGTCCCTCCTTTCACACACTTGGCTTGTTCTTTCTTTTTTTTTCCAGATTGTTTCTCTTGCAGAAGGTTCTTTTACTCAGCTGCTCTTGGCTAATGTTTTGCTGTTAAATCCATTTGGCAATTCCACTGGGTACTTTCTTGCTGCCTGTGTGAGGATTGTCCAGTATGTTCTTCCCTCCAGAGCTGGGCTTGATTGCTTTTGGTAACCTCCATGTCAGCCTTCTGAGTTTTTACTGTACTTCATCAAATCGAAATCCTGTTTAGAAAAGACTTCCAATCTGTTTTGTGGAACAGCTGTGATGGAGGAGGAGGAAGTAAAATGATTTCTCAGACTATGTCAGCTCGTGTTCCTTGTTAAGGTTAAAGTCTGCTTTTTTGGGTCTCGATCTAAAATTCCTACCACGATGTCATCATTTCTGCTCTCAGGTTGAGCAAAGCTTCTCGGCAGTGCTGCCTCTCTGTGTTTCAGCAGGAGGGATTTACATTGGCAGGCAAAATATGATTAAAGCCAAAGCCAGCTGCCTGCAAATCTCATCAGGGACCAGTAGATTTTTCTGGTAAATCCAGATTCTTTCTGTTGTTCTGCAGTTTATCAGGGGAACTTCCTGCATCTTCCTAAGCCCCTGGCAGAGCTCTACGATGTGTGGCCTGGCTAAACAGAATCTGAAGCTCCTGTACCAAAGGAATCAATTCATCTATTGTCTGGGTTGACAGCACAAAGCCTGGCTTATTTTAACATGACCAAATTCTTTATCAGGACCTTTCTGGTGATGTAGCAAGATAAAAGAGCATCTTCATTGGGAATAAGAGCTGATATTTAGGCAGAAGGGTATTATCCTGAGAGAGTTTGCTCAGGTCAGCTGCACAAACATTTCATGAAGAGTGGCCTCAGCTCTTTAATGAGAACAGATGTCCTGCAGCTGAGCTTGGGCCACCTTTTGTAGCAAAGCCCTTCTTTACAGTAGGCAACTGTAACCATGGAATGGTTTAGAATCACAGAATCACTAGGGATCAGAAGGGACCTCAAAAGATCATCCTGTCCAATCCCTCTGTCACAACAGGTTCACCTAGACCAACTCACACAGGAACACATCCAGGCAGGTCTTGAACATCTCCAGAGAAGGAGACTCCACAATCCCCCTGGGCAGCCTGTTCCAATGCTCCATTAGCCTCACTGTGAAGAAGTTCCTTCTGATATTGATATGGAACCTCCTCTGTTCCAGCTTGCACCCATTGCCCCTTGTCCTATCACCAGATGACCTTGAGAAGAGCCTGGCTCCATTCTCCTCACATTTTTATAGACATGAATGAGGTCACCCCTCAGCCTCCTCTTCTCCAAGCTCAAGAGACCCAGCTCCCTTAGCCGTCTAGGAGCACTGGTATTCCAAGGGAAGGATGCTCACTGATGTAGAAACCTTGGGTTTCCTTAGTGAGTAAATCCATGTTTTGCAGATCAAGTCTCCTGAAGGGATGAGACTGCTTATTGCAGTTCAATTCCAAGATACATATTTGAAGGAATGTTGTACTTTTTTTCCTGTGGTGACAGAACTCTTGGAGAAGTTAAATAATTATGGAAGTTTCTAGATTTTGTTTGTTTGCTCATCTCAATGTGTGAGTAGTGCTTAGTGTAATGAATTTAAGGTACTTTTCCCTTCCAGTGTTCCAGTGGCAGCTCTTGGAAGTAACAATTTGATTGAAGCTGATTATCCCCTATTTCTCCTTGTGCTCCTTATTCTTTTCTGTGAGCTGCAGGACCTTACAATGAAGTGTAATGAGGAAGGAAAATCACTAAGTGCAGAGGCATTTTCCAAGGTGTCACTGACCAACTTGCGTAGACCAGCAGTTCCAGATCTCTCCACAGACCTGGGAATGAACATCTTCAAAAAGGTGAGTGGAAGAATAATTTGCTTGATTGACCTATGATTCAGCCCCTTCTGAAGGATTACTTGGACTATATATTCCTGTCATAGCTGAGACTGTCATCTCTTTTCACTGGAAGTTATGTTGGGTTTTATTGGTAGGGTTAGATATGCACATTCCAGACACATTACTGACATCCTTATTCACTTCTGCTGAAACCACTCAAGGAGAGGATGCTCAAAGAGGGCTGATTTTTATGTGCTGTTTCTCATGGTGGTTGTGGCTATTTCAGTAAGTTCTTCCAATGTTTTTACCTCATGAAGCTCTGGGTTTGCAACCATCCAAGACACTTATGTTTGTAGAATGTACAAAACTCCAGCTCATGGTCTGAGAATACCAAGGGCATCCATCCCAGCCTTGGACAAGACCAAGTTCATTTAAGTACTTCTGTTATCTAAGAGTGCAGATTGTTGTATCAGGGTACATGGCCAAGAGAAAGTGTGGACAGGAGCGTTATACTTGGATCACACATTGAATTGTTTAGGCTGGAAAAGACCTTCATAGATTCCAACCATTAACTCAACTGTCCCAAGACCATCACTAAACCATGTTCTTGAGCTCCAGATCTACAAAACTTTGAGACATCTATGTCATCCTTTTCCCCTCAATTTGCTGTGTCTGCAAGCTTCTCCTTGCCTAATCTCTGCTCCTCTTCCTTATGCAGTTTAAGAGCCGTAAAGAGGACAGGGAGCGTGAGCGCAAAGGGTCAATTCCCTTCCACCACACCGGGAAGAAGAGGCAACGAAAGATGGGAGTGCCCTTTCTCCTCCATGAGGATCATTTGGATGTCTCACCCACTCGCAGCACCTTCTCATTTGGTAGCTTCTCTGGAAGTGGAGAGGACCGGCGGGGCATTGAGAGAGGTGGCTGGCAAACCACCATATTAGGTGAGATGAAGTTTTCTTTCCCCCGATGTTTTGTCTTGTTCCCATCCTGAACATCCAGAGAACAACTTTATTATTTCTCTTGCCACCTTTCCCTGAGTAGCAGCAAACACTACAGCTTAAAATATATCCAAGGAATAGCTGTGTCCTTTTATTTTAAAGAGAAATCTCTGGAGGGGCCAAAATATTGTCATTAGGAGCAAGACCAAAAATATTCTGTCTTCCTTAATTAGAATGTTGGATACGATATAAATAGGGTATTGTCACAGCTAGTGAGGCTGACACTGTCCTGATATTTCAGACGTAGCGTTTAAATGTAAATGCTGGTTCCTTCAAGCTTCCAAGTTCACTGAAGAGTGTCTAGGCTTTGCTTTTCTTTCACAAACTTGCTCTTCATGCCATAGGTTTTCATACCAGCATCTTTTCCTGTTGATGATACGCAGCAAAAGGATTATCTGAGGCCATGTTAAGGCTCAGTCATTTCCACCCACTTGGATGGTACCATTCTGCTAAGCTTTGCACTGTGAACATAGAAATGACATGCTCTTTGCCATAGATTCGGCAGCTCAGAACTTGGTTAAATTTTGATCTGAGGGACTGCAGATTCTTCTCTTGGCTTAACCTGTGGTTCATTCTTTTTGTAATCTCAGTGATGCCAAGTGTTTGAGATCTGATGGTCAACATACCCTGCCTGCTTCCGAGACAGTCTCCCTCTTTCAGTAGTTTCTTTTGATTTGTATTTTATTGTATATTCTTGAATAATGATCTCTGGCTTCCAAGTACCTCTCAGAAGAGTAAACCATGCGTCCTTTCTTGTGGTCACCCTAGGAAAGTTTACCAGACGAGGGAGCTCAGATACAGCAACGGAGATGGAGAGCCTGAGCGCTCGGCATTCCCACTCTCATCACACGCTGGTCTCGGACCTGCCAGACCACTCAAACAGCCATGGAGAAAACACAGTCAAGGAAGGTAAATCAAACTCTTTGAGGGAGAAATAGTTCACTGAAGTAGCAGAAACAAGAAGCTGAGGAAGTTTTGCTGGTTCCATGTGAAACTACAGGATTGTTTTTCCTTGTTGTTTTCCTCATCTCTTGAGGCTTTGTTTGGTTTCATTTGCTCTGTGTCAAGAAATGTTCCAAATCTTTCATGTTTGTCTGGTGCAGATAAAAAAATTGGTAGCAATCAGCAAGGAGAAGACAGAGTTTGGTGGTTTTTTTCACCAGCACAGCACAGAAGTTTGGGCAGAAAGGTGGTATTGCGAACCTGAGTGGTTTCATGGGAAATATGGTGGTACTTAATGCCCCTTCACTTGTGTGTCTCATAGAATCATTAGGGATTGGAAGGGACCTCGAAAGATCATCTAGTCCAATCCCCCTGCCACAGCAGGATCACCTAGACCAACTCACACAACACCACATCCAGGCGGGTCTTGAACATGTCCAGTGAAGGAGACTCCACAACCCCCCTGCGCAGCCTATTCCGATGCTCTGTTACCCTCACTGGGAAGAAATTCTTCTGATATTTATATGGAACCTCCTCTGTTCCAGCTTGCACCCATTGCCCCTTGTCCTATCACCAGACGACCTTGAGAAAAGTCTAGCTCCATCCTCCTAACACTTACCCCTAATATATTTGTAGACATGAATGAGGTCACCCCTCAGGCTCCTCTTCTCCAAGCTAAAAAGACCCAGCATTTCTTCCTAAGGGAGCTGCTTTACTTCCTTCATCATCTTCACTTCACTACCCAATCACCCAGTCCACACTGTTTCATCTGGATCAGTGTTTTGGACTCTTGTCTTCCCAACTCACATTTGTTCTGTACGACAAAAATCCCACTCACTGCAGCAGCTTCCTAGCCAAATTTTATCAAAATGATACTGTTAGAACATGCTGCTCCATCTTTTTCCAATTGATGTGGCTGCCCAGGGAGGTAGTGGAGTAGCTGTCGCTGGAAGTGTTCAAAAAACTAGTAGATCTTGGCACTCGGAAATACTAAGGCAGAGTGGGGGTTGGTTGATGGTTAGTCTGGATGATCTTCGAGGTCTCTTCCTACCTTGGTGATTCTATGATTCTGTGACTCAGGAAGCTGTTCCAATCTCTTGCTGCTGTTACACTACTGTCATTCTTGCATCCATCTGCAGAGTCCGTCCTCTTGTCCTCCTTGAAGGGACAGTGCTGCTTCTACGACCAGGCACTGGACAAACACATTGAGCTAAGCCAGCCACAGTCTAATCCCCCTTTTGGGCTAGATTTAGACTGGCTGAGCTCCTTGATCTACTTAACTGTCCAGTTGACTGAGATCAACTTAAGCTGCCATGGAACTGTACCTACCACTAGAGCAAGCTTGGGGTTGTTCTAATTTGCCCTGGCTTAAAGGAAGGACTAAATCTGTGCTTTCATCCTTCTACCCCTGACAGGCATTAGAAACTCTTTTGTCTTCTAACATTACAAGCTGTAGCAAGAGAGCTGCTCCTTTCTTGTAAATAAGAACAGCATTGGTTATCCATTTCCCAGCTTTAGAAGTGAAAATCTGAAGGTAGCCCTTTTCCTTCTGCAGTGCGGTCCCAGATCTCCACCATCACTGTGGCAACCTTCAACACTACTCTGGCCTCATTCAACGTGGGCTATGCTGATTTCTTCAGTGAGCACATGAGGAAGCTCTGCAACCAGGTGCCCATCCCTGAGATGCCCCACGAGCCACTTGCATGTGCCAACCTCCCCAGGAGCCTGACCGACTCCTGCATCAATTACAGTTGCTTGGAGGATACAGATCACATTGATGGAACCAACAACTTTGTCCATAAGAACGGCATGCTGGATCTCTCGGTAATTGGCAAGGAACAAGGAAAGCCAGGTCCCTCTTCTGTCAATATAGCTGTACTGTTCAGAGCAGGGGTTTGATGGGCTTTTCCTCCACCTCTTTTGTATGGCTTCTCTCAGCAGTACCTAAAGGTCAGTCAGATACATTGTGCATATCGTAGAAGTTTCCTCTGAGATACTGCAACTCCTCTTATTTCTTGCAAGGACCGCATGGGCATGTGGAATGCACACGTCCGATATGAAATGGTATGATGCAATGGCTGTGTTCCTGGGGCATGCACCAAGTTCCCTACAAACCAGTATAGAACTGAGTAGCACCTCTCTTCTAATGGCACTGTACAACTCACCTTTTCTACATTTCCCTTAATGACTTGACAGCTCCTGGTGCACTGAAGCAGTGTCCTCAGACTCACAGATGTCATCCTGTCATTTTCTTTTCTGCCTGACTGTGCCCAGTCTGTGGTTTCATATCTTACACCTAGGTTTTAAGATCTTGGGGTTGAGGGTTGTGGGTCCTTCATTCTGGGTTTAGATTATGCCTGCTATAATGAGTATCTGTGAGTAGAATTTCTAGGCACTAACTGGTACTGTGAGAGAAAATAAGTCTGAATTTAAATGTGATGTTTGAATCTCTTAGGTGGTCCTGAAGGCTGTTTACTTGGTCCTGAACCATGACATCAGCTCCCGCATTTGTGATGTGGCTCTGAACATTGTGGAGTGCTTACTTCAGCTTGGTGTGGTGCCCTGTGTAGAGAAGGTACGGAGGAAGAGTGAGAACAAAGAAAATGAAGCCCCTGAAAAAAGACCAAGTGAAGGATCCTTCCAGCTCAAAGGGGCTGCTTCTGGTGCCTCAACTTGTGGATTCGGTCCTTCTCCAGTTAGTGGAGCTGGAGACGGAGGAGAAGAAGGAGGTGGTGGAAGCAGTGGAGGAGGTGGAGGTGGAAGTGATGGAGGTGGTGGAGGAGGAGGGCCATATGAGAAGAATGACAAGAAACAAGAGAAGGTTTGTCTTGACTCCCTTTATACAATTCTTGGACACACTGTGAGATATGTTAAAATTACCTATGCGTGCATGAGTGCCCTTCTCAGTTCCTTCCTGGTTTGTTTGTTTTTTTTGCACCATAATGAAAAAATGATTTGTCAGTCTGTTTGCTCTGGTGTTTGCTTGGGGTTCCGTCTATACTTCTGGGAGATGTCCTGATATAAAAGCCCAGATTGCTTGGGCTCCAGAGGAAGTTGAGGCATGAGAGAAGCCTGCCTTGGTTGATGAGGACTGGGTTAGGGATGTGTTGAGCAAACTGAATGTACATAAATCCATGGGTGCTGATGGGATGCACCCGCGCGTGCTAAGGGAGATGGTGGAAGTCATAGCTAAGCCACTCTCCGTCATCTTTTCTAAGTCAAGAAAATCAGGAGAGGTGCCTAGAGACTGAAGGTTAGCAAATATCACTTCAATCTTCAAAAACGGTAAGAAAGAGGACCCAGGTAACTATATACCGGTCAGCCTCACCTCCATCCCAGGAAAAGTGATGGAACAATTTGTCGTAGACACTGTTTCTAGGCACATCAGGGGCAAGAGGGTCACTAGGGACAGTCAGTATGGGTTCTCCAAGGGGAAGTCATGCTTGACCAACCTGATAGCCTTTTATGAGGGCATAACCAGGTGGACAGATGATGGCAGAGCAGTGGATGTGGTCTGCCTTGCCTTCAGGAAGGCATTTGACACAGTCTCACATAGCATCCTTGTGACCAAACTGAGGCAGTGTGGGCTGGATGATTGGGTAGTGAGATGGACTGTGAACTGGCTGCAGGATAGAAGCCAGAGCGTGGTGATTAATGGTACAGAGTCTAGTTAGAGGCCTGTATCTATTGGAGTCCCCCAGGGATCAGTACTGGGACCAGTCCTCTTCAATCTATTCATGAATTACTTGGATGAGGGATTAGGGTGCACTGTCAGCGAGTTTGCTGCTCTGGACAGGCTAGAGAGCTGGGCAGGGAGAAACTGAATTAGGTACAACAAGGGTAAGTGTAGAGTCTTGCATCTGGAAAAGAACAACCCCAGATACCAGCATAGGTAGGGGAGTGACCTGTTGGAGAGCAGTGTAGGACAAAGGGACTTGGTGGGGTTGGGTTGGCAGTTGGAGTGGATGGTCTTGGAGGTCTCGTCCAACCTTTATGTTTCCGTGACTCTTTCCCTCTGTGTCCCTCAGGATGAAGGTCCGTCTGTCAGCACCCATAGGCTAGCCCTCACAATGCTTATCAAAATCGTTAAGTCTCTGGGTTGTGCCTATGGTTGTGGGGAAGGACACCGAGGGCTCTCTGGAGATCGCCTGAGACACCAGGTATTCCGAGAGAATGTAAGAGAATTAAAGCTCATTACAGCGTCCCCCCTGTATTCTTGACATCGGCCGCTGAGTTTGTTGTTTACTCCCTCTGTAGCTTTCTCTGTATTGGCAGTGAATGTGTTGCACTCTGCCCTAGCTCCCAGACTGTGCTGCAGCCCAGCCATAGCAGATTTTTCAGCTCTTGTGTTGCCTTCCAGCCACGGGGAGTTGCTAAAAGCACATCAGAGACCAACCCCAAAGATGGGTTGTCTGGGAAGGGACAAATAGTTGTGTGAGCTAGTTTTAAGTAATTTTTCATACTGATAGTACTTGGATCACAAGAGATGCAGGTACCCTGGGTTACATAACTGGATCCAAAAGTGAATGGTGTCATTATGTCCACCTTTCCTAATGGTGGCCGTGGCTGATTGCGGCTGGGCTGCTCCATTAGTTCCTGGTAGCTGGAGTACACTGTGTTAATGTGCTGCAAGGAAGCAGAAGACTTGTGCCCTGTTGAAGGGCCAGGTGCATGGTCACTCTTGATTCTTCAGTTTTAGGTTGTGCTCAAGTTGAAGCAGTGGTAAGTGCTTAGGATGTAGCCCAGAGATCTGACTTCATGCAGAAAGGTTTGACTCACTGTGGTCAGTCCTAGAAAGGCTCTGCACAGAGCACTGATTGAACCCCGTGCTGATCAAAATGTTGTTTAAGCTTTTATGTTCCGCCAGAGCTGAGCAGGTGCAACATCTAGTCCTGTGTGTAACACCAATAGGTGTCTTGGAGCCAAGGTTCTGATCACATTCATTAAATCCAGCCCTTTATGGAAAGAGATTTTCCTACACACCTAAGTCTGCCGCATCTCCTATCTCCTGTGTGTTTGTCTGGCCAAACTGCTTTGCATGCTCCATTTGTGTGGATTGCATGGACAATCACGTCTGAGTTTACTGGGAAGTTAAACACCCCACTGCAGGTAGCAGGAGAGCTTATGTTTCCTGTAGAGTTGGTGTTTCAGACTTTAAATCCAGCCTGCAGAGGGTCCCAGTAGGATGGATGTCTTGGTGAGAAGCTGACAATTCATAGCCTTATTGCATAACATATATTAGTCACTGGGTACCACTGCATCACATGGGTTGGGTCTTGAGCCAGAGGCTGAAAATCAGATGCTTGAGTCTAAGAATCTGTTTCACAAAGGCAACAAGCCTTGACCAAGGTGGTAGGTTCTTATTTGGTTGAGATATTACCTTGGGGTTGGTGAAAGGAGGAGAAGCCTTGAGGTGTAGCTGACAGTGACTTCACCAGCACCTCCAAACGGGGGCACCCGTACTGGAGTACTGAATTTCTTGTTGGTTACTCTGCATCCTGTGACAGGACCCAAAGCTGCTGCTGCTTTAGGTAGCACAACAGAGCACAGGCTAAGCCAGAGCAAAAGCATACCCTGTTGTGTTCGAGTTTTTTCAAACTGGATGTTGTGATGTGACATGATGTGATGTGACGTGATGTGATGGATATCATTGCAGGCTCAGAACTGCCTCACAAAGCTCTACAAACTGGATAAGATGCAGTTCCGGCAGACCATGAGGGATTATGTGAACAGGGATTCTCTCAATAATGTGGTGGATTTTCTGCACGCTTTACTGGGCTTCTGCATGGAGCCAGTCACTGACAGTAAGTACCATCAGAAAGAAGACATGTCATTTTCCTTTAATAAACCAAAAATTGTTCATTCCTACTCTCAGAACATGCAGAGTGTATCCTCAGCCCATGTAGCTCAGGGGAGCTGATCTTTTGTGGTTTGGCCATCTAGTGACCTCCCCTACTGATCTTGTCCTGCTCAGTGCAATCAAATGCCTCTCAATTTTGCTTCCTCCTCATTTTCTGCAAAAGAAAGTATTTTCATTCAACTCATGCCTCAGGCAGGAAGTTTTTTCGCTTTGTGACGTGCCCAGGCGCCAGCTGGAGCAGGCTGCTTAATCCTGGCTTTATTCTGAATGGAGATACTATTAAGCATTAAAACCCTCTGTGGTGCCTCAGGTGAGGCAGCAAATAGCAAGAGCAGATGGAATAAATAAGAGTGTGAACAGGCAGATGCAGATGCCTGCAGTTACAGGTGTTGGGTGCTTGTGTACGTATATTTTATTGGTTTCTTTAAGTTAGGAAAATTATTCCAGATGCCATTAGAAAGACTGAACATTTATGCTTGGTCACTGCATGCAGAAGCAGTTAATCAGGATTGTTGACAGAGCAGGGATCGCTTCTCTGAAGCGCTGTAGGAGTCTATTAGCCAACCTCTGATCCCAGGCATTTCAGAGAAAGCATCAAAAAATGTTCTGTAGCAGGTTCTTGTGGATAAGATGCCCATAGGAAGCTTCCCCAAGTATTCATCAATTATTGAGAGGAACGTGCTTTGAAGCGCACCAGTTCAAGCAGCTTCTCAAAGCCTTTTCTCTCACCTAATAAATTGGGTTGTTCCTTGATATTCACATGAATTTGTAATTCTTTTTGACTCTGAAATCTCGGTCGCCTTGTGCTGCATGGAAGAGCATTGTTGCCATAGTTCAGATGAATTTTTCCTCATGGGTGTTGTCACTTTTCAGCTTAATCAAACATTTCATGTCCTTTAGAAGAGTAAATAGAAAAGCTGGAGGTATCGTTGAAATATTGTGCCTCTTTCTTTTCCCTTAATGAAAGATGAGGATAAAAGAAAGCCAGAGCAGTCCTGATCTGTTCAATCCATTTTATAATACAGCAATGCTGGGAAGATGTTATGCTTCTAATTTCTTTTATCCTTCCTTTCTGATTTATTTTTGTGGGGAAGCTGAGGATAGGGTATTAGGATTTCATGTATCTGAATTCCTTTCTATATGTCTTTAAACCGTGTTTTCCCAGTTGTTCTTAACAAGGGGGCTTTCTTGTACTCAAATTTCACAGACAAGGCTGGATTTGGGAACAACTTTACCACAGTGGACAACAAGTCTACAGCTCAGAGTGTTGAAGGTATCATTGTGAATGCCATGTTCAAGTCCTTGATCACTCGCTGTGCTTCCACTACCCATGAGCTGCATAGCCCAGAAAATCTGGTAAGCACTTGATTTCATCTTCACAACGTTACTTTCCCAAACCTTCCTTTTTTTTTATCAGCAATTGTGACTTTTCATGGATCCTTGTGGTCCTTTCCAGCCATTATACTCTATGGAAGCAACCAAGAAGCACTCTTGTTCATCCTTAAGGCAGAGCTGGAGAGGCATTGAAATCCCCTAATCTGCTGTGAGGACTAGGGACACGGAGGATTAAAGCACAAACACATCTTAAACCAGCAGAATAATCCTCTTCCTCTTTGGAATGTTTCATAGAATCATTAGGGATTGGAAGGGACCTTGAAAGATTGTCTAGTCCAATCCCCCTGCCACAGCAGGATCACCTAGACCAAATTGCACAGGAACAGATCCGAACGGGTCTTGAACGTCTCCAAAGAAGGAGACTCCACAACCCCCCTGGGCAGCCTGTTCCAATGGTCTGTCACCCTCACTGGGAAGAGGTTCCTTCTGATATTGATATGGAACCTTCTGTGTTCCAGCTTTCACCCATTGCCCCTTGTCCAATCACCAGATGACCTTGAGAAGAGCCCGTCTCCATCCTCCTGACACCCACCCCTCACATATTTATAGACATTCATGAAGTCACCCCTCAGCCTCCTCTTCTCCAAGCTCAAGAGACCCAGCTCCCTCAGCCTTTCCTTGTAAGGGAGGTGTTCTATTTCCTTCATCATCTTCATTGCTGTATGCTGGACACCCTCCAGCAGCTCTGTATCTGGACACAATACTCCAGAATTGGACACAATACTCCAGATGCAGTCTCACCAGTGCAGAGTAGAGGGGAAGAAGAATCTCTCTTGATCTCCTAACCACCCCCCTTCTGATCCATCCTAGGAGACTGTTGGCCTCTCAGCCATGAGTGGTGGCATGCAAAAAAATGCCCCATTTTTGGATATAGATCTTCCAAATTGTCCTTAGGAATTTATTTATGATGCAAATTCATATGCCTTTCTGAATCCTATTTCTGCCAGCGTGTAAGGTAAAACTTGTCTGTACTTGCAATGTCACTGATGCTGCCTGTGTGGAGAACATGGCATACAGGGTATCAATGTGGATTTCCTGTTCTTGCGTCACCCTTTCAAAGGACTTAATCCAGTTGTTTGCCTGTTTGGGTTTCTTGGGGTTTTTTTTTTTGCTGTTGTTGTTCAAAGCTGTCTGTACAGTTTGTAGCTGGAAATTTTTGGAAGCAGCCAGGATCTTTCAGGAATGATCACAGATCAAACATCAGTTCATGTACAAACCATTCCCTCATCCCCTTGCCCTCAGGCATAGAACTGATTTGTCACATCATGGAGACGTATGAATGTTCAGAACTAAAACCAGCCTTGAGTGTGGGAGTGGGTTGGGGATTGGATGAGTCATCCCTCGCTCTTCCCATGATGTAGAGCTCTAAAATAATTGTGATTAAATCCCAAGATGCCCACTGCTTTTGGAACAAAACATGCAGGCTTTTGCACTGTACTTGCTCCCCACTTGCCCCATTTCACTTTTTCATGCTTTTTAAGATGATAGGCTGAATGCGTGGGATAAAAACAAGGTATCTCTGCAGCTCCCTCATTATATCACTGGCTTAGCCTCTGATACCTCAACATCTGCTGTCATCTGCTGCAGAGCATGTTCTATAACAATAATCTTTCTCATTCTCTGCTTCTTCTGAGTAGAGTTTCCAGCCACAAAATACTTACTCTGTACATAGAATCACAGTGTCTCGGGCTGGTTTGGGTTGGAAGGGAGCTCAGAAATCACCCAGTTCCAATCCCCTACCATGGGCAAAAACACCTCTCAGCAGACCAGGTTACCCAGAGCTCCATCCAGCCTAGCCCTGGACCCTTCCAGGGATGGAACAGCCACAGCCTCCCTGGACAACCTGTTCCAGTGCCCAGCACCCTCACAGGGAGGAATTTCTGCCTCAGATCCAATCTAAATCTCCCCTCTTTTAGCTTGAACCCATCCCCCTTGTCCTATCACTAGAGTCACTCATAAATAGTCCTTCTCCAGCCTTTCTACAGGATCCCTTTAGGCACTGTAAGCTGCTAGGTTGGTCACACAAAGCTACTATGGTGGTCAAGCAGGACTTGATGAAGCACTGCTGGCTATCTCCAACTACCTCCCTGTCCTCCATGTGCCCTAACAGAGCTTAGAATCATAGACTGGTTTAGGTTGGGTGGGACCTTAGAGTTCATCTAGGTCCAATCCTAATGAATGGGTGGAGACACCTCTCACCAGAGCAATATATCCGGTAGCAGCCAAAGGAAGCAGTGACCTGCCTCTTCAGAAACTCCAGGCTGAATTCTTTCCCTTTCGCAATGTCTCACTACTCAGGGCTTGTACTGTGATATCCGGCAGCTGGTCCAGTTTATCAAGGAGGCTCATGGCAATGTGTTTCGGAGGGTGGCACTCAGTGCTCTCTTAGACAGTGCTGAGAAGTTAGTACCAGGAAAGAAAAACGAGGACACAGAGCAAGAGCCGAAGCCTTCTGGGAGCAAAAGGTGGGTGTCTGGTGTGTGTGTGGCCATGGGGCTACATGAACACAACTGAAGAATGTCCAAGGGCTTTTGTGTTTTCGCTTGACACTGTGTGTGGTTCCCACTGTACAGGTGTGTACGGCAGTGACAGCAGCCTCCGTTAAAATTTAATGAGCTGAGTCAATATGAGATTTGCAGTGGAAAGTGATAGTCCTCTCATAGAGTTCTAAGAGAAGAGTATAGTGGGGACACTGGGAGAAGGAAAGGTCAAGAAAAGCAACGAGCATAATGCTGGTCCCAAAACATTGTGTAGTTGCAGCCTTTTAATGTGCAGCACATCCTGACCAGTAAACCCTGGTCTGTAAAACCAGTCTCAGAAGAAACCTAATCCTGATGTGCTGCTGTATCAACCTGAGGTTTTCTCTGGTGCTATCATATTAAAGCAGTGAGAAGAAGGACTAAGAAAATTTAAACACTCCCATATCCTTGGCTTTGCTTCTCAGAGCTGATGTCCCTTTCATGAATGATAGAGAGAAAGACAGTAAGTTGCTAAAGTGAGAGTAGAGCTCTGAAGCTGCTTTGCAACTCAGCAGAGCTGGTGTGCATGCCATGTAGTTGTGTTATAACCATGAGATGGGCCATCCACTCATTTCAGCTGCTGATTTCTATTGCTTGCCTAGATCTGAGGTGGGAAGCATTGTCATCGACAAGGGCCAGGCCTCAGCTGCCCCTGATGAGTGTCGGAGCTACATCTCAAGCCGCCCCATGCAAACCCCAGAGCAGTAAGTAAATGCTGAAGTGTTTTACATGTTATTGCCAGGACCTTCCTTCTGCGGTTAGCACAAACAGGCAGGACAGCAAGGATTTGACTCTTTGGGTAGTACAACAAATGTGTGGAGTGTCTGCTTGGGAGTTGCTGACAGTGATGCCCATTTCTGTGGCTGCCAACTGCATTTTGATGGGAAACCCCCAGAGATTTCCCACTGGAAATTGTATAGCTGTTAATTCATCAGAGATGTTATCCTGGCTGTTCTCCACAATTCGTTTCTTCTTCTGGGGATGATACTATTAATTCTCAACTTCCAAGTTGTTGCTAAGAATCATTAACACCTCTCTTATGAGGAAAGGCTGAGGGAACTGGGTCTCTTGAGCTTGGAGAAGAGGCAGCTGAGGGGTGACTTCATGAATGTCTATAAATAGGTGAGGGATGGGTGTCAGGAGGATGGAGCAAGGCTCTTCTCAAGGTCATCTGGTAGTAGAACAAGGAGCAATGGATGCAAGCTGGAACATAGGAGGTTCCATATAAGTATCAGCAGGAACTTGTTCACAGTGAGGGTAACAGAGCATTGGAACAGGCTGCCCAGGGGGGTTGTGGAGTCTTCTTCTCTGGAGACATTCAAGACCCACCCAGATGTGTTCCTGTACAACTTGGTCTAGGTGATCCTGCTGTGGCAGGGGGATTGGACTAGATGATCTTTCAAGGTCCTTTCCGATCCCTGAGAATTCTATGATTCTATGATTAATCCTTCAATGTTTCTCAAGAGCCAGTCCATTCCTGAGCTCTCCTGGATATAGAAAGTTACAGAACGACAAGTAGCAGTTGGAAGAGACCTCTGGAGATGATCTACTTCAACCATCCCTATGTATGTAGTCTCTGAAGACTCTACTGTCCCCTAATTAGCAGAGAAACCAGCATAGTTGCTGAGCAAATGGACCTGCTCTCAGGCACAGCATCCTCTTAAGAATTTTAGCAAATTTTATAAACAGTTACTGGTCCCTAAGTAACTTGGAACAAGTCAGTCCATTTCTTTGTGCCTCTCAACCCTTGCTGGTGTTCTGCAAGTGCTTTGGGATGCACCATGCAAAGACACTGCACCAGAGCCCAGAGCTCTTCATTATGAATTCTTTTCAAGCAACTGAGCCTGCAAAGCTGCTGAGGCAGCTGAGGCTGCAAGGATAGTGCAGAGCCCTTTGCTGCTCTGCAGAACTGCAGCATGTTCAGCCCTGCCACAGCCACGGGAAAGCTCAGGAGCACAGCAAAATACACTGGCCCCATCCATTCCAGTGGGTTAATGAAATCTGGGCCTCTAGCAAGGCCATGAATGGCTGTTGTGATGTCCAAAATCTCTCCAGTGCATAGGCTTGTAGGAAGTACCAGTGCAGCCTTGGCAAGGTGGGTCATTTTGACCTAAGCAATTTGGCTTTCCCATATAGGAGCTACAAAGTGGAATGACCTCTTCAGTGGACAAGGTCCTCAGAGTAGAAAAAATGGCTAGTTTTTGCCTCGAACAATATCGAGCATATGGTCATATGTGATTAAGTCATGCTGAGGAGAGTATGTGTGGAATTCAAGATGAAAGAATCTCAAAGATTAGAGAGATTGGGAGGGGGCAACAGGAGAGAGGTCCCATTCCCCTGAGTGTCCAGACTTCAGGAAAATGCAACTCACACTCTGCATCCCTTTCCTTCCAGTGATGAGCAAATCCAAGGGGTTGTTCTGGGACGCAAGGACTTCTGGAGGAAGATGTTCAAGTCACAGAGCGCAGCAAGCGATACCAGCAGTCAGTCTGAGCAGGACACCTCAGAGTGCACCACTGCTCACTCAGGGACCACTACAGACAGGCGCTCCCGTTCCCGGTCCAGACGGATCTCGCTTCGCAAGAAACTCAAACTCCCCATAGGTAAATGTATGTCTTCTCCTGTTCTATATTCGTACTGCATGTTCATAGAAACACCATCACAGAATCATTAGGGTTGAATGAGACCTCCAAGACCATCAAGTACAACTGTCACCCTAACAGCAACATGCCCATTAAACCACTAAACAAAAAAAAAGAAGTATCTATCTCAGGAAGCGTTGCCATTCGGTTCCTTTTTGCCCAATGATGTTCTATGTTCTCCCAGAGCAGCTGGGAGATGCTTCTCTCCCCATTCTACAGTTGGGGAACTGAGGCAAAGGGAAAAGGAAGGAACTTGCCAAAAGGAACGGAGCTTAGCTGTGGCAAAACAGAACATTGGATCCATGTCTCCAAATCAGGGAACTTAACTTCACTGGCTTTGTTCCTCTCTGTAGAAGAGAAATATTGCAAATAGTATTTGAGAACAACATCAAATGTCAAAGAATATCTCCTTGACAAGCCCCCAAGACCTAGCTTTGCATGGTAGTTAATGTACATAATGTGAAAAATTTGCCCTCTCCTTTTCTCCCATTTCTGCATCCCTTCACATGGTCACTTTAGAAAAGCAGGTTACAACTGCTATTGACTAGATTCTGCTTGGAAGTGATTTCAGAGTTGTCTTGAGTTGCTTGTTCTGCAACAGGGAACTGGCTAAAGCGTTCTTCCCTCTCTGGCCTGGCTGATGGGGTGGAAGATCTCCTAGATATCAGCTCTGTCGACCGTCTGTCTTTCATCAGGCAGAGTTCCAAGGTAAATGTGTTGGTCTGGATTGCAGAGTGCTTGGAAGGATAGGATCTGGCTGCTTTAACTGCCTAAGGCAGCATTTGATGCAACATGGACATTGCAGCCCATGAGACTTGGTCCCAGAGAGAGTCTCGGGGTGGACTTCTGAGGCTCACAGTATAGACCAGGCTAAAACCGACCCTATGCTTGTCAGTCTGTCTTGGCTCACGAGCAACACACGAGGTTTGATTGTTGGTCACACTTTTCCTTTGCTCTCTGTGAATTTTCAGCCTCTTGCAAAAGACCAGTCCTTTAAGCAGAAAGCTTGAAAGATTAATGTCCTCAGCATTCATAAAGCTCTGCAAATGCATGTGAGTTGCTATGGTGATCCAGTGTCTTATGCCCTTCTAGAGGAGCTTTATGTCTTCGCAGTGAAGCCCAAGAAATGTTGGTTCAACAGCACCTGACCTAGCCCTTCTCTCTTTGCTCAGGTGAAGTTCACCAGTGCTGTAAAGCTATCAGAAGGAGGGGGGCCAGGAGGTGGCCTGGACAACGGGCGAGATGAAGAGGAGAATTTCTTCAAGCGTCTTGGTAAATGGCGCACCTGCCGAAGACACCCATCCAAGCTTCATCACACAGAAGAAAAAGATGGTTAGAAATCAGGGTTCTCGTCTCCTTTTTTTCTTTCTTTTCCTCTTTTGTTTTTGTTTTTTTATTTGTTTTAAAAAACCTTCTTTCTTTCTGTATTTTCCCCCTTCCCTTTTTTCCTGCTTTCTCCATAGTTTTTGTATCCATCCTAACCTTCTCCAACTTTTTAGTCTTTGTAAACTGTTTTCTTTCACTTCCTTCTTTCTTTTGTTCTTTAGGAAAAAAATTACAAAAACAAACTGCTAGCAAAGTTAATTTTAAAAAAATAAATAAATTAAGACCATGCAAATAAATGATGCCAATGGAAATTCAGGCTTCTAGAATCAAATTGAATTTGATTGATACACTTGAAAAATTAATGCTTGCTTCAAAGCACTTATTTCCGTTTGAAATGAGGTGTGTAAATCTTTCGTTGCCTAATCCAGTAATGGGTGTTCCATCTGTTTTTTTGTTTGGTTTGGTTTTGGTTGGTTTTAGTTTTTTTTATGCATTTGTGACCATTTGATGGTTCTAGCTTAAGATAGCGCAGAAATGGAAAACCCTGCACAAACCTTGCTATAATTATCTCTTTTCTTCTGTGTTTGCATGTCTGGTGTCCACATACCATTTGTCAGGGGTGTCACCCATGTTCCTTAGCACACAACGTAGCAGTAACACCACCCCCCCCCCCCCGCCACTTTTCCCTTTCCAAAGAAATGTATTGAATTTGCAATGTGTTTTCAGAATCAGCCACGTTGCACGAGTGCCTTTATGAATAACACAAGGTCATGATGTGTTCTGTTATAAAATGTCCTGCAGCCATCCGCATGTTCCACATCCTCGGCTCAGAGCTCATCCTTGTTGTCAGGGAGACAACCTTGTTTCTTCAAGTTCTGATGCTTGTTTTCTTCAGATAACCCAATCCGACTCCCAAAAACACACAAAAAGGAGTAGAGTTTCTTTTTCTCTAAGATTTCTGTAGCTTTACAGTATGTTGCATTCTCTGGCATCACGTTGTTTATATTCTGACATTGCCCTTTCATATTGCCTCATATATATTTCACCATCATCTATCCCAGACCTGCAGTGTTCCCTGTGTCAGTGCTGGGTCAAGCAAGTGATATGAGCAAAGTATGAATATGTCTTGCTAGAGTGAACTTGTCCTTATTCTACCACTGCAGAAATGCTGCTGGTGGTTTTTAGCTGGCTTCCAGGGGAGAAGTCTCATTCCTTCATTCCTCTCATCAGAGCAACAGCTTGTGGCGCAGTGGTAGCTGAAGGTGAATAACCCCTACCATGGGTGAACCTGCTCTGGTTTCTCCATCCACTGCTTTGTTCAGAAGTAGCTGTGGAATAATTTCACCTCTATTTTCAACCAACAGCTGTGGGGCCACAAGATCTTTATAGTTTGCCATGGTGGTTACTGCCATGGTCCTCATAGGAGGTGGCCTTAACATTGTCTTGTAGGAAGCAATTTTTTTCATCCCGCTAATACTGATTTGCTGCTGCTGTGCATTTACTTCTGTTTAGACTGCTCCTGTTATTGATTTAATGGTGCTGTTTTGGTCTTGGCTTTGTGAGCATTAAAAACCTTGTTCAGTGTGTGTGGTGCATGATAGGTCTAGGCAATACTCAGGTGTTCCTAAAGCAAGGTGTGACAGTTAGGAATGTTGTATCCCCATGCCTATGGGGATCTCAGGTAGGTAGCTAAAGCCAAATACCTTTAGCAAATATTAGAGTAGCTTCATGTTCCCATATGTGAATAAGTACTTCTGTGTACTTAGAGAAATCCTTGTGGGGTCTTTTTTCAGGGTGGAATGACCTATGATACAGTAGAATCATAGAATCATTAGGGATTGGAAGGGACCTTGAAAGATCATCTAGTCTAATCCCCCTGCCACAGCAGGATCAGCTAGACCAAGTCACACAGCAACACATCCAGGTGGGTCTTGAATGTCTCCAGAGAAGGAGACTCCACAACACCCCTGGCAGCCTGTTTCAGTGCTCTGTTACCCTCCCTGGCAAGAAGTTCCTTCTGATATTTATGGAACCTCCTCTGTTCCAGCTTGCACCCATTGCCCCTTGTCCTATCACTAGATGACCTTGAGAAGAGCCTTGCTCCATCCTCCTGACACCCACCCCTCACCTATTTATAAATATTAACGAGGTCCCCCCTCAGCCGCCTCTTCTCCAAGCTCCAGCTCCTTCAGCCTTTCCTCATAAGGGAGGAGCTCTACTTCCTTCATCATCTTCATTGCTCTACACTGGACACCCTCCAGCAGGTCTGTAACTGTCCTTATTAGTATAGTGGTTAGTATCCTCACCTGTCATGCAGGAGAGCAGGGTTTGATTCCCTGATGGAAAGATTGAAAATATTCTCCTGCTGTAGCAGGGGGATTGGATTAGATGATCTTTTGAGGTCCCTTCCAATCCCTAATGAGTCTATATACTTATTCCCAGTGGATCAACAGCAGTACGGAGAACCTTCAAATCTCCAGTGCTTCTGGTCTCTTCCATAGAGATCAGCGGGGTTCTGTTCCTATGTTGATGGTAGATGGCCACTGTATCAGATTTCCTGAGGTTTGATCCTAAAACATTGTTTCTGAACCTATTTCTGTCTTCCCATTCCTGTCCTTCATGATGCCATGCCATTACTTTGCTCATGCTTTTTTTTCCTTGTGGTGTATCCTTTTGTGTTTTTGTTTTTTTTTAACACCATAGACCAAATCTAAAAGAAAATAGAGAGGAGCAACACAGTACAGTAAGAAAAGAAAAAAAAATAGGGGAGACTAATTTGTCACATCAATGATGACTCAATCTTCTTTGTGATCTATTAACCAGACCACTGGAAACTCTGTGTTGGAAGTACATGTACGTTTGTCTTTGTGTGCACATGTATACATAGGTACACATAAATACATGCCCACTCATGCATATCAGAATTCTTAATGATCAATATTCATAGGGCCATGAATAGGAGACACTTGCAATGAGTTAGTGTTAGAATGGCCCTAGCAGGAGGCTGCTAGGTGGCTGCAGACTTGAGGAAGCAGGGTAGAAGAAGAAAAGGTTTGTGACTGCTCATTTATCAAATCCTTCTACCTGTGCTTTCTACTTTGTCTGTTCCATTTTGATGAAATATTTCCCAGTGTGGGAACACTTTGCTGACAAGAGAACCATGTGTGGCTTCACTGGAGAGAAAAGCCACAGATGTAAAGAAGCCTCTTGAGATTTGCTGTATCTCCTGTATTCAGGGGGAAGCAAAGAGCTGCATTGTCATTTTGTGTTGTGGCTCTTGTCTATCTGACGTAGCTGCTTTCCCACTAATTCTGGGGAGTGCAGTCCACAGGGACTTTGGGTTTCAGCCATCCGTCCTCCCAAAGGAAGGAGAAGTCGCAAAGCCCTGTACAGCTGACATTGTGACTTTCAAATCTATGTGTGAAGCCAATCTTGGCTTCTCCATTGAGTGTTCTCTTCTTCAGTGCTTTGTCAGTGCTCTGTAAACCTTTTGTACTTGTAAATGGGCAGAATACTAGGGATAAAGCCAAAAAGCCCAGCACCTAACTATTCTTGTTTTGACCAGCCCCCTTGTCCTTCAAACTAGTCTCTGATTTGCCATCTGTCTCTTTCTAGTACTCTTTCAGCTCTGGGTACCAACTGCATAATGATTTCCTGCATTCAGAAGCATTCAATCGATCAGTAACAAGACTGTGTCATTTATGTTGTGAACCCCATACTGGGAGTAATTGAAAATTGTGCTCGGAAGCAGCCCTGGAGCATGGTGCTAGTTTAGTTTTCAATAGGAACTAGTGTTATTTCCACCCCAAAAAGTGCCAGGCACTTCAAGAAAGAGAGGCTGGAATGGTGGGAATACCTAGGAGTTGGGTCTGGTCTCACTTTGGGTGTTCTAGTAATTGCAGAAAACATGCCTGAAGAAAGGAAGCATTTAATTTCTACGTAGAACATTTATGGTGTTTTCACTGATGTTACTGTCCTCAGAGACGATTTACTACTAAATTGATACTCTAGGTTTATTCATGTTCCACTTTAAGATAAAGCTGGTGGAGATACAGAAGTGAGGCAGGAAAACCAGACAGTAAGCCAGATGGATGATCTGTGTTGAAGAGGTGGGGAGGAAGGGCTGTATTCTGCGTCACCGATGTCAGTTCTTGGTTCATTTACCTTGATCCTGTATTTCTTCACATAATGCAGTGGAATTGCTTTGGTCAGGCTTCAGTTTGATGCAGACCAGAATCTATCTGTGTCTGCTTCACAGACGTCATGAATATTGTAAAAATGCCCTGTCAAGGTAGTTTATCAAGGTGAGGAAGGGATTTAGACTGAGGCTCTGCTTGTTAGGACCTTTTGTTCCACCTTTTTTATTGGTAAGAGACTCTGTTCCCTTGTCCCTACCCCTCCCTGCATCCCCTCTGTACTCTACTTCCTCAGGTTGCCATAGCTTTGATGATCACTTGACCTCCAACCAAGAAGGAGGAAAAGCCAAGAATGTTGTGAACCTGGGAGCGATCCGGCAAGGCATGAAGCGCTTTCAGTTTCTCCTGAACTGCTGTGAGCCAGGCACTATCCCTGATGCCTCCATTTTGGCAGCAGCCCTAGATCTTGTAAGTCACTTGTCAATGTATTTTTACCTGCTGAGCGGGAGCATGTCCATATGTGGTGGTCCTGTGCCATTCACTGACACTGTCCATGCCTGCACAGGAGGCAGGGAAAGCATTGGAGCAATGCCAGCATGCTGGTTGGGTGGTTCTGCGGGTGTTAGGTGTTACTAGGTTTTACTGGATGGATATGCAGACAAAATGAGATTTGGAGTGGCTCCCTATAACTAGGTGATTGCCTTTTATTGTCAGGCTTCAGATTTTGATATCAGCTGTTGTGCTTCTGCTCCTAGTGTCAATAGCAATCAACAAAGTCAGAATCGAAGGCTACTTTTAAAGAGTGAAAGGCCAGCAGCTCCAGTTTTGTTTCTTTCATGATCTTTTTGAACAAGCTTTTTTAGCAGGTTTTTAAAATGTTTTTATGTCAATTAGAAGAATGTTTTAAGAAACTTGAGAGGTGGAAAGATGGAAAATAGGATATTTCAGCCTGTGGTCAAGGTTTGGCAAAGGGTTCAAATAAGTTCTGTCAAGCTCTGAATGGAAAATTATCCTCCATTATCTTAACAAGACTGGAGTAAATGAGTTGGAAGGGGAAATCCAAGCTCTCCTTTGCCCAGTTTAGCAATTCTCCAAGGTACTGGTTGATAATTTACTCATGACCTGTCTTTACACACCTGCTAAGCAGCTTCTCATGCCAGATTTATCATGTGGTTAGACAAGGCAGAGCAACCCAGTCAGCATCTACTAACTTGAATTTATTTGAATTACTCTTATATTGTTGCTACTTAAGACCTTCCTTTTATTTATGAGGCTGGTGGAATTATTGGTTTTGCTCAGAGTGCCTTAGAATCATGCTTTGATTCATCTTAGGAAGTTCACCATTCTTGCAAACAGGTCTGGACCTAAGCGCTCTGCAGTCATAAACCTCTGTAGAATCAGCTCTACCTGACTGAACAGCAGCACGATGCTGTAAAATTCCACATCCATTCTGGATTAGTCTCTCTCACCCACCTTACTGTGAAAAGCTCCAGTGGGAGCACTTGATGTTTAGTTGAGAAAATGCTGGATCCTCATTCATGTAAATTAAACCACAAGACCTTGGGGTTTTTTTTAAAGGCAAAACACTACTGTAGCTCTGATAAAGTTTGACAGTGACCATGATGTAACTTGTGTTCTTTTCAGCTATGCCTCACCTGCCTGACTCATTTCTCTCCATTTGTGATGTGTTTCTCTGTGGTGTGAACCCATCCCTGTCCATTCTGTCACATCCTCATCTCTCTTTTGCTGCTGCTCCTACTGCTTCAGGTTTCTCTGAGCCTCAGGTAAGCGATTGCTGCAAGCCTGTTCCTCATGGTGGTCACAACATCCTCCCTCACGCATGAGGTCTTTGTGGTGAATTTTATTTGGAGCTCCTGCTCTTCTCCTTTACCCCCTATTCTAAATATCCTCCTTTAAACAGAGGAGCTGATTGCTCCCACCATATTTGCAACATGGATCTCTATGAAGAATAGGTGACTTTACCAGGGGTGAACTAAAACAGAAGGAGACCTAGGCTGGGGCTTCACCTTTTTGTGTATCATGGTTAGGTTTTTACTCTGTGGGAATAAAATAATAAAATCCTCTCTGTGCTCCATATTACACGTGAGCAACAAGTCATTTGCAATGTTTTTTCCTGATGTTAGGTTCCTTGTCAGAACACTGTGCCAGCTTTAATGTTCTTATTTGAAAGAATTGCTAAAAACCCCTGCTGTTTCATTCTGTTGACAAAATGTAATCCTGTTTTCTTTTTAATTTGTTTGCTTTTTTTTTCTGCCTAGCCACTAAAACGCTTGACTTTCAAAGCGTTGGTCCCAGATGGCTTGGTTTCAACACTTGGTTGAAGTGCTATTGGAGGCAATGTTTCATAATGCCACACAGACCGTCTTGCATGGTTTCAGAGCCATCTGTGGGGTCACAGATGAGGAACCTCTCATAAATAGATGCTGACCTGTTTAAATTAACTTATTAAAGCTCTTGGCATCCAAATGTGTGGAAAGCTCCTTTTGGTCTCTTGAAATCACTTTCAATGCCAGCTTGTCAGCTGTGGATATAGTACTCTTAGTGTTACAACCTGCTGGCCAGCTCTGAGAAAACTGCAGGAAGGTGAAATTAGGTGGGAATTAGGAGAACCATTTGCTTTTAGACCCTTTCCACACCTGTGAAGATGCTGTTTTTGCAGAGTTGTAGACTGCTGGGAAGAAGGCTCATTTCTGAGCCTAAGCTACCCTTTAAGAGACAGATGACAACGTCCCATTTCTGACCATATTTGGGAGTTTCAGCTGTCGTCTGTATCAATGTTAGCATGGATCCTGCTGGGTGCTTTAATACAAAGTAAGATACACTCCATAGCATTTCTTCCATTAGAGTAAAGTGATTTTCTGAGCAGGGGGCAGGAGGATTGTCCTTGGAAAAATAGCAGACCTCTTCAAAACTCAACAGCCTGATTCTGGTTCAGTACTAAATTGTCTAGTGCTTGCTAATACCAACAGGATAGGGTGGACTTGTTCCACCAATCGATTTCACTCTCCATATCTGCTAGTTCTAATGCAAACCAGGACTCCTATACAACCACAGAATCATTAAGGTTGGAAGACATCTCCAATATCAACAAGCCAGCCGTCAATCCACCGCCACCATGCCTCTTCCTATAGGTCCAGCAAGCTTCCCTTTTTCCTTACACCCAATGTAATCTTTTCCCCATTGTATTTACTTTTAAAGTGATCTTTTACCAATGTTTCAGGAAGCCCCAGTGGTGGCGAGAGCAGCCCTGTTCCTTGAGTGCGCTCGCTTTGTACACCGCTGCAATCGGGGCAACTGGCCTGAGTGGATGAAAGGCCACCATGTGAACATCACTAAGAAAGGTCTGTCCCGCGGACGTTCTCCAATTGTGGGCAACAAAAGGAACCAGAAGCTGCAGTGGAATGCAGCTAAGCTCTTCTACCAGTGGGGAGATGTAAGTGGTTTTGTTTCATTTCTATGTACATTAAATGTAAGGCAAGTACATCCTCTATGGAATTTCAGTGCCAGTAAAATGGAAGTTCATAACCCTCTCCTCCAATTTGCTCTTCACACCCTGTCAGGCTCTTCTCTTAATGGAACTGGTCTTTGTTAGGACCTAAAAGTGTACCTTTTTTCCTCCAAGGATCATGGAATCTCTTTGGTTGGAAGAGAACTTTAAAATGATAGAGTCCATTCTTCAATGCAACACTGTCTAAATCATGTTCCTAAAAACTAAGTGCACATATTGTTTAAATCCCTCCAGGGATGAGGACTCCAGCACTGTCTGGGAAACCTGTGCCAGTGTCTGAACCTTTTCAGTCAATAAATTCTTCCCAACATCCACCTGTCCCACTGTCTTGTTTCCGGACTTTGTCATATGTGACCACTTAAGGAAGAGTGAGAGCAGGGAGGCTGAAGCTACTTGCTTTTTTCCTAGTTTCTCAATATTTTTAGGGCAGGACTGCTTGAGCTGGATGTGGTGCTGTGTATTTAGTAGTGGACTACCAAGGGTAATGCATGCAGATAATGCATGTTAGGAATTTGGTGCTTGCTAGTGGGATTGTTTTAATATTAGCATGGACAACCCAGTGTAAATAATATGTGATAAATTACTGTTTTGTACAGAATATGTTTCTTCCTTTAAGTGCCTGAAACTTGACCATGGAAAAAACTCGATGAGAGACGTGGAGTCCATTTGGGACTCTGAAGCATCTTCTTAAGGGAAGTTTCTTAAATAGTAGAAATGCATTCTCAGGAGCAAGACCTGGCAAAAAGTGTGGAACTCATATCACAGGGAGATAGAAAAGTAGAAGAAATTCATATAAAACTATGCCCTAATTTCCCCTTGCCTATCATATGCTGTTTTGGGGGGTTGATTTTTATTTAATATTTTAAGGTGCATTTTATTTTGAAAATGTATTTAACTTTTTTAATTTAACCAAATTGCAAAAAAATTTCAACTTGAAATTTTATACTGTTTGCAAATGTTGGGTGGAGAAGAAAATAATTAGGGGCGATTAGTTATGGTTCTGGTAGCAATTATTCATCTACCATCACTTTTTGTGCTGTACTTCGCAGGCAATAAAAATGAGGCCTGAATGTTGTGTGGTGACTGGACCTTCTCCACGAACTGCCCTTGACCACTGCTGAGCTGGGCTGAAATTCTCACTCTCCAGTGTTTTCTCTTTCTCCCCATGTGCAGGCAATTGGGGTCCGCCTCAACGAGCTGTGCCATGCTGAGAGTGAGAGCCCCGCCAACCTGCTCGGCCTCATTTATGATGAGGAGACCAAGAGGCGCCTCAGGAAGGAAGATGAGGAAGAAGACTTTTTAGATGACAGTAAGGAGACTCCCTTTACTACAAGAACCCCTGCTTGTAAGAACCTCTGCCTTAGGAGCACTTGATTTCTCTTTTCTTGTCATCCTCTTGCCACCCAGCTGTATTTCCCAGACCTTCCCCTTCACCCCAGCTCCCTCCCCTGGCCTCCCCTGTACATCCTCCAAGCCCGGATGTACAATCCAATAGACAGGTGGCAACACTGAGAGACTTGGAAGGAAAAGGGAGGGGAGGGAAACCAAGCAGGTAGTCACAATTCCTGTATTCTGACAACTGCAATTAAAAGCAGGATAAAGTATTTCTTCCTTGAGTCTTGCTATCACCTGAAGGTCAGCAGTGATTTAGACACCCAGTTTTCCTTGTTCTGCAAAAATGCTTGTGTGCAATGAGCTGCTTTTCTGTTTCTTGTCTCTGCGTAGTCTCATCACAGAGCTCTACCAGAGGCTTTTAAATCTTGAGTTGGGTATATTTGCCTGATTCTTAGGCAGAAATACAGCCTGGTGGTATAAAAAGCATCATTAAAAATAAACCACACATATTTGTATACATAAGGGTTGGAGGGGCTGACAGATCATCCCACGTTCTGGAAGTCAAGGTAGAAATTAGGTAAACTCTAACAAGCTCTATGAATCAGAGTTAAGTTAAGTAGAAACATCTAGTGGTGTAGATGAAGGTGGTAGTGAACATGATGTCATCTCCTGACCTCATCTGTATACACATGTGTTGTGTAAAGCACCAGTTCCCATGTCCATGAGCTGTTGATCACCACTGGATGTCAAGTTCTAGGACTGGTTATTTACCTTCTGGTTTCTCTAACTGTGCTTCTGGGATTGTTCTTATCACTGCATAGAGACCACCCCTTGAGTAGAGACAAGTGAAATAGCTCCAGTGAATTTCTGGGAAGTGATGTCAAGAGAAGTGATTTGCTCTAGGTGAGAGCTTGTGCCACTAGAAAAGCCCTTTAGAAGCTCAAATGCCCTTCTGAAAGGCAGATTCTGAAAACAAGTAGTTGGACATTCTCTTATGCTGTATGTGTCGCCTGTATTTGGATTATTTTAGCCCCTACAAAATCTCTAATCATAGAATCACAGAATGTCAGGGGTTGGAAGTGATCTCAAAGGATCACCTAGTCCAACTCCCTCATTGGTGGTAATGTGTGCAGAGGAATTAGGAGAATTAATCTGCTCTTGTCTGGTCCCTGCAACATCCTCTCTCTTGTCTGGTTTGGGCTGTACCTTTGCAGGAAGTCCTTATGTCACACATGGGGAAAAACAGGTGAAAAAAGGGATCTCACTGAAGTGTCTGTGGATGGTGATGTCAGGCAGCATTAAAAAATAGGTGTGCTTGTACATTTTTTTATTTACCTTTTTTTTTTTTTGCTGTCTGCCATCCTAAATAGAATTTTCCAAATTAATCAAGTGCTGAAGAATCCTTCAGACTTTTCAAGCTTTGAGTAGCACTAGATGGGTTGCAAAATGTGAAGCTGATTAGTTTAGACTCCACTGAGACAAAACTTCAAGTGTTTTAATAATCCCCCTTCCCTTCCCCACATTGTTTTACGTTAAGCACATGAATATATAATTTGATTAAGCAACTTATTTTTTTTTTCTCCTTCTTGATTATATCTAAATAGCACTTGGATCCTTTGCACAAGAAGGAGACTTCAAAGACTTCAAAGGAGACTGTTTCAGTGCCCCTTATCAGAGTAATGACAGGCACAATTTTGTGGGACATTTTCCTATAGTTGAAAGCTTTTTATTTTTCTAGAACTGCCAGAACAGTTGGGTGAATGCAAAACTATAAAGAGAGAGTTTCTACTACTTTATCTGTGTTAACCTGAAATGAGAGTTGGTTGTGCAAAATGCCATGAGACCACATTAGTTTAGTAGGCACTTACCCATAATTTACTATACAGTATTCTATCATGTGCCAATGCTATTGCATGTGCTGGTGCACACACTGTTTGACATTTGTTTGACTGTAGGAAAAGCAGCATATATAGAAGGCTGGGTGTTCCTCTTGTTCAGTGCATGGTGCCCCATACATGCCAATGTCCATCACCTCTTGGCTCTAGATTTTGTCCAACCTCCATGTCCATCATAGAAATATATTTTTTCCCTAGGCACCGTAAACCCTACCAAATGTTGTTGTCCTTTTGCACTGAAAATGGCAGCCTGTCAGCTTCTCCTGGAGATAACCACTTTCCTTCGAGAGACCTTTCCCTACATGCCAAGACCACGAATGGAGCCTCTTGTGGTAAGTTAAAAATGTATGCTGGTGAGAGCGGCAGGGCCATAGAAGTCACCTGGGCTCTGGAACTGTCTGAAGAGAGGCAGGGTGGGTAGATAGCTCAAGTGAATCTCTGATGCAGAGAGAAGGGAGGTATATGGTGATAAGGAGCTTATGGCCATGGTTTGATAGCACAGATGAATGATTAGACTTCATCATCTTGATAGTTTTTTCCAACCTAGACTTCTCTGATTCTAAGATGGACAGGGCATATCAAATGGATTGATTAAGGTAGACTATGGAAGCACAATATACGCTGGAAGATCAAGCAAGTTTCATCTTTTAAGCAAAGCGGGAGAAAAGGTCTAAATGAAGAACGAGAAGTTTCCAAGTAAACCTGAAGGATTTAGCCCCCTGCTGTTCTGGCATTTGTTAATGACAGAATTAGATCACATTTTGCTGATGCCTCTTGTGCTTGATTTGCCTGGGCATCATTGCAATTAAGTTATGAAATTAATTTCAAAGGCTCTAGTTGACCTACAATGAAGTGCCTCTCAGCCCACAGGTATGCAGAAGGGATCATTTTAAAAACCAGGGATCGATTCAACCAAAGTCTTTCTCAATACTTTATTGGTGTTTTTACACCACAATAAATGGCTGCATCCCAAAGCAGGGTAATGCCACAGTTTAGAATTCATCTCAGTAATGTAGTGGGCTTGGAACTGAAAATATGGTGGGTAATGAAGATAACAGAAATCTGTACTTTTGTGCCAGGTAGCAATGCAACTGATTAATAGCTACTCAGACTTGAGTGTGGGAGAGGATGAGGAGGAATTATACTGTGAAGACTAAGCAGAAGAAACCCTAAGGTCACGTTATGCAAGAGCCTATTAGAGAAAATGGCCCCAGAGTGCTTCTTCTAACCTTCTATGAGTAGGGAAATAAAATGAACTAACCAAACTACAGATTAAAATACTGTCCCGGGTTAAGGGGAAATCCCAAAAACAAAAGGAAAGGCAGCCCAGCCTCAGAGGGGGTAGAGGGGGTCTTGGATAGAATTTATCAGGCAAGAGAAAACAGCTTCTGGAAACAAAGAGGGTTTATTGAATCTCCATTGAAGCACAAAAAGAAGAAAAAGAAGAGACTCAGTAGGTGACACAACCAAACTTAGAAACTCTGTCACAATGCCATTACACACATTCTGAGAAAAAGAAATGGGTTAAGCATTTGTTAGCAGTCTTTGTCATGAGGCCAGGTCCCCTGAGGGAAAAGTACACACACAGCAGAGTAAAGCAGTATCTACAACAGGGAAGAAACACCTCTAGGACACTTCAAACTCGTTTCCCAACATTCAGAAAGGGTGAGAAGGAAGACACAGGCAACTACAGACCGATTAGCCTCACCTCCATCCCAGAAAAGGTGATGGAACAATTTGTCCTGGATGCTGTCTCTAGGCACATCAGGGACAAGAGAGTCACTAGGGACAGTCAGTATGGCTTCACCAAGGGGAAGTCATGCTTGACCAACCTGATAGCCTTTTATAAGGGCATAACCAGGTGGACAGATGATGGCAGAGCAGTGGATGTGGTCTATCCTGACTTCAGTAAGGCGTTTAACACAGTCCCATATAGCATCCTTGTGACCAAACTGAGGCAGTGTGGTCTGGATGATTGGGTAGTGAGGTGGATTGTGAACTGGCTGCAGGATAAAAGCCAGAGAGTGGTGGTTAATGGTACAGAGTCTAGTTGGAGGCCTGTATCTAGTGGAGTCCCCCAAGGATCAGTACTGGGACCAGTCCTCTTTAATCTATTCATGAATGACTTGGATGAGGGATTGGGGTGCCGATGTTTGCTGATGACACAGAGCTGGGTAGTGTTAACGACAGCCCAGCAGACTGTGCTGCCATTCTGTGAGACCAGGACAGACTAGCCATGACTTTAGCTACCCACCCTTCTGTATCTCTGGGTTTGTTACTGAGCAAAGCTGAAGTATTTCCCTTCTGGTAATCAACAGTCAGTTTTTCTGATTTTTCCCTGGAGATACAAAAATTCCCGCAGATGATTTGGAACCTTCCACCATGGTTAGATAGGTCGGTCAACCCATTCCAGCACAGCTCAGTCTAGAATTTCTGTTTGAGAAGACCCTTTTGTTTTTTCAGGCCAACTCTTTGAGTAGCAGACTTTGTCAGGTAGTTCCAGGTAACTTCTGTAGTTCTGTGCACAAATTCCAGCACGGGATCTATCGACTCTACAGAATTTTCTCTGCAATAACTATTTTGGATCATTTTGGTGATGTTATCATTCAAATTCCTTAGCTGCTTACTCAGAGTGAGGAGCGTTGCATCCTCTTAGCTATCAGCTGGTTCTGTTTTGTCTGGGGTGATCTCCAAGCTGATGACATCACTAACCAAAAGACACAAATAATGGTCTTAAAGAGCCTGTTTTTGTCAGGGTGAGACTGCACAGTCTTTCTGAAGTGGATGATAATCCATAGTTTTCTGGAGTCTCAGGAGGTTTTGCTTTTTTTGGCTTGTGTGGTCTGCATTCTGCTACAGGATCTGGAGAGCTGCAGGTTGCGTCTAGACCCTGAGATGGACCGGCACAGGTATGAAAGAAAGATCAGCTTTGCTGGGGTTCTGGATGAAAATGAAGATTCTAAGGATTCCCTCCACAGCAGCAGCCACACCCTCAAGTCTGAAGCTGGCTTCGAGGAGAAAAAAGGTGTGTGAGCATAATGAGGCTTCTGCATCACCAGGGCTTGTCTAGTGGCGCTTGGTTTTATGTTTTCATTTGCACAGACTGTGTTAAAAGAGCAGGTGACCATGGAAGTGTGTGGCTTCCCGTCATTTCTGAGATGCTGCTGGCCTTCAGGGTTCTACATAACACATGTGGGGAGCAAAGATGTTAAATTCAATAAAGCACTGCTGTGGCTGAAACCCACTGTGAGATTCCTGAAAGGGAGGGTGGTTGGACACCACGTCTCTGCAGGATACTAAGAGAAATGTCACTATTTATTTCTTTTTAAAGGGGAAGATAAAAAATGGTCTCATTGGGTTTTTATTCCAGTGGCAACTTTTCCTTGGGGTAAAACCACAGATGGGAAAGAAAATCAGGCTCTTCCTCTGGAAAACTGTCCTGGTTTGGGAGACATCTTGGCATCTCACAGAATTAGCAGTTGATCACTTGATCTCTGGACTTCTTTGCTACCACATGAGAAACCCCCCGCTGAGTGGCTTTTGATGGCTATGGGTTTGATGTTCCCAACCTCCTGTATAGTGTATGAGCCAGCCTCAAGCTTACTGTGTTTGCTGAAAGCAGCAGATCGTTTTCATCTTTGAGCCATCTCATGCAAAACTCCCATGCTCTCCGATGGTACAAGTGTTGCAATACAATACCCAGTCATCCAACGTGTTGGCAACCAGAGGCTGAGCTGCCAGGCAGCAGATGATCCTCCCGCTCACGAGTTTCCTACAACTGCCTCGATTCTGCCCTGTAACTGCTGTATGAAGGTGCAGATGTTTGATAATCTTGATGATTGGAAAGGATAACTTTGATGATGGCTTGGAGAGGATGGGGTTTGGGGGTGGTTACCCTCTAGAGAACTGTAATTTGTATAAAGATTCAGAGGAGCTTTGGTCGACTTTTGGATAAGATTGGCCTTGTCTTCAGCTATGGCCCTGAGATGGCGAAAGTGACTATGGCAGGAAGACTGCATCCTAATGTCCTAATCCAAAATTGTGCATGCAGTGTTTGGGAAGATAAATAAATGGAAGCTGATGTTGTATTTTAAAATTACAAAAATTATCTTCTTTCCTTTGGCCACAGCATGTACTTCTGGGGATCCACCTGGGCCAAACAACAGATGCAGAGGCATATTTCATATTCTACACTTTTCAGAAGAAAATGTTGTTATGCGAATGTAACTTAATTTTTCTTGCCTGCAGCGACAGGTTTCTTTACCCCAATGTCTTTGCTGAGTACTAATCTGTTTCCTTTCATTTTTTCCGGAGTGCTAAAACCTTTGCTCACATTGCTCACCCCAGGCGTGGCTTAACAGCTAACCCAAAGCTCTGAGTTTACTCTGTAGAACCTGCTCCAGGTAGGTCTGAAATCCAGATGCTGAAGCTAGGGAGATGCAGGCTCTCAGAGGATCATATGCACTGTCCTCAGACAAGACGTTACCACTGGGAATGGGAGTGGGAACCAGTTAGGTTCTGGTGGAATTAGAGGGATTCTCAGGAGCATAAAGGGGTGTTTGATTGGTTTTTGTTTTCCTGAAGTCAAAGTACAATTATGTTAAAATATTTTACCTGCTCACAGTATCCAAAAAAGATGTGTTCTGTGCATTCCTGACTAGACACCAAAGGTGTTTGATCACATGTGGTCTTGCCCCATTACCTACAGTGAAATGACTGAGTGTTGCAACATTTGGACTGACATAGCACCTTGTCCTGACTTTGAACTAAGAGGAGAATGAGCGTGCAAACAGTTGGTGCTTTGAGCATTGAACCATTTCATGTCTGTGCTCATCAAACCTGCAGAGTGTCAGTGGATGTTGTTAATGCCTAAGAGCTGGTGATTTGTCTGAAGGAGAGGATCCGCGTGCTTCTGTCTCCTCTAAAGCATTCTGGTGATGAAGAGTAACATGCAGAAACATGGATTTATGCCAGTTTTGCTTCCAACCAGCCTTGCGTGCTGACCTCATGAAGCAGACTACCCTGCTGCAGTCTCCCCTGCTCTATCAATATCAATTGATCCTACTGCAGAACTCAGGGAGCTCTCACAGACCCCAGGCCCACAGCATAAGGGGCTTGCTCTGTGGTGCCTTGTTCATGCTTGGGATTCAGCCAACCATCCGTAGCAAGAGGTGATTCTGCGCTAACGTAAACCCTGGGGGTTGGCAAAGAAAACTGCCCTTTCCACCCTCTGGGCAGATCCTGCTTCCAGGCAGGAGTTGCGTCCAACTGGTGTGAATCATAGGTTTTCCTTGACTATGTCTTGGGTTTCTGTTAGAGCAGTTGATCTACTTGCTGTGGTTGAATGATGGCTAATTACAAACACAGACAAGGCCCAAGGTGATGTGCAAGTTCAGAAGGGAAGGAGGTGCTGAGAGCTTTTCCATAAAAGCATCTTTACTGCCCGGTTGACAGAGCTGCATTGGCGGTGGCTTTGGAGGGAGCCTCTGGCCCCACATACCTGGGTAGAAGAGGAGATGCTGCGAAACAGGCTGGCAGCAGCAGTGGGTTGGGAGGGAGGGGAGGGCCAGCACATATTTATTTTTCAAATGGGGAAAAATTAAGGGGGAAAAAAGTCCCTCTCTTATTCTTTTAATACAGTTCCCATCAGGAAGATCAGGATAGGAGGCTCCCGCTTGCTCCAGATTAAAGGAACCCGCAGTTTCCGGGTGAAGAAGGGGGGTTCCCTTTCCAGCATTCGCCGGGCCGGCAGCCTAAAGAGCACCAAGTTGTCACGGCAGGACTCAGAGTCTGAGAATGAGGAGCTGCAGCTGTCCCACAGCAGGGACACTGTCACTGATATAGGTAACTTAGACAAGCGGGTGGAAAGGGAGGGGTCAGTAGGCAGGCCCTAAACACTTGATGGGGTTGCAGCAGAGCTAGACTTGCCAAGAGACCCCCATCGAGAAAGATGTAGGAACAGGCACTGCCAGAACAGAACATGGGTCAGATCCTGGATGCAGCTTGTCAATTGAGAGCATCGTGTCAGAGCATGAACTCCTGGAATGCTGGTGCTGTCAGCCATGCACGCGCTTTCTTTAGGGGAACATGCGTTCATGTGTGTATCAGCACATACACACCCCGCAAAATCATATGCTGCAATGAATCTGTGAGCTTATGTTCATATATGGTATTTTATTGACCCTAGTAACAAAGGATATACATACATATGTACAGGCATGCACTTCATCTTCTATGTGGGATGTGCCTTGGGCATGTCCTAGGACATGTGACATATATTCCTACATGTAGAACATGATGCACTATATACAGTACTTCTACATATTGGCATATCCATCTATTAATACAGTTGCCGGGTGCCTTCCTTAGTCCTCAGAAGGTGAATCACCATAGGTTTATCCTACCTCATCACTGCAGGTTTATCTGACTAAATCGTATCCAGGGGTGTTAGCCAAAGCTCATGGTTTGGGTACATTTGGAACTGAAATAACCTCCCCAACTCAATGACTGTGAGCATGGAGAGTGGGATTACCTACCCCATAGACTGGCAAGTCACAGGTCCCTTAAAGAGGAGAAAGAAACGATAAACCAGATTTGATTCCTAGCCACCTCACAACAGCATTGATGTCACTTCTATAGGAGGCCCATAGGTTATGGAATTGCTAGAGGGAAACACAGGAGTCAGCAGAGTTTCCAAAGAAATCCCTCCCTCACCTGAGTTCTTTAGAACTAGTGTGGAGAATCAGGTTCTAGGAGAACCCCTAGAATCAGAGTTTTTTCCCCCTTTCATCCCCATGACATTAGCAGTTTCCATGGGCGGTTAGCGGTGACTTTGCCCATTGGCATTTCCAGTTGGATGCCACTTCTGGTTGGACTTTCATTGATATTTTTCACCACAGAGCCCAGTCAATGCAGATCACTAAACCAACCATTTGCAGCATCTGAAATGATGCAGAGAATTTGTTTCGGATTGCTTCAATTTACCTTCTCCCCTTCCTTAAAGAAAAAAAAGGTGGAGAGGGAGTAGTGTTTGCTGCTGGTGAGCTGAGTCTAAATGGCTCTTGTAACCATCAAGCCAGCATGATCCAAGGATTTTGGGAGAGGTGTCCCTCGGCCTTTCCAGTGTGGCATATTCTGCGTTCTCTGGTCTGTTCCCACAAGGCTGGCCTGGCGTACAAATGCTAGTCTTAAAACCCATAGGGAGTAATCAAAACAACCATCTTTTGAGTATTTTTCTTTTGAAGAAGGGAGCCCTTGGAGTGCCAGCGAACCCAGCATTGAGCCCGAGGTGCTGAGCAACACAGGCACGGAGGAGAACTATCATCGCAACATGTCCTGGCTGCACGTAAGTACGAGTGGCTTGCAGTGCTCTTGAGGATGCCCTTGGCAATAAGAAAACCTTTGTGTTGGCAATAACCAGCTTACAGTCTCTGCTTTCTCCATGTAGCATTGAGGATCTTGTATGTGACTAAGCTGCTGTCTCTGGAAATTGTCCATTTGCCATTTCTACACTGGACTAAAACCAAAGAGTTTGTTTCTTTCATGTATTTTGTTTGTAAGGGAAATGGGACTGTTGCTCTCTAGGCTTCAGTATCAGTTGCAGTACCTCAGCTGAAGAATCTGTTAGCATAGGAGCTTATCTCCAGCAAGGCTGGTAGTGGGGAGTTCAGGAAAAGCAACAGCATGGGCTACAGTGTGAGCTGGCTCCTGGCTTCTGCTAAATGGCATTGCAGCACCTGCATGAGCTGGAGGTTCTACATTCACCAGCTACCAGAAGATTTCTCCTAGAGACCTTTTTAGCCCCCTTTGAGACAGTTTGTCTCCATTAACGATGGCCATGAGCTTAAATAAGCATGTTGTGGGGACATTGAACAACATGGCTTCCAAGCTGCTACCTCAGTAGTAGCTACTAGGCTACCCTGCTTCCATGTCAGTGATCTAGTTCTCTTGGTAGTGGTTATCCCTCATTGGAAATTCCAGGGTACTGTCCTGAGCAGGTTAGACATGAGTGTGCACTAGGTGACTTGCTAGAGAGTAAATGCTTCTCTCCAGCCAGCAGCTTAAGATAAATCATGGTGCCTGTGCTCAGGTAGGAGGATGCAAGGACTCACAAGGCATAAAATGAAAGGAACTTGAGATGCTTCTCTCATTTTATGTGCGATCAGCCCACATAGGAGAGAGGAAGAGTTGAAAAACTGTCTGTTCCAGTTAATGCCACGCAAGTACTGCTATTGCATGAGAACTTTCTGTTTGGCTGTTGGAAAAATGGTGTGGGTGGATGGTCACTGCAACTACAGGTGAAACAAAACCCTGCTTTGCTTAACAGTACTGAGCGAACCACTCCAGAGAATCACTGGTTCCTGTTGCTTCTGTGCATGGACCAGCATTTTCTTCATCTGTCTTTACTGCAGCACAAGGCATGATGACCTCATTCCATGTCAGTGTACTGGAGCTACAAGGTGTAACAGTGGAGCAGAGACTGGATAGAGGCTAGATAATGCTGATTAAATGTTAACCATGTGCACCTTGACGCAATAGTAATGACTTAAGTCATTCCTGGTTGACTCCAAAGTAACACAAGGCCAGGAAAGGCAGGCAAAGACAAGGATCCTGCATACATAGTTTTATTTTAAATTAAACTCCTGACTTTTCAGAAACCTAAGTATCTGGGGGTCAAGAACAGTGTGGGTACCTTACTCAAGAGAGTCAGCAGACTGCAGCTGCATAGACTGTAAATGGATGGAAAAGGTGGGATAGCTCCTGTCTGGTGTTCTGCTCCTCTGGACAGAAACTCTGATGAGTTATGCCAGAGAGGAGCCACTGAATTGTAGACTTAACCCAGGCTGTTTTTAAGTAATTTAGGGGCTAAGAGCAGTGTTGCTGCATCAAAGCAGGGCTCCAAATAGCTAAATGACCAAATATTTGCTGTTTCTTAGGCAGGTTTTAGATCCTCTTGCTGCCATATGGCAACACCACTAGTAATAGAAGCAGAGCGAGCTACCATAAAGCTGGGCTGGATGGGGCTGCTGAAGCTTAAGCACAGTGAGGGATGCATATGCAGAACAACTGGCATAGCATTCCTTGAAGGACAGTAACCCTTGAACCCAATGGCTTTTGCAACTGTAATGATGATTAATTAGCTCATCATCAGCCTTAATCTTGCTACCAGTCCAACATTTGCAGTTCCAGCAGTGAAGTAACTGTCTCTCTTTTGTGGTTCTTGTCAAGGTTATGATCCTGTTGTGCAACCAGCAGAGTTTCATATGTACCCACATTGACTACTGTCACCCCCACTGCTACCTCCACCACAGCCGGTCCTGTGCACGCCTTGTCCGGGCCATCAAACTCCTCTATGGGGACACAGTGGACTCCCTCAGAGAAAACAACACGTTGAGCAGTGTGGCAAGAGGCAAAAAGCAGAAGGAAGTGAGTAGGTGAAAGAAGTAGAATGTTTGGGAGGTGGGGCAGGGGTTGTCCAGGGAGGCCATAATTATCTTCAAGGACCAGGCAATGTACTCAGAGAGTGAGTTCTTTCATGACAAGATGAACACAGCCCTTCATAAACGCCTTCCTTTCCTAAGTTGAAAACCTTATCATTTCAATGTTCTTTTATGGCGTCTACTGACCAGTGTCTGAAGTCCAAGGTTTTGTTTTTTTCATGTTTCTTCTAATCTGTTGATAGGAACCACTCTTGAAATTCTTGTAAATAAGCTTTGTTTCTTCTTAGTTCTGAGCTCTGTTCTGAGAATTGTATGGGTCAGTTTCCAATGTTAGAGTCCATGCTGTGACACACTCTTAATGGCCCGTTCAGCGTGACACTCCAAGATTGTGCTTTTTTATCCCTGTAATGGGTGCCTTTCCTGATGGCAGAAAAGTATTTCTAGTGAATACCCACTCGAGTACCAGCTGAATCATGTCACCAGTTAGTCAATATTTCATATTCCCAACAACAGCAGACAGAGTGCAGGTATTCCAAGTGCTTGGAATGGCAGAGTCGTTCAATGACTTTGTGGTAACGTGCAAAACAAGTGTCCATGAAGCTGTTGTGAAGATTTCAGCTGAGTGAAGAGGCTATAATCTCTGTCAATAGAAAATGAAGGATTAGGAGATGAGTTTATAATGTTTCATTGTCAACAAGCAGATAGATTGTTCCCTCTCAAATCAAGAAATTGAAGGATGTCTGTATGGAGCGAGACACAAAGCAGATGAAACAGCAGCTAATGATTCTGCTTTCCTGGAAACCATAACCCCCATGTAGTCCATCTGGCACAGCAGAGTAGATAGCACTCAGATGTTAGGAAGAAAGGCAGATATTTCCTCTACAGAAGAAAAGCTTGAGCTGAGCAGCTGGTCAGGAATCACAGGATGGGTTGGAAGGGACCTCAGAAAGTCCAGCCCCCTACAACAAGTGGGGCCATCACTCAGCAGACCAGATTGCCCAGAGGCCCTTCCAGCCTGACCTTGAATGGCTCCAGAGGTGGGGTTGCCACCACATCTCTGAACAACCTGTTCCAGGGATCCCCCACACTCAGATTCAAGAACTTTTTCCTCCTGTCCAGCCTCCATCTGCCCTTTTCCAGCTTCAAAACATGACCCCTCATCCTGCCATTCCCTGCCCTTGTGAACAGTCTTCCACAGCCTTCTTACAGCCCCTTTCAAGGATTGGAAGGTCACAACAAAGTCCCCCTGTAGTCAGCAAAAGAATGCAGGGATTGCTGTGTCATTTTGGGCACCCTAATTGTGGTTTCTCTGTCGTTTTTTTCTTCCAGTGCTCAGACAAGTCCTGCTTAAGAACTCCTTCTCTGAAAAAGAGAGTGATTGATACCAATCTGGAAGGGAAGAAGGACTCGGGGATGCTAAAGTACATCAGGCATCAGGTACTGATCATGCATTAGTTAGGGAGGCTGACATGCGGAGATGGGGTTGGGCTGCAAAAGGAAGGGAAATAATTGTGGATCTCCAAGTCCATGTGATGGAGAACAGCCCTTGCCCATCAGCTTGTCTGTGCATGTTATGCTAAGGAACGATAAATTTAAGTTTCTTAAGGTAACCCTGTTGAAGAATCCTGGAAGCATTAAAGCTCCATTAAATTACAGTCTGCACCTTTGGCTTCCCATAGGGATTGGGAGAGGGGTTATAAATAAAGGAGTAAAAGATTGGAATGGACTGCCCAGGGCAGTGGTGGAGTCCCCATTGGGGTGTTGAAGAACAGATTGGCTGTGGCCCCTCGTGCCCTGGTCTGGCCAATGTGGTGATGGTAGGTCATGGACTGGGCTGGATGACCTCAGAAGGCTTTTCCGGTCTCAATAACTCTGTGATTCTGTGTGATTATTTCAAAAAGTCAAAAAGTATGTTTAAGTACAAGCTATGAGTTTAGAGCAATACTTTGTTCTTGTTCCATCAGGCTCTTAATGAACCTGTTCTCAGCCGTTTGTGGGATTTTCAGGAATCTGTGTCACTGTGCACTGCTCTGGGAGACTTTGAGGTTCCTTTTGTCCTCTTTGTCAGTGGTTTGGTGACAGGAGAGCCTATCAAACACTGTTTCTTCAGTGTAGACTGGAGACAGCCGTCTGTGCTGCCATGCAGCAAGACCTGGACAGGCTAGAGTGCTGGACAGAGAAATTAAATGAGGTACAACAAGGGTCAGTGTAGAGTCTGGCACCTGGGCAAGAACAACCCCAGGGACCAGGATAGGTTGGAGACTGACCTGTTGGAGAGCAGTGTAGGAGAAAGGGACCTGGGGGTCCTAGTGGACAACAGGATGACTATGAGCCAGAAATGTGCTCTTGTGGCCAAGAGGGCCAACAGCATCCTGGGGGAGATCAGAAGGAGGATGGTTAGCAGATCGAGGAAGGTTCTTCTCCCCCTCTACTCTGCACTAGTGAGACTGCATCTGAAGTATTGTGTCCAGTTCTGGGCCCCTCAATTCAAGAAGGACACAGAGCTGCTGGAGGATGTCCAGCATAGAGCAACACAGACGATGAAGGAAGTAGGGCACCTCCCTCATGAGGAAAGGCTGAGGGAGCTGGGTCTCTTGAGGTTGGAGAAGAGGAGGCTGAGGGGTGACCTCATGAATGTGTATAAATATGTGAGGGGTAGGTGTCAGGAGGATAGAGCCAGGCTCTTCTCAACGTCATCTGGTGATAGGACAAGGGGCAATGGGTGCAAACTGAAACAGAGGAGGTTCCATATCAATATCAGCAGGAACTTCTTCACACTGAGGGTACTGGAGCACTGGAACAGGCTGCCCAGGGGAATTGTGGAGACTCCTTCTCTAGAGATGTTCAAGACCCGCCTGGATGTGTTCCTGTGTGACTTGGTCTAGGTGATCCTGCTGTGGCAGGGCTATTGGACTAGATGATCTTTCAAGTTCCCTTACAATCCCTAATGATTCTATGATTCTTCTATGGAGCTTTATCTCACATGATTGGAACTAGAGGTCATCAGTGGGTGATTGGGGTAATTAGGGGTTGGACTAGATCATCTTTCAAGATCACATCTGTGATTCTGTGATAGGGTGTGTTCACAGCACTCAGGTGAAAGGCCTGTCTTTTGCAGGTGATGAGCCTCTCCCCTGCACCTCTGTCACTGTTAATCAAGGCTGCTCCCATTCTCACAGAAGAGATGTATGGGGACATCCAGCCAGCAGCCTGGGAGCTCTTGCTCAGTGTGGATGAGCACATGGCTGGAGCAGCAGGTAAAAGGACAATAGCATTTGGTGGGGGAGCCTACTGCACTGTAGGTCACAGGGCCTTGCAGGATACCTTTGTGGTGGAAGAGTCTGAGTGCTTACCCAGGGTTTCTTGGGAGGCTCCTGAGTTTTCATAGACCTTCATATGATACTTTTCACAAAAGAGGTGGTCAGGAGGATTGGGAAGTTAACTTCTCGAGTCCTGGCTGTGGTGTGTGGTTGGAGAGCATCAAAGTTCTTTGCATTTAGCTGCATTTCAGTTGAAAATGTAGTTATTTACTGTGCCCAGATTGTCTTGGAGTATTTTGCACGTTGTATCAGGCAAGTTGTTAGTGCCAGTTGAGGACTGAGAAGGGAGATGAGTGGAGCTGTCATAGCTCCTCCCTGATGCTGTAAGGCAAATTCTCGTTGCTCAGTGAGTAATCTTAGATATGGCATTTGCCTGAATTACTTGAGTAACTTGTTTACTAATGACACATAGTTGAGTCATTAAGACTTAATCTTTAAGAAAAAAGAAGATTAGAACATCATATACCTGTGAGAGTGTTACCTTGGAAAAAGAAATTCAGACAGGTTGAAATTTAGTATTAAAACTTGTAAGATTATGTCCTTCTTCTGTTCTGTTCGTTCCACAATCACTCCATGTTTTACATCAACCTGGGGAAGAAGGAGAGTGGTTTTGCTAAGTACAGTGAGGACACCCTCTCTGGCTTTGATTCAAAATCCTAACCTATCACGTTCTTCCCTTCCTGAAGGGAGGATTAAAATCCATCCAAGGATGCTTTTTAAAAACTTATTTCAGCTGAAACATCAATTACATTCAAGGTCAAACTTGGAAACTCTTAGTGTTGTTACCAAGCTGGGGAGAAGTATCTCCTGTCTTAGCAGCGTACACCAGCACCATCTACTGACCGTTCCCAAGGCTGGAAGTCTATTTTCTGAGCTCACACTTACAAATCAGTCCTGCTGAGACTTGACATTGAAGTGACCAAAGAGTAGGAATTGCTGGTGAGACAGGAAGGTCCTACAGTCCTGGAGTTTTTGTTTCCTGCTCAGTGCTCCTCAAACACCCAACTGAATTAATTGTCTGCCATCTGACAAGATTTCTATTCATATGTGCTCCATGAAAACATTAGCTATGGGACAGCCCAACTTCTGTTTTGCTGCTTTCCATCTGGTCCCTTGTCTCACAGTTCATAGCAACTCTGTTTTCTCTTGGAAGCCGATTGTGATCTTCAGATGTAAGGCAGAAATTCCATCATGTGAGGGTGCTGAGACACTGGAACTGGTTGCCCAGAGAGGTTGTGGCTGCTCCATCCCTGGAAGTGTTCAAGGCTAGGTTGGATGGGGCTCTGGACAATCTGGTTTGGTGAGAACTGTTGCTGCCCAAGGCAGGGGGTTGGGACGAGATGAGCTCTGAGGTCCCTTCCAGTCAAAATTCTCTATGATCTCATTTTTGAATGTACGTGTCTTTTGGTGGGGGGTTTATACAGCTGCAGTATTTCTCTACAAATAAAGATGATATTAAGGAAACCAGAGGATCCAATGTTCTCTCTCTGCAGCTGCCATGTTCCTGCTGTGTGCTGTCAAAGTGCCAGATGCTGTTTCAGACATGCTGATGTCTGAGTTCCATCACCCAGAGACGGTGCAAAGACTCAATGCCATCCTCAAATTCCACACCCTCTGGAGGTTTAGGTACCAAGTCTGGCCTAGGATGGAAGAGGGAGCGCAGCAGATCTTTAAGGTAATAGGGCAAACTCATAGGGATGAGGATGGGCAGAAATCCTGTTTAAAACTGGGGACATAATTCAGGAAAATTATTGGAGGAAGAAAGAAATATGTGTCATGCATGGTAATAGAGTTAAGATATGTAATTAGGGAAAGTTTGTAGAGTTAGTTAATGCCTCCTTTACTTGTGCTTGTGTTTAATTAGCAGTACTAACATTAATAACAGTCTGCTGTAACAAAATGTTGATTGTGGTTTTGTTTAGATCCCTCCTCCAAGTATCAACTTTACTCTGCCTTCTCCTGTGCTGGGGATGCCATCTGTGCCAATGTTTGACCCCCCCTGGGTCCCGCAGTGCAGTGGGAGTGTGCAAGATCCTATCAATGAAGACCAGTCGGTAAGGAGATGGCATGAGAGTAAGCACTATGTTTTCTGGGAATGGAGGGACATAAGCCAGTAGATGTGGAGTAACTGAGGTTTCTCATCTTCAGCAGGGAAAAGTTTAGTACCCAGTCTGTTTGGGCACCTGGAATTCTCCACATGGGCATAAGGCCTTTATGTTTGTTCCCTGAGGAATGATACTGCAGATAGTGTCTCACAGGGATGCTAACTCAGATCTTGGGAGCACACAGCTGTTCACTCACCAGCAAGAGACAATTTCCTGTGCTATCTCTTGAGACAAGACTGCACCAAGGCTTATTGAGACTCCAAAAAGTCTCCTGGTGAACGTCTGCTCAGCTGGCACTAGTCTAATTTGTATTTAGAAGCTGAGTTGCTGAATGTCACGAGGGCTGTGGCAGAAAATGCCTCATAACTAACAGTTTCATACTGTCTTTCATCTCTTCGTGACAGAAGTCATTTTCAGCCAGAGCTGTGTCACGCTCCCACCAGCGAGCAGAGCACATCCTAAAGAACTTGCAGCAGGAGGAAGAGAAGAAGCGCCTGGGCCGGGAAGCCAGTCTCATCACAGCCATCCCCATCACTCAGGAGGCCTGCTATGAGCCAACCTGCACACCAAGCTCTGAGCAGGAAGAGGAAGGTGTGCCCCAGGGCTAGCAACTGCATTAGGGGTGTCATGTCCAGGAATGTTGATAAGCTTGCGTTTGTTGAAGAGTCTAAGTTGTGGAGAAAAAGGCTAATTAATGCCTAGTGGAAGAAACCCACTGAACCTTGGGTGTGTTGAGTGTTCACTGCATGACCTGAAGCCCCTTGTTCCAATCTCTCCAGTTCAGTGGAATCTATTTGCATTGAACAGCTCAAAGCTTACTGTGTCTTGTGGGATTTATCACAAGGAGAACCTACCATTCTACAGATTAAGTTTGTCTTTCCTGACTTAAATAATTGAAGAGTTTTCCCAAATAACAGTTCGGCAGTATCTGTTAAGACATAGCTTAGCTTAAGTTGAACTTTTCTTGGAGGAGCAGCTTGAACTCAGTACCAAACTTCTAACCTGCTAGAGTTACATGATGAGGTTAGTCTTTGGATGAGGATTTAGGCTGGGGGCAAAGATGTAATGAAAGGCATGTGCCATTAAGTGAATACAGTGATTTTCAGCTCTAAACTTATGTTGGGAAATCTGTGGGGAGAGATCCTAGTTCTGGGGAAAAACTAAGCATCAACAGCAATGATGGTTACCCGAACATGAATGACAGGAAAGACAGAGCAAACTCAGAATGCAACAACAAAGCACTGAATGTTCTTGGGGAACAATGACCTGCTGGTTCACATAGCATGAGCAAAGTATTCATCTGACTGGTGTTTCCGTGTTCTACATCCGGCCTTTGGAGTGTTACCTGTCTTGACTTTTCAATATTTCTATTCAGTTATATCAGTGCTGTCCCTGAGGAAGTTCCTTTAGGTCTGTCTGTTGGATCTGGATTGACATTTCCTGTTCTCTTTGTCAGTAGAAGAAGTTGCCAACCTGACCTCCCGTCGGCTCTCTGTAAGTCCTTCCTGCACCTCCAGTACTTCTCATAGGAACTATTCTTTCCGCCGGGGCTCTGTCTGGTCAGTGCGGTCAGCAGTCAGTGCAGAAGGTGAGTTGGCTTCACTTTGGGGTAGATTTTCATAAAAATCAATTTATTGGAAGCCTTTCCTGTTAATCCATAAATCTGGAGGCATTTTCTTTTGCTGAAGGTACTCCCCAGCATGAACCACTTCATAATAAATTACTGTCCTGTGTTATTCATAGAATCATTAAGATTGGAATAGGCCTCCAAGATCATCCAGTCCAACCAGCAACCCAACGCCACCCTGTCCACTAAACCCTGTTCACTAGGGCCACATCTATTCATTGTTTGAACCCCTACAGGGACAGCAACACCCTCCATCCCTGGGCAGTCTGTTCCAACCCCTGACCACTCTGTCAGGTTAGATGTTTTTTCTGATGTCCAACTTAAACCTCCCCTGGCACCACTTGAGGCTGTTTCCTCTTGTTCTGTCACTGGTGACTTGGGAGAAGAGACCAGCCCCCACCTCTCTACAGGGGAGATTCCTCCTTTCGGGGAGTTTCAGCAGTGCTTTCACTCTTGCTGTCATGGTGTCTTCTTTACCTCTCTTATTTCCTTTTGGGAGTGGTGCCATGGAAAGTACTTGAGCTGAAAAATAGTGAGGAAATGGGTTCCCTACAGGAAACATCATATAAATACAAAAAAATGTACATACTTACTTACAGTGACAATTCTTTATCAGGAAGTTGGCTGGAGGCTCAGTTTCTTTGTGGATATATGAGGACAGAGTGATCAGCTAGCCTGTTTTTCTCGCACTGCATCAAACGTAAATGTTTGTCTAACCTGTCTGGATAATACTACAACTTGTTCACTAACCCCTTCTGCTCTTCCTACTGCTGCAGATGAAGAACACACTACAGAGCACACACCAAACCACCATGTGCTGCAGCCACCCCAGGCTGTGTTTCCAGCATGCATCTGTGCAGCCGTGCTCCCCATCGTCCATCTGATGGAAGATGGAGAAGTCCGGGAGGATGGAGTAGCTGGTACTCACCTTGATTTCACTTCATGGGATTTTTGCTCAAGGGTGGTAGAATGCACCAGAACTTGGAATGCAGTGGTTTACATTGGATGCCATAAATAAATGGAAAAGAGGCGTAGCACAACCTTGTATTTACTCATGGTTCATGTTTCCTAGAAGTATTATGTGCTATCTAGTGCCATTAATATATGCACTCATTAAAAAGCTAAGTCTGTTGAATCAAAAGCTAAATCTTTTAAAGCTAAAGCTGTTAAATCATCACAAACTATTTGGAAGTAGATGCACAGCAGAAATAGTACTTTGTAGTATTTATTTTTTGTTTATAGTTTATATTGGACTGTGAGTGGGGTTTTTCTAAACAAAGCTCCCAATTCAAGAAAGGCATTGAGAAGCTGAGAAGAGTCTAGTGATGTGACCATCACATATTCTGTTCAGTTTAGGATAGGATTCACTCAGTGGGTCACTGTGGGGTGGAACTTCCAAGCACAAAGGAACAAGTACATGAATGTATGATACTTACTTGCCAGATTTGTCCATCTGGCAGTTGTGAATCCAAACAGTCGTTTATTAATCTTGTGACTGCAGTGGTGAAGTGGTTCCTGTCATATCACCAGTGGTTAGGAATGTTCAATTATTAGATCTGGTGCTATGGCTTGAGGTGATTGCACTGGTGGCCAGTGACTGGTACATCACAGGCTCCTGTGTGTTTCAATGCAAGAACTGACAATGGTGGTTAGGAAGGTTTGTGGACAAATGTACCAACTCGAGGCTTTTCCCTTCTCTTTTACAGTGAGCGCTGTAGCTCAGCAGGTCCTGTGGAACTGCTTAATTGAAGACCCCTCGACTGTCCTGCGTCATTTCCTTGAGAAGCTCACAATCAGCAACCGGCAGGTAAGCTCTTTTGTACTCCCCAGTGGCTGCATGGCATTGCTTAGAGCAGGGGAGCACAGCCATAAGCAGAACCACTCTGTGGGCATCCCTGGAGAAGAACATTCACAGTCTGTCTGTCCTCTCTATAATCTGTCCTCCATCCCCTTTTCACCACAAAAAAATGTAGACAGACACTGGAACAGACTGTTCAGGGAGGGGGTTGAGTCACCATCCTGGAGGTGTTTGAAGATCGTTCATATGTGGTGTTGGGCGGTGTGATTTAGAGGTGAACTTTGTAGAGCAGGGTTGATGGTTGGAACTCAATGAGTCTTTTCCAACCTGAATGATTCTATGAAATTTCATAATAGAAAGAAAATACTTTTTTTTCTAGGATGAGCTGATGTACATGTTAAGGAAGCTTTTGCTGAACATTGGAGACTTTCCTGCTCAGACATCTCACATCCTTTTTAACTATTTGGTGAGTAAGTAGCCTGTGGGTCCATCTGCTGTGCAGCCCAGAATCTCACCTCTGCCTGCCAATTTCCTAAAAATGTAATCCCACAACCTGCAAAGAAATACAAATCCTGAACTTTTCCTGCCTGATTCTGGCTGTGTGTGTGAGTCATCAGGTTTACACGAGCCTTCCAGTGCTTCTAGGGAAAGGAAAGGAAGTCTTTACTTTATACTAAGTGAGTGTCTAAGAGCTGATATTTCTATTTCTTATTACCTGCAGGTAGGACTGATCATGTATTTTGTGCGCACCCCATGTGAGTGGGGCATGGATGCCATTTCTGCCACGCTTACCTTCCTTTGGGAAGTGGTGGGATATGTGGAAGGGCTCTTCTTCAAGGATCTCAAGCAGACTATGAAGAAGGAGCAATGTGAAGTGAAACTGCTGGTGACTGCCTCAATGCCAGGTATGAGGAAGGAGTCTCTAAATCTCCTTAATTTCCAGGTTTGTGACCAACAAGGAGATTCACCCGAACTGGATCAGAAAAGGGCAGATGGCTGCATATACTAAGTCAGTTTTCCTTGAGCTGAGGATTCAGTCAATGAGTTCCACTTCTAATTCCCTGGGATTCAGAAAGGCACTTGAAGATCTCCAAGAGAAGCCATCAGTGAACTTGACCAATCTTTAAGCCAGCTGGGCTGTGAGAGGATAGCAGGGTGGTTCTGCCCAGGAATGAGTTTGAACGATCCTTTTCCTCTATGGGCAGCCTTTTGAAATTGAGTTAGAGAAGCCAGTGAGATCATAACTTCTTTTCTTTTAGGCACAAAAACCCTTGTTGTGCATGGACAGAATGAATGTGACATTCCAACTCAGTTACCAGTCCATGAAGACACACAGTTTGAGGCTCTTCTGAAGGTATTCAAACAAGTTTTTGAACTGAACAAACTGCCCAGTAGTCATCTTTCCTGCCATACCTGTATGGCCAGCAAGACCCTTGGCAGTGCTGGGGGGGCAGAAATTTTTCCTGATGAGTATTCCTGTCTCCCTTTGAGGAGAACTTGGCTGCAAGAAACAGGATCCATTGTTAAATAATGATAAAGGATGATAGTAGTGCCCTGACCTTATAGACAGCCTAAAGCCGACAAGTGCACCTGCAACTTGCAGGCTATTTTCTCTATACTGTCCTGTGACTGAATATATAAATCATTTAATTGTCTCAGTTTAAAGACTAAATGGACCCGGATCGAGGTCATTGTGGAACTGATGGTTCAGGAGCCATGACAGTATCTTGGGATCTAGATGTGAGGTTAGTTTCCCTCACTGCTAAAGATTTCCTGAGCCACGTAGCAAAGACATATGCAAAAAACTTCACTTGGTCTCGTATTAATGGGAATCCCATGCCTTGATGCTTTGAAGCATCAGAACTCTGTACATTACCTATAATTACAGCTTGGGGTCTCTTTTCTCCCTTCTCAGGAGTGTTTGGAGTTTTTCAACATCCCTGAAACACAGTCTTCTCATTACTTCTTAATGGATAAGCGGTGGAACCTTATTCATTACAATAAGGTGAGGCAAAGGTCCGATCCTGCTTTTGCCACCCGGTCCCTTTTCAAACAGCAGGAGTATCTAAAGGAGAACTAGCAGCTCATAAAAGGTTTCAGAAAGGGCCACAGAGCCTTTTATTCAGTTCTGTTGAGCGATGCCATTGTAATTATATTTGTTTAGGCTCATCTTCTTTCCCTTCCTGGCAGACCTATGTTCGTGATATTTATCCTTTCCGGAGATCAGTTTCTCCCCAGCTCAACCTGGTGCAGATGAATCCAGAAAAGGGTCAAGAGCTCATTCAGAAGCAGGTACTTTTACTACCCCAAACACCTTTGCCTAGAAGCAGTCTCTTTTCCTTTAAAATAATGGTGAATATAGTTAATGCTGACTCAGGTATGGGTCTGAATAGGGAAGTCCTTTATGGACTGCATTTGTCTGTAGGAAGTCCCTCAAAATCTGAAATTGCTTGGCATAATTTTGATCTTCCTTGTTCTAGATGTGTCCCGCATGTGAAATTAATTTGGTAAGCCCTATGTGACTCCAGAAGACTAAAATGGCTTCTCTTGCTTTGTCCCAGCATTATTTTGCATCACATATTTTTCTCCTCAGAGTACTCAGAGGCCAACAACTTTTTAAGGTAAAACTTAAATCAGATGTCTACCAGGTTCTTTGTGGTCATGAAAGAAGCTGGTGGAGCAGACCCACCTTCAGCAAAGGGAACAGCATAGTAGAGACTCCCCACAGAGCACAAGTCCTAGAGAAGTGTTGCTGTCTCTGCTTCTGATCCATCGAGCTGCTGTTTGAAGCTGGGTGCACTTTCAGAGGAAGGTCACAACAGCTGCAGCGTGGAGGAGGCTGAGAACTTCTTGTTCAGCCTGATTCTGAGCCTTGTCTCTCTCTTTCTCTCAGGTGTTCACCCGCAAGCTGGAAGAGGTGGGGCGGGTGTTGTTCCTCATATCGTTGACCCAGAAGATCCCCAGTGCCCACAAGCAGTCCCACGTGTCTATGCTGCAGGAGGATCTCCTCCGCTTGCCTTCATTTCCTCGAAGTGCCATTGATGCAGAGTTCTCACTCTTCAGTGATCCCCAAGGTATGGCCTCTTGATAGCCATCTCCGGTGGCTTTATGGCTCTAAGAAGATTTGTCTGAGGCACTTTGATTGCCTGTAGGAAGTTGCAGGATTCAATTGCTGTAGAAGCACACTGGCTAGTAGTGTCACTGAAAGCTGGTAGAACTTTTCCAAGGGAAACTGAGATAGAGCTGGAAGGGCTTGGCTGTTAGAGCTCTCCTGAAAGCTGCTTTCTTTAGAGCCGACTAAGTTATAATTACATATTACAATTGAGCATGAGGCTACATAATCTGTTCAGTAGCTTAACTACATCTAGAAAGGATTGCTCAGGGTCCTTTGCCATCTGCTTTGAGGAAGCAATGGATGTCTGGTGAACATTTGGGTAAATTCTGCATCAGGAATATAGAAACAGGCTTCCGTTTCGAATCTTTGCTCTGGAAGTCAAACTTCTCCTCTTCATGTGTGTTGCTATCAGTCAAGGCTTGTTCAAGCCCTCAGTACATGATGGGTGACATCATTTTTAAAGGCAAAATCATAGAATCATTAGGGATTGGAAGGGACCCTGCGAGACCATCTAGTCCTATCCCCCTGCCACAGCAGGATCACCTAGACCAAGTCGCACAGAAACACATCCGGGCTGGTCTTGAAAGTCTCCAGAAGGCTGGTCTGTGTTGTGGGATGGTTGATTGGAGAATGTTGTGAGGCTGGCTGTGGGGGACAGAGTGTATTTTATTTCCTTCTTTTACCCTGTAGCTGGGAAAGAGCTCTTTGGTCTGGACACCCTTCAGAAAAGCTTGTGGATTAAACTGCTAGAGGAGATGTTCCTTGGCATGCCCAGCGAGTTCCCCTGGGGTGATGAGATCATGCTGTTCTTGAACGTCTTCAACGGTGCCCTGATCCTGCACCCTGAGGACAGTGCCTTGCTAAGGCAGTACGCTGCAACTGTCATCAACACTGCTGTGCACTTCAACCACCTCTTCTCCCTCAGCGGGTACCAGTGGGTCCTCCCCAGCATGCTGCAGGTCAGCCATCACCAGCAATGATACAGGGCAGCTCTTTGTTATAGCTCTGAGGGGCAGTGGAGAAACTTAACTGCTGAGTCTTCTGAGGTCATAGATTCTGGGGGCCCCAAGAAAGCAACAGGGTTGCCCCTTACTAAGGATTGTTTGTTCCTAAAGCTTATAGCCAGTGAAGAGGGTCAAGTCTCCATCTGAAAGCAAGTTGGGCAAACCTGTCAGGAATGGTGAGGCTGTGGCCCATCTGTTCTGGATTGTAAGAGCCCTTCTGCTGTCTCAAGACTTCCATGTCCTTTCTCCTTTGCTCAGGTATATGCTGACTATGAAAGCAACCCCCAGTTACGCCAGGCAATTGAGTTTGCGTGTCGCCAGTTCTACATTCTGCATCGCAAGCCCTTCGTTCTGCAGCTCTTTGCCAGTGTGGCCCCTCTCCTGGAGTTCCCTGTGAGTAGCAGCTCTTCCCTAGGCTCAGCTGTACTCAACCCCCTCCCGAGGGCGTCACATAATCCTGTACAGATCCAGTTCTTCAATAATTTTTTAACACTTCAGTGAGTTAAAACAAGATAACAGGATTGTAATTTGAAGCAGAACCACCAGTCGTATTTGCACACACACTGTGAGCACACATGGGTCTTTCTCCTTCATGGGGCAGCCAAGTTTTGCTCTTTCTGGGAAGCAAAGTTACATGGAGCTCTCACTGTGTTTCCACTCTAGCATCAATCTGTTGAATCAGGAGAGGTGAGGCTTGTTGTTTGATACCAGTACAGTTTTCAACTCCATGTGGGCCTTTGATCACATTAAAGTTCACCCACACCTCTAGGTAAAGGGGTGTGTGCAGACCTTCAGAAAACCAATCACCACTGTGTTTGTTGTTGAAACAGGATGCTACAAGCAATGGAAGCAGCAAAGGAGTGTCGGCTCAGTGCCTGTTTGACCTGCTGCAGTCCTTAGAGGGTGAAACTCCAGACATTTTGGACATCTTGGAACTGGTAAAAGCAGAAAAGCCTCTCAAGTCATTAGGTAATGGCAAAGAACCCTTCATTCAGTAATTCTGGGTTGTTCTTTATTGATTCAACATGCGTTTGGTGCAGCACAATTTGTTCAGGGCCATGTTCTCCTCCCAGGATACAGTTATTATCTCTTTCTTACATTTCATGAGGCTGTTAAGATGGGCTTTATTGCCACTGTCCTTTTGAGATTCTCTGTGGGAGGGGAATCATTAATTTCTTCTATTCTAAAGCTGCTTCTGCATTGAGCCTGCAGCTCTGAGACTAGCCCCTGGCATTTCAGGATTATCTTGTGTGGGTGAAGAACAAAGATGCCTCATAAATTCTGTCATGGTGATGAGATTGGTGTCATTGTCTCCTCTGCTCTGTGTGGGCAGGGAACAAAAGCATCCTCTGCTGTGGGATATGATGGATGCCAGTCAGCCAGTACTGCTGAGTGCTGAGGGAGTGTTGATTTGTCACAAAGCAGAAGGTATAGGGTTGTCTGTATCCAGGACACTGTATCTCTTGATAAATATCAAGTGTTTGAGAATGTGGCCACTTTTTGATGCACAGGGAAGGGCATTTTGTTGATTTTTATCAGCACCTTCAAGTTATTTCACATATTTTCACTTTCTTTAAATAACACTTGTCTTGACAAACCTGTAAAGCCTTACAGTTAAGGCTTTGTGATATATAGCATTAGGATTTCATGATGCTGCATGATTATTTCATGAGTTGTAATACAAAATGGTACAGAAGCAGAAGATATTTCATCCTCTTTGTGGCCCATAGTAAACATCTACATTAAATGTGCAGATTTTCTTTGGATGGTTATTCAAAAGCATCTCTGAAAGCTCTCGAGTGTGTTTTGACAGTGAGATTAGATTAGTGTTTCACGTGCCTTGGATTTTCCAATGAAGGTCAGAATTATCTGAAACATCTGGACTAGATGATCTCCAGAGGTCTCTTCCAACCTCTACAATTCTCTGAACTGACTTCCATGTCCCATTGTTCAAAGTGTTTTACACACTTTGGGATTTGGATTTGGGCTCCTGTGTGCTAAAAGTCATTGAGCTAGAGCTGTATTACAATGGCTATTCTTTGGGTACTTCAGTTTCTTGGTGCCAAGCATTTAGTATTGAACTTAAATGCTTTTTGGAATTTTTTTTTCAAATCATTAGCAAACCAGAACTAATTTATGTGCTGCCCACATGGCTCCCACTATGGTAGTGGCTTGATTTTATGTTTCTTTTTAGAAGTAAAACTATTTTCTGTGATAGTCTTTTCATATTGCTTTACTCCCTCAGACTTCTGCTATGGCAATGAAGACCTGACCTTTTCAATCAGTGAAGCTATCAAGCTGTGTGTGACAGTGGTGGCCTATGCTCCTGAGTCATTCAGAAGGTGCTCATCTCTCTTTTCTTGGTTTGTGCAGACTCTGAGAAAGGGCAAAAACTGTGTAGGGCCCACAAAAGCAAAGCTGTTGGGCAGAGGATGCAGAAATGTGTTCCGAGCACAAGGCTTCTCTGGGAGGCTAAGCCTTTGCCTGTTGGTACCTTTCCCAGGGCACTAACTCAACATGGATGGAGATGGCTGGAGCAGCAACACCTCAGCCACATCTCCAAGTGGCGATTGTGCTGGATCCTGCAGGGTTCTGTTGTCAGAGGAGAAATGTGAGGGAACCGGAGTGAAAGAAAGAGACTGGAAAGGACTAGGAGGTGTAGAATGACAACATGTGCTGCTGAAATTAAGAGGTTACACGCAAACAGAGAAGAAATGCCTTTGGAAGGGAAAAATTAATGTATGCAAATGGATGAAACACACATAAGGAGTTCAGTTATTGTTATTTCATGCATCAGCTAATTTCCCTCTGAGCATTTCTTTGGCCCAGGATTACTTGTCCTAGTGAGAAGCAGTGAAGTCACAAAGCTACTGAGAGATCTGGGGGCCTTCACATAGAAACTTAAGCCTCTGTCTGATGTGATTCTCAGAGTTGAGAGAATAAAATGGGTGAAGTATTGGTTATTTTTCCAGCCTGCAGATGCTGATGGTCTTGGAAGCTTTGGTTCCCTGCTATCTGCAGAAACTGAAGCGACAAACCTCTCAAGCAGAGAGTGTGACGGCGGCTCGTGAGGAGATTGGTGCTATGGCTGCCCTGGCCACATCCTTGCAAGCCCTCTTGTACAGTGTAGAAGTTCTTACCAGGTAATTCACATGGTTTGAGGGTCTTATCATGTGTTTAGTCATCACTGTGGGGAAAGGGAGTGCACAAGAAGTCACGATATGTCCAGCTTAGCTTGAGTAATGGTCCAGGTTGGACATGTGTCCAAGAAGTGAGAGTTTTCATCACAAGCAGGATTTCAGTGCACTTGTTGGATTCCACCATTAGTGTGTTCTTCGCTTTCCCTTTGTCAGGCCTATGACGGCCCCACAGATGAGTCGGTGTGACCAAGGTCATAAGGGGACCACAACAGCAAACCACACCATGTCAGCAGGTGTGAACACCAGGTAAGTCCTTAAGCTTTTTCTTCTTTCTTGTGTTTTGAGTAAGATGCTATCTCCTTGCTCAGAGTACTCCCTCAGCTGGTCTGTAGGTGCTGTGAGGGAAAACAGCCCCATAAAAAGAGCCCATAGAGGGAAGAATGCCTAGGTGTATTTTTATCCATCTTAAAAAAATCCCAAAACAACAGCAAAACCCCCAACCCCTATTTTTCATGGAAGGAAACAATGAAGGAGATGGCACCAGCAGAGTGAACGAATGCTTGCTTCTTGGTCATACTGGCCATTCCAGTTAGGCTGCTGCAAATAAGATGAGGCTACTGGACAACTCAATTTGCTCAAGGTCATAGCAAGAACAGTAACAATAGGAATGAGTTGTTTGCTGTTCAGTGTGACCACTAACTATGTATAGGTGTTGTCTCCATTTGGCAAACTGAAGCTGCTGGTTACAACCATGTTGTTTCTGTTTCTCCAGATACCCAGAACAGGGAGCCAAGCTACACTTCATCAGGTACAGTAACATCTTCACCCAGTGTCCCTGACCTGTGATGAAGTTTTTCCAGTAGCTTCAGCCTCTCTGGATCCCACCTGTGACAGCAGCCTTTTTTTTTAACTTTAGGGAAGGGCAGCAAAGGGTAGTTCACATAGAAAATATTTACATTTTTAACAAGACTTTGCAGAATATAATTTTTCTCCCTCCACATTTTCTTTTATTGCATAAGAAAAATAAGTTAGAGAAGTTTGTTCTAATCTCTTCCTGCTGACTGCTGTTCTGCTGCATAGACTCATAGAATGTACTGAGTGGAAGGCACCTCTAAATATAATCTAGTCCAACACCCAACAAACAGAGATGTCACTCACTAGACAAGACTGCCCAGAGCGCCATCAAGCCTGACCCTGAATGTCTCCAGGGATGGGGCCTCCACCACCTCCCTCTACCACCTCTCTAGGCAACCTTTTCCAATGATCCACCACCTTCAGATTCAAGAACTTTTTCCTCAAGGGCCTAAATTTGCCCCTGTCCAGCTTCAAACCATGAGCCCTTGTCCTACCATTCTCTGTCCTTGTGAATGTCTTCCCCAGCCTTCTTGTGTAGCACTTCCTACTTGTTCTCCTTTTACATCCTCCAGGGAGAACCTTCACCTACTGGAGGAGGGCCAGGGTCTTCCCCGAGAGGAACTGGATGAACGAATTGCCAGGGAGGAGTTCAGGAGACCACGAGAGTCTCTGCTGAATATCTGCACAGAGTTCTACAAGCACTGTGGTCCGAGGCTGAAGATTTTGCAGAATCTGGCTGGTGAGCCCCGAGTGACTTCTCTGGAGCTGCTGGATGTGAAATCCCATATGAGGTATTCCACAGGCTTTTTCTGCTTTTCCTCCCTTGTTTCTGGGGATTTCTTTTCTTTTAGCTCTTAATTTTACATATTAGCCAATGGTGCTTTCTGAAACAGTGGATCTTGGTTTGGATATTCCTTAGATGTTACCTGCTGCTGATTATGTCATGTGTTTGCAGGAACAACCCCTTTCTCACCCAGTTCCCTCAGGAAACAGTCTGGGATGTGTTTCAGTGGCAACTGCTCAGATACTTTACCAGTGAATCTCAGCCCCATTCTGACTGGAAAACTGGGAATAACATGAGAATAGTCCTAGTATATTCCTTAGCAGGGCAGTCACAGTCAGACAGAAACACTTCAAGGTCCTTCTTGGAATGCAGAACAGCATAACATCCAGAAGCATCTTAATGGCTGGGGCCAAACCATACCCAGGAGGGTAATAAACACAGCAAAGATACCTTAAGTGTTTTGGGACTGCTCTCAGAAGTGAATCAGAACCAATGAGCAGTGATTTGTGTTGCTCCCTGAACCCCAGGAGGCCATTATGCCTGTCAGTGATTCCCCTGTGTGCGATTCCTTTTTCTCAGGAATACCCTGTGAAGCAGGATAGGGGATGACGGATGGTAGCAGTGCACAGAACCAGCTCTCTTCCTGTCCCTGGGCCAAGGGAAATCCTCTAAAAGCTCTTTCAACTTTTGCATATGTGCTCTGAACTCAATGGCAAAGCCCTTGAGCAAGCAGGTTCTGTCACAGCTCAGAGATGTTTGGATTCAGGCTGCATCCACTGATACAAAATAGTATTGGACCTTGATGCTAATTTAGGCATCATTTAGGCATTTGTTTAACAAACACCCCAAATTCCTCTGGGAACAGAGAGGTGGTTTGTGTTTGCCTTGTGTGTTTGCATATGGATGGCAGAGCCACAAAGATGATGAAGGGAGTGGAACTTCTCCCTGATGAGGAAAGGCTGAGGGAGCTGGGTCTCTTTACCTTGGAAAAAAGGAGACTGAGGGGTGACCTCGTTACAGATATGGAAAGGAAAGGGCAGGTGTCAGGAGGTAGGAGCCAGGCTCTGCTCAGTGTCATCCAATGATAGGACAAGGGGAAGCAGGTGTCAGCTGGAGGTTTCACATAAATGGGAGAAGAAACTTCCTCCTGGTGAGAGTGACAGAACCCTGGAAGGGGCTGTCTGGGGAGGTTGTGGAGTCTCCTTTTCTGGAGAGGTTTAAAACCTGCCTGGATATGTTCCTGTGCAACTGGATCTAGGTGATCCTGTGTTCTAGATTAGGAAAAACAGATTTTTTTTGTATCACCTTGCTTTCCTTTCATTCCCCCTTAAAAAAAAAAAATACATATGTTTTGTTTTACCCCATGGGGGAGGTGGAAATATTCCCCACCCTACATGCCTCCTCTGTCACTCAGACAAGCTGGGTCCATTAGCATGGGCAAACAAAGGACAAGGCTCCAGAGACACCCAGAGCTGAAAGAAAGGTTTTGGGTTTTGAGAGCAGCTTTGACTTCAAGGTGGGGGTGACTTTAAGGAGGTTGTGATAGGTATGGAAGAGGTGCAGCAGCATTTATGTTTGCCCTGCACCCCAGTAGAAGATACTGCTCAGGAGTGAGGACGATCTCTCTCCAGCTTTTCCCCTCTCCTGAAGCCCTGTGGAGGCGATGTGGCTCCCGGCTGAGAGGAGCCTTGGACAGCCCCACTTGCTGGGGCTGGGATGCTGCATGCCCAGAGCTGTTCCCCAGTAGCGCCAGGATGTGGTGGCACCACATACCAGTTGCTGCCAGCCAGCGCCGACTCTGGGTCCAGCCATGCTGGCTGAAAGCTTTTCCCCAATTCGCGTGCAGAGAGGAACCACCAAACTGATATCTCCCTTTTTGGAGAGGAACAGTTGGTCCAATCACCGTAAGCCTGGAAATGGTGATTCTAACCTTAAAGAGGTAAAAGCCCTGGAAGCCCAAGTCCCTGAAGTGCTAGGGTGTCCGCTGCTGGTTTGACGCCATAGCTGTCACTGTGTGTTTGTCACATGGCCGGGCCATGCTGCCATTCAGCAGGAAGAGAAATTTTCTTCACAGCTTGACGCTGAGAAAAAGACTCTGGGACTGCTTGAGTTTGCAGGAGTACTGAAGCCCAGAAGGATGTTTGCCATTTCAGCTGGACAGAATTCTTTGCACAAGAAGCTGAATGCATGGTAATTCTTAAACCTTTGTCAGAATGTTGGGAAATTTGGGGTTTTAAGTGTCCTAGGGGTGCATCTCTCATGATGCTCCTGTACTGTACTCTGTGTGTCCCTTTTCCCCAGGGGACCTGACCTGAAGCTAAGGACCTCTAACGAATGCTTTGCCCATTACTTTTTCTCAGAATGTGTGTAATGGCATTGTCACAGAGTTTCTGGGTTTGGTTGTGCCACCTATGAGGGCTTTTCTTTTTCTTCTTTTTGTGCTTCAGTGGAGATTCAATAAACCCCCTTTTCTTTCCAGAAGCAGTTTTCTTTTGCCTGATAAATTCTATCCAAGACCCCCTGGAGTCCTGGCTGCCTTTCCTTTTGTCTTTGGGATAATTTTCCCTGCTTCTAACCTGGGACATCCTGCTCTGGTGGGGGAATTGGACTGGATTATCTTTCAAGGTCCCTTAGAATTCTTAACATTCTGTGATTTGTAAATGTTGCTGTTCCCACCCCTCTGACAAATAATCAATAATTTAGAGGGCAATTTTCAACAAGAGATGCTTGTTTTCACAGTTTCATGTCACTCTTAGGTAGGGTTTGGCTGCCAAAAAGTCATAAACTCTCCAAAATTCATGTCTTTTCACTATAGAAGCTTGAGATAAGAACTTTAACCTTACATTACAGATGAAGAGGAGATTCTCAGGAAAAGTTATGTCCTTGGTTAGACATGTTGGATGGATTTGGGTTTTTTTTAAATTATTTCAGTTCCTCCTTAATGTGAGGAACATGTGTCTGAATGAACTTTATTTAGTACAGTAAATAAAGGAACTTGGATTTATGTGGGTTGGAACCTGAATTGCTTCATTGTACTTAGCCCTAAAAAAAGCAAACATCATCTTGATGCTTACAGAATCCTTTTTAGTCTGTAGAAAACATTAAGATTTGTTTTGTAAAAAGGTAGATGAGCATCCACTGAGCTGTGTATACCAATGCTTTGGGAGGATAAGAATTACCCAGGTTGCTTATTTCTGCAGGAATGGATCTAGAAAATTAAGGTGGATGTCTCAAGTTGGATGAGGTGGATTTTATGCTTTATAATGCTTGAGGAAGTTTTCATATACAGGTATTGTATTGCTACAAAGAAGCATAATTGTATGACAACTTAAATTTCAGAGTGTTTAAGAAAACAGAGCTACTCTACAGTAGAAACTATTGTGGTAAAAAGTAATAACAGAGAACTACTAGATAAAGAAACATAATTATAGTACTTCAAATAATCTGGGGGAATTGTTGCCTTTGGTATCTCTAGGCTGATTACAAAGACAATAAAAATATGTTCCATTACTTGGAGGCATTTCAGGAGAAGTCCCCATGTTGTGGGATCGTGCTGTAATCGTCCACCACAAAGTCTACTGATATTTTAGGGATTATGGGGGTTTCTATCATTTTTACCAGTAGATACAGCTTTCATAGAGTCATTAAGGTTGGAAGAGACCTCCAAGATCATCCAGTCCAACCATCAGCCCAACCCCACTCTGCTCAATAAACCATGTTCCTTAAGGCCACATCTACTTGTATTTTGAATCTCTCCAGGGACAGCAACTCCATTCCCTTCCTGAACAGCCTGTTCCAATACCTGACCGTATAGGACTTTACTCCTTGTCTTTGCATACTGCCAATATTCAGGTATTTCAGTAGGGTTTTGTCAAACTGCAAATTAAGTGTTGCCATGGTGTTTCACAGTCAATACAGAAAATACTATCAGTGAGGCCATTTGGCAGGGTTAGGAGAACCAACAGCAACACGGTCTGTCAAGGTGTTAGGAGAAACAAAGCTGCAGTGAATAATCCCACCAAGTTCACGTTGTGCAAAAACATGGGATGGCACATTATTCTTAACATTTAAAACCTGAAAAACGTGCAGTGAGCTCTCTTAAAGCAGTGACAGGGATAAACAAGCACCAAACTACACTGGTTCACTCATTAATTGACATACAGTTGGTGTCAGGTCTGTCTTTCACAGGCTTTTGCATGTGTCGATCTTTCTAACAGCTGAGGTACTTTGTCATTTTCTATGTAAATGTGTGGCTCCTGACATTCTGCTGGTGCATATCAATGTAAAAGTATTATTTACAACATTCACGGCTACATAAATAGGAATTCCACCAAAATAATCTTAACAAACCATGGGATCTGGTCTGAGAGTATAAATAGCAGCATTTGGCTTTTGTATGTTTTTCTTTTTCCTAGCCTGCAGAAGATTTATCTGTTGACTCCTTGGCATGTGTGGAGAAATGTATGCTGTATTTGATTTTCCTCTCATCCATCCCTGCTTTTAGATTGGCAGAAATTGCACATTCCCTGCTGAAACTGGCACCTTATGACACACAGACGATGGAAAGCCGAGGACTCCGTCGCTACATTATGGAGATGCTGCCCATTACTGACTGGACAGCTGAGGCGGTGAGACCTGCCCTTATCCTCATCTTAAAGAGATTGGATCGTATGTTCAATAAAATTCACAAGATGCCTACTTTGAGGTGAGCGGGTGCAATGGGAAGCCTCTGGGGTCCCTCTCTGATGTTGCAAGCCTTGAAGTGTGGGTATGTCCTTGATCTGCACCTGTTGTGTTGCAGTGAGCCTTTAAACTGTGGCGGAAAATTAACTGATGTTCTTATCTCTGTGCCTTTATGTTGATGTTTCTGTGATGTCTCCTGGTGGCAAGAGAAGAACTAAGGAGAGAACTTGTGTTGCATACTTTGTACAGACAAAGCATAGACTGGAGCTTTGCAGTAGCCTCTGAATGCCCCTTCATAAAGGGAACAGAACTGGTTGGTGGCTAGTGACACAGTGGTGTAGGCTTTGACCACTTCAAGAAGGGTTGAATTTGAAGCATTGCCAGTAGCCCAGATCTAGTCTGGGTAGTAAACCAGTCTATCGGCCCTATGGATTTTCCAGTGATTTGAGTTAAAAAAAGAGTCGTCAGAGTTTAGGACTCGGATACCAAACCCTAGATTCCAGGGGCAGTTACATGTACCCAACTAAGAGTGGGTGATCTCTCCTTTCTGGCTTCACTGTCTGTTGCTTTCCTTCGGCTGCTTCGAGAAACTCCTGCCCTTGTAGAAAGGGAATTTAGAGGCAGAAATATTGATGCTTCTCCTTCCTGTTATTCTGATTCTTTTCCATGTTTTGCCTGCTTCTTGCTCATTCTTTCTTTTCTTGCTCATACCTTCTTCTGCCTTGAAGGCAGCTTAGGAGCCTTTGTGTTCCCTGTTCCTGGAGATCTTTCCTCTTTGTATAAGCTGAATGAATGTCATAAATGAAAGTTCCTGTCATATTCTTTGTCTGTCTTGTACCTATGCCTGGCTGAAATCATTCTTCCATACACAAAGGGACAGAGACAGCAAAGCCACAGGTCCAAATGCAGCAAAATCATGTTTAAGGTCATTTGGCCAAGAAGTCTCTTAGACATGGGGCTGGGTGCCAGACCCCAAGAGCCATAGATGAGATGTATGTTGGTCTGCATAAGAATGTACATAGTGAACTCTTGGTCCCCCATATTGTTTCTGCAGCACGGAGGAGCTTGGCTGGGGTATTGTCAAATCTTGAGCAAACAAGTTGTACAAGTCTTGTCTTTCTGTCCCATCCAATTACTCCAGATAGCCAAGCCCTGAGCTGAAGGGTGTGAACCACTTTGCCATTGCCTCTGTTTGTGATTAGGAAGGGGTCCATTCAGCATCTGTCAGAAGCCTTAAAAGCTGTTTTGGTGCTAGAAGCCATGCAACAGGGAAGAAAGGGTCCTGGAACAAAGCAGGACTTTGGTGCTGGAAGGGAATGAACCATCCCTCCTACAGGGCAAGGAAGTAAAAATTCTATTGCAGTTTAGGTTTAGGGCATAGTGTCTGAGAGCAAGCTAGACTACAGAGTAGGGTTTTCTCCCTTCAGTGAGGACATCCACAGGCCACAAGAGATGGAGGAATGCAGACCAACAGCTGACTGGTGGTCCTTTCATCCATTGGAGGCAATTGTTAGGGAGCATAATAGCTCATCCACCACTGCTTCTATGAGGGCATTCATGTTGCTCACACAGAGCCCTCTGCTCCGTTTCTTGTCTCACGCGCCCGGTGTCCTCTGTAGCAATGTGGGTGAAACCTTCTCTGTGACGCACTCTGTGCTCATCTTGGCCGTGGTCACTGTCTCAATCATCTCTCCTGTGGGCGTCACTGTGTGTGGGTCGCCGTGTTTGCAAGCATCTGGTGGGAGGCAGGAGGCTAATGGCACCTACTGTTGTATTGCAGGCGCCAGGTTGAGTGGGAGCCTGCCAGCAGTTTGATTGAAGGGGTTTGTTTGACACTTCAGAGGCAGCCAATCATATCCTTCCTGCCTCACCTTAGGTCTCTGATCAATGTGTGTGTCAATCTGGTGAGTAGCTGGGCGCAACCCCCTGAACCTTTTCTGAACCTCTACCTCTCTGCTGTTGACTTCTCTGGACTGAAGATCCAGCTCATTGCCATTGCTATCATTTTACCTGTTCCCCTTACCCCTCGTAGGGGGACTTCGCTAGTGACACTAGAGAGTGCAAGGTTCATCTTTGAAGTGGTGCATGGGGAGATGCAGGGACCGGCAGTAGCGGTCAAGCGATTCCTTTCCGTTGCTTCCCACGCCCCACTTTGAAGATCCACCTTTGCCAGATCGAGCTGAGAGTTGAGGGCTGCAAGTTGGAGAGTGGGGTGGTGGAGACTGCACACACCTGGTAGAGGTGGGGGAGGGTGGCACTGGGGATACTACTGTCTCCAGTGGCCAGGACCGTGGTGCCTCTTGCAGGGGCCAGCAGGTATTAGGTAGTTAGAAGAGTTTACATGGGTGGATTCACTCTGCTGGTTGCAATGTCCCTGGCTTGATCTAGTACAGGTTTGTGCCGTACAATGTTCAGATCCCACTAGGTAGAATTTATGCTCCCAAGCAAGTTACAACAGCAACATGGAATTGTTGAAGTTGGAAGAGACCTCCAAGTTCATTGAGTCCAATAAAATAATTAACCCAACTGTGCCAGGGTTACCACTAACCATTATCCTAAGCTTCAGATTTACATGACTTTGAAACACATCCAGGGGTATTGATTTAACCACTTCCCTCTGCCTCGTCATTCAGTGGTAGACTGTGATGTTTCTGCAGCCATTGCACTGGGGACAAACCCAGGAAAAGGTACAAATAAAGAGAGAGAGGCTGCATGACTGCTTTTATTCTTGGTGGGGTTTAGAACATTTTCTTCTAATGTCAGTGCTGTAACTTTTTCTATTGGTTACAAGAAACCTGTTGGGGTTCACTAGTGCTATGAGGGGCTTTACAATCAGTGGCTACCATCTGAAATGCAGGATCAGTGTTTGCCAGGACTCTGTCTCTCATGTCCATTCAGCACTCAAAGTTCATCCTTGTTCAAGCAGAGGTAGTATTCTACCAGTTAGCAGCACCTTGCCTTTAGCTGCCAGGACAAAGGCCAGCCATGGGAGCACCATGCTCTATTCAGGGTGTGGTGGGATTGACTTGAAGGTTGGATTAGATGACCTTGGAGGTCTTTTTCTAACCCCGATGATTCTATGATTTTAGACCTGTGGCAGAAGAGGTCAGCCAGGAAGGTGCCCTTAAATGCTGCCATGCTAATCCATAGTGATACAGTCCCCTTATAGATTGCCCTTTAGTGTGGTTACTGCCTTTTGCCCAGATTGAATTTGGGAAAAAAGTCTGTGTATCTCCTCAAAGCTCAGGCATTTGCCAAGGAGCTCTTCCCTGTTGCAGTCACCTAGATGTGTCTACTCATGGGGAGGAAATGGGCATGTGCAAGGCTGTGATTTAATCCCTCCCAAGGGACACGTCCAGAGAGTTTTACTAATCCTCCTCTAGAAGTGCTGTTTTCTTGGCCTGGTATTTCAAGGAATTCCAGATGGGTCCAGGTAATGTGCAGGAGGAGACTCTGCCTCAGATGTCTGGGGTCAGCTCAGCTGAGGTCCTAAGGACAGCCTGGGTTTTGAGAGGAATCTGAACATTGTACAAAACCTGGCTTAGGTCAGACTTAGGACATTATTTTTCAAGTAGATTGACAAGAGAAGGGGAAAACTGTCCAGTTCCAATGCAGACTTTTTGCTTCGATTATGCATTTTTATTTTTTACGGTCACAACATGACATATCCTCCAACTCTAATGTTCCACCAGTCCAGTGCTGGTCATTCAGGGCTGGTACTGGGTACATTTCTAAATGTACTGGATTACCTATGCACTCCTCCCATCCTTGCTGGTTCCCTCTTCTCCCTTCCCTTTCCCTGCTAGACTCCTTCTTGCTGGCCCCAGCTCCTGCAAGGAGCTCCTGCAGGTACTGGTTCTTATAGATCCACCCCAGCTCAGTGCTCAACTGAAGACACATCCATTTCACTCATGTTGGAGGATATGGCATGGCTGGAAGTGTAAGTAGTCAGCTGTGGTGATGTGCTCTGTTTGTATTGCAGGTGATGGGAGTGGTAGGACCCTCCAGTGTGGCTGACGGATTACCCCTTCTTCATCTCAGCCCTTATCTCTCGCCACCTCTGCCCTTCAGCACAGCTGTTGTCCGGCTTGTAGCATTGCAGATACAGGTGTGTCTGCCCTGGCTGTGGCCAGGCCTGCCAGAGCTTCTGCTCGAGCCACCAGCTCATCGGTGCTCTGCTCTCTTTCTGCAAAAGCTGGGCAAAAACTGTGGAACATACACCAAACCTGAAAGAGATGCAACACATAGATTCTCCCTCCTTTTGGAAGGCTTGCCCTGAGCTCAGAATTCACCTGTTGGAGCCAAGTTCCCAGCGAGCATCCACCAGCTTAACGCTGTTATTCAGGTCCCAGGGGTTCGGCTGATCGATGCTGCTGCTGCTGGCTCTGACAAGCACTGTAGGACTTTCTGTGGGACATGACGAGTTAGCCTGAGCCACAGAGAGATGGCTCGTCTAACATCTGTGGAGCCCTCCCTCTTGTTCTGCAGGACCACATGTGCCCCGAGAGTGGGGTTTGTGCTCTTCTGCTCTTGGCCCAGCTGAGCACACTCTGTGCCAGCTCAGAAAAGCAGGGCTGTACAGCTTCTCAGCAGCTGCCTCACCACATCCTACAGTCCAGGATTAACAAGAACCAAGCCCAAACGAGCCTGGACTTTATGGAGGATTTCATCATACCTTTCTCATAGCATCACCGTGATCACGGCAGAATTCTTCTGCCTCTGTATCCCTTTCCGCCCTTTCTGGCATGAGATCAGATGAGAAAGTGACCTTCACTCTCTCGGGACTCTTTTCTCTTTTTGTGCATTAAGGAGGCTAATGGGGCCCCACAAAGCGAGGCACAATCAAAAAGCAGTGTTCAACCTCTGTGTTCCTGCAGCAGAACATTGAGGTGCTGCCATTTGCTCTTTTTGTTATTCCCTGTGATGTGGGGTCAGATTCTGATGCTGTTTGCAGCAGTGCAGCATTTAGCACTTAAGACTTTAGGACTCTGCTGACTCCTGTGAGATCCATCTGATTTAGTTAATAGTACCTGTAAGTTAGAAGGTGCAGCTTCTCACATCTTGGCTACAGCAGAAGCAGGCAACGCCTGCACTGCTCCATGAATTACTTCTCGTAAAAGATCTTGAGGCTTTTAATTCAATGTGGTGGCTGGTACCGATGTGTAAATGGGGCTCCTAATTCAGTGTGGTGGTCAGTATCTGGGAGATGGTGGTTTTCCCTGGGGAATCGCCACTATCCCTATAGGATGGTTGTTCCTGCAGTAACTCATGTGTGTGACCTGCCAATGAAATTGTTTAATCCTTTCTTGTTATTGCTGCGCAGGCTTTGAAAGAAGATTTCCCCCTAAGCCATGTCGTCTCCCCATTCACCAATCAGGAGAGAAGGGAAGGAATGCTTCTAAACCTACTGATTCCATTTGTGCTCACAGTAGGATCTGGAAGCAAAGGTCTGGCTAATTTAACAAAAATAATTTTTCTCCCTGTTTTTCTGGCAAACCTGGTGCTTGCACTTTCCCTGCCCTCTGTCAATGTCTTTATTATTTTATTGTTGGTTTTCTCCAATTTGGGTTTTCTGTCACTGGCAGTGTGTGAGCTCAGTGCCCTTTGGGTCTGAAACTGGGAGAAGCTGCTGCTGTGGTTCTTTCTCTTTATGTTTCAGGTGTGCTGAGGTTCTTGAGTTGGGTCTTAGGTAGCTTTTGAAGCTGGGGAGCAAGGCAGAACCAAGCTGTGATGGCAGGGGTCACAGATTGCAGGTCCAGTGGAACACAGCCTGCCCAGACCTGGGAACACATCCTGCTTCTTTGCTTTCTTTTCTAGAGGGTGATGGCTGGTAAATCCTTGAACAAAGAGCAGACCATGGAACAGGACTTTACCTTGTGCTCTGTAGCAACGTGTTTGTGTGTGTTTGTGTTGCTGATAACATAAACTTTGCCTTTGCTTGCAGGAGGAGAAGCAGCATAACAAGGTGTGGGGGACAGAGGTTTGGCTTAGGGGACACTTGAGCTTTCGCCACCCTTTTGGAGCTGAGCAGGGTCTGGATCTTTTTGGTGTCTTTGATGAGATGTAGCCTGACATTTCTCTCTTTTTCCCCCTCCCAACGCACCTCAGATAGCCCCTGGCTGGAGCAGCCTGAGGTCCTGCTGCTGCTCCAGACAGTTATCAATATTCTCCTGCCACCTCGAATCATCAGCACTTCTCGCAGCAAAAACTTTATGCTGGAGAGCTCTCCTGCCCACTGCTCCACGCCTGGAGATGCAGGGAAGGATCTGCGGCGGGAAGGGCTCGCAGAGTCCACGAGCCAGGCTGCCTATCTGGGTGAGTGATAGTTCTGCTGATCACAAGGGACAGAGAGAACGGGGAGCACCAAAGAAAACTCTCTCTGTCAGGAACTAACTGAGCTCTTTTATGCTGCTTTAGATCTTCTCACAGACAAGGGGCCAGGCTGGGTGGTGGAGCCAGCACTATCTCTGTAAAGTATTGCACCATGAGCAGCAGCAGCTGCTCTGCAGCTGGACAAGATGACAGCACAGACAGAAGGGTAGAGGTCACTGCCAGATTGTAGCAGAGAGACCACAAATTTCTTCACAAAAGCCTAGTATCACAGTGTCTCTGACCCCTAGCTAGCTGGGCTGATGTGTGTGCAGTGTGTCTGTTGGGGTTTTGACTCAAAGCTCTCACTCCTTTAGGCAGCTTCTCAGCTTCTGATTTAATCGAGGGCATCTATCCAAAGCTGTGTACTCAGGTCTTGGTTAACACCTGCCTGAGGAATGTGGTAATACCAAGGAATTTTTGCCGGTTCACCACTAATTTAACCCTCCACCCAAACAAATCTGGATACAGATGTGTGGTGGCCAAGATGTCTTGGCCATCCTATCAAGAAACATGGAGTGGTCAACATCCCCCTGCCAGTTCCTAGGCCTCTCTTGTTTATTCCAGACTAGGGGAGCATGGAGAAAGGGAGATTCCTTAGCTGTTGGCCACTACCCACTTCTGCAGAGCACATTGTTCTGCTGAACCTCATCTCTGTTCTGATCCTCCCTGCTGTTAATTCCCATCCATAACGTGGCAAAATATGGTCCTTGGCTTGCTGAACTACATTTTTGTGGAGATTATGGTTTGTCCATGACTCATGGACTACTAGAAAGGTCCTTTTCAATACTCCAGAACTAACCTGCAGGTTGTTGTGCTCATGGGTTGGATATGCTTGGTCAAGACTTTTGAAGTAGTCTGATCAGCCAGGGCTGTGTCCTCACCCACCCCAAGCTCCTTTTAAAACAGGGAGATGAAAACTCTCTGGGGAGGGAGAGCTAGAGCAGGAAAAACCAGAACTTGTAGCTGTGAAGCAGGAAAATGTCTCTGGAAATGGGAGTTTATTGTAAGAAGATTGCCCTCCTTCCTTGGAGATGGATAACAAAGACAGTTGTGACTGTGAGCTGACCCTGCATGCCTGTGCCCTCTGCAGCCCCTCTGTTTCTCCCATGATGCTGTCTGGGACACCCATAATACCTCTGACTGCTCTTTGCCGGTGTGTGTTCCCCTGCAGCCCTGAAAGTGATCCTTGTGTGCTTTGAACGACAACTGGACAGCCAGTGGTACTGGCTGAGCCTGCAAGTCAAAGAGATGGCTCTGCGCAAGGTGGGAGGGCTGGCCCTGTGGGATTTCCTCGACTTTATTGTACGAACACGGATCCCTATCTTTGTACTCCTTCGGCCCTTCATCCAGTGCAAGGTAATGGTTGCTTTGGCTCCTGGTAGATCTCTTCCTGAAGGCACCATATCCTTTAATCCTTTGCGGGGAAAGAGGAGCAGCAGTCCTGGAGGAATTGTGTGTTGTGTGGGGAGTGGATTTTCAGAAACTAGGAAGCCTGAGGATCCTTGGAAACTGTATCACAGCGCTTTTTCCTTGACAACACTCAGAGGTATATGTATCACATGGGAGCTCTGACCCACGGGTACAGCTGCTCTTAGGGTGGGAAAGTACTGTCAGGCTCCACCAAGATGCTTGGAAGCCATGTGGATTCTCTGAAACTAGGAGGGGGTTTACATGATTGGCAGAAATCTTCCAGAAATCCCTTCTCTGCACTGAGCTTGGCAAAATTGCCAGCAGCCAAGAAGGACCTTTCCATCCCATTTTAGTGGGCATGGTAACATTGGGATGATGGTTGGACTTGATGATCTTGTAGGTCTCTTCCAGCCTTTATGATTTTATGATCTCTGGGGTGAAGATTCTGACAGGACTTTTGTGGGTGCGTGGACTGATGGATAGATGGATGGATAGGTGGATGGACAGATGGACAGCTGCTAGACTGAAGTTAATCCTAACTCTTCCCTGCTTACCAGGTAGACCAGCACATGGTACTTATTTAGCCTAATGTGTCCCACCACTTGGCTTAAATCATCCTGGAGAAGGAGCTGCCTTATGTCTGAGGGTAGAGCTTAGCCTAAGGAAGGCCTCATCCCTATGTCCCAGTGGCAGTGAGATTATGGTATCTCTTCAGGTGAATGCAAGGTGGTACCTGAAAGACAGGTGGGACCCTCATAGCTGGAGTTAAAACCTCATAGCTGGAGTCTAAAAACTTATGTCTGCTGACTGCAGGCTCATGCTGCTCTGGAAACCAGCATCAATTCTCCAGGCATCATTTGCCTGCGGTACTAACAGGTCTCAACTTTGCAGCTGCTGGCCCAGCCAGCTGAGAACCATGAGGAGCTGACTGCCCGACAGCACATCGCTGACCAGCTGGAGAGACGCTTCATTCCGCGCCCGCTCTGCAAGAGTTCCCTGATTGCTGAGTTCAACAATGAGCTGAAGATCCTGAAAGAGGCTGTGCACAGTGGCTCTGGTGAGGGGACATAAGGATACAAGGGGCCAAAGATTTTCCACAGCTGTGAGGTCCAGAGCTGATGGCACTCTAAGGTCTCATTGGTACGATGGGGTGACTTCGCTCTGGAAATGATCCCACTCACTACCATGAGGTGGCAGCTACTGCTTACCCACAGCAAAGTTCTTTTGTTCTTAAGAAAACAAAGGCAAATGAAAATGCCTCCAGTTTTTTTCCACAGAGCTAATTTGCCTCATTCCTGACTGTTGAGGACTGTCTGAAAGTTAAGGGAGAAAACCAGACAGGTTGTGGAGAGATGAGGTGTGGTAGGATAGCTTTATCACCTCTGCTAGCCACTGCTCCACCAGTCTGGACAGAACTGGGTGCTTAGCCTGACAGGAATACTTGGCTGGTCATGGACCTCCAGTGCCACCACTGATATGGGTTTGCTTTTGTGCAGCTTACCAAGGGAAGACGTCCGTCAGTACCGTGGGCACCTCCACCTCCGCTTACCGCCTCAGCCTGGCCACTATGTCCCGCTCCAACACGGGCACCGGCACAGTCTGGGAGCAGGACAGTGAACCTTCCCAGCAGGCCTCACAGGATACGCTGAGCCGCACAGATGAGGAAGATGAAGAAAGTATGTGGCTGCTTCTTTAAGTCCCCAAAGTTGCAGATGTTTTCTTGATGCCCCAGAGGATGGCTGAGGAGGGGAAGGCGGTTGTCCCAGTCCTGGTGTGGATGAAAGGCCTGCAGAAATAAGAGGCTAGGAAACTGTTATGGTTCCTACACAGTTCCTGTTGTTAAAGCTTGGGTCATTAAACGCCTCTGCATTCCCTCCTGAGCTCTGGGTAGGGAAAAGTGAAGGGCACAGGCAGAGTATTGGTGTAGAGGCTTGGGCTGACCACACTCTTCAGAATGATGATCAGCTGGCAACCAGTTCTCTCCGTGACGTTCATGGTGAAACTTTTTGGGACCGGTTTGTAATGACCTGAATGCTGTTCCATCATTTCAGCTGAGTTTCATGTTAGTCTTAGGTTTTTACCTTCTCTCTGCTTCTGGGTTGTCCACAACTGAAAGCTAGGGTAGAAAACTGTGCTCATCAATGGGCTTAGGCTTCCCTGTACTTTCAGCAGGGGCACTGTCTGGTACTGCAACAGTTGGTTGCCTCAATGGGTGGTTGGTTGCCTAGATGGATGTTTGGTTGGATGATTCATTGCCTTGAGGTTTCAGCCCCAGATGAGTCATAGGACTATCATAGCATGGATCGATTAGGGCTGTCTTCCCATTTGCTTCTGGCAGCATTACCTCAGCCCTGTCTTGGCTTAGTGGTGCCATGCTATACTTGAGTGCATCAAAACTGGGCAAGGTCAAAAGAGAAAGAGAAAATTGCACAAAAGCTCCCTTTGTTTGTTTGCAATTAGAAGCTGTTGTGGTAAAATCCACAGTGGAGTAATTTCTTCCTGGGAGCTTTATATCATGTGAGAGAGCAGTGAAAATTTGGAACAGCCCTGTCCGGATAATTCCATTTTAGTGTGATATACTTGAGTCAATTTATCCAGTTTTGGGGTGGCATTTTGGGACATGTGTCCCCTAAAGGGTGTTAAAGGGTGTTAAATTTTTTGTTTTCTGAATTTTACCATTATGTACTCAAATCTTCTGTAACTCTGCCTTGCTGTATCGCAGCAGCAGTTTATTTTACACCAGCAAAACCTCCAGGTACAACTCTTGTCTCAGAAATCACCGTATGTTAGAAAACAATTCAATAACCACAGGAATTAAGCACTGGTGGAAGCTGAATTTCCCAAACATGTTTTCCTGAGACAGCCATATAATCTGAAAGCCTTCCTAAACCCTTGCCCCACATGTGCTGGATTCCTCATCTCCCTGGGTTTTATGCCCATATCCTTCTGAATGGTGACTGTAAAATCAAATTCACAAGTTTGGTGGGCTTGGTAAGTAACTGCTGCGTCTACAACGGGCATCCTTTTACCTCTTGTCCAATTGCAATAAGTAGGTGGGATTTGGGGTGGTGGTTTCCTTGCCTTTCCCCACCTGTTTCTCTCTTTCCAGATGATTCCTTGAGTATGCCCAGTGTGGTAAGTGAGCAAGAAGCATACCTTATGAGTGCCATTGGGAGGAGGCGGTTCTCCAGCCATCTCTCCAGCGTGTCTGCACCTCAGGCTGAGGTGGGCATGTTACCCAGCCAAAGGTAACCTGGGAAATGAAGCTTCATTTGCTTTGTTTTCCTCCAAGTAGCCTTTGTCCTTTCTAGAACAGTAATTATCTCATCACAGAGACTGTGACAAGTTCAGAAGTGATATTTAATGTTGTTTAAAAATACTGGTTGATAGAATTGACTTTGAACACCTTATTCCTGGATAGCGTGGAGCAGTGAGAAAGAGCCTGGAAACTGGGAAATCTACATCTTCAGAAGATGTAGAGAGGAGTTTTGCATTTAAAATGTGACGTATTTTCTTTTCTCAAGTAAGCCATGTTTATTGTTTTATTTGTGTGTGACATAGTTACCCAGGGATACCTGACCATGGACAGAATAATTTAGGTAACTTCCTTTGCACCTTTAAAGAGTGAATTGTCCATTATCTCATGATGAGCCTTGGAAAACAAACAACATTGGTCCCTCCTCAGGCATGCTTGGAATTAAAGAATTAACCTTGGTACATGAAAGGAGAGTAACAGGTGTGGTGTACCTCTCTGTGGTACAGCAGAGGTAGGAGAAGTGATTTACAGGAGAGCAGTTACTCTGATTTTATCTGGGCGTTTTCACAAAAGGGCTTAAAGGAACTAATTTTGAACTCAATTGATTCAGTCCCTTTGTTTCCTGAAAAACTTAATATGCAAGACTACATTTTCCTCAAATCTTCACCACCATCTTCAGTGCATAAACTTCATAAGAGTCACCAGTGACTGAATGCAATGTTTGCTTTGTGCAACCTCAAGTCACGGTGATGCTGAGAAAATAAAGGCTAATTACAAAGAGCTTTGCTTTCTACTTTGTAAGCACTTGATCCCTCAGGGGAATCACTTTTCATCTGGCTGAGGCATAGAAAAGACACGTGGTTGGGTGCTCGTTGGCCAGCTGTTTACTTATAGTTTCATTGCGCTCTTGAGACCTTGTTTTCCAGATGTTTGTCCTTAGAGTTGTACTAGGAGGAGAGTGGTTTGTAGCTCATGGGACATGGTTTAGCCCTCCCTCAGGAAGAAGTGGTTCACAATGAAGAAAAAGTAAAAATAAATAGAACTGGAATAAATGAAAATGCTGCAGGAAAATGGCTTTGGAAACTAGTTCCCTGCCCTTATTTCCTATGGGAACACATCCTAGTGAACTTCTCAACTGCCCAGACCTCAGCAGAGGTGTGGAAGTCTCCCTGTCATGCAAACTCCCCTCTACAGACTGCTTGTTTTAGCCAATGTTTCTTCAGCATCTCTGAGTTGTGTATGTGCTGTTGAGCGTGTGAGAGCAATGAATGTTACTGTCCTTTTTTTAAACCTTTTTATTCCATTGATTTTTCCCCTTGACTACAGAGACAATCGCATGCTTTTCTTTCTTTCTTTCTTTTTTGTTTTTTTTTTGCATTTTATTTCCCTAAATTCTTAATCTCCCTGCCCCTCCTGCAGTGAACCTAATGTCCTCGATGACTCCCCGAGCCTGGCCACTGAGGGCAACCTCTCTAGGTACAGTGTGAACACTCCCTGTCTGTTGGTGTGTGTGCGGGGAAACGAGCCGTTTCCAACTTCCTCTGTCTCTTCCCCTTGCCTCCCGTCGCTCTCTCCATCTCTGTCTCTTGTGGCTTATCAATATTCAGGCCTGCAAGTCAAAGGTGTAGCAACCCACCTTCAGTTTTCAGCTTTGATTGCCAGTACTTTTGAGGAGGCTAAGGAATAGTGGCATGAAAAATCCAGTGCAGGGAGAATCATGGCCTGGGTTGCTTGACCTGGGCTTCTCCCTTTAGTTGCCAACTGCTTGAAAGCTATGAGAAAGATTATAGAATCATTAAGGTTGAAAGAGACTTCCAAGACCTTCTAGTCCAGCTGTCAACCCACCACCATGCCCACTAGACCATGAAGCAATAGCTGTAGCCTGCTACAAGCATCAGTCTGGAGGCTTGCTGAGAACAGAGACATCTAGTTTTCCATTTGTTTCGCAGTATTGCCATCACCAACACCCACATTCTTTAACATGCACTAATGAAACTAATTCTGACAAGTCCTGTGGAAGATAGTTCTCCCTGGATGTCATTTTACAGAACTGTTTTTTTTTACAAAGCAATTTTACAAAATGCTTCCAATGCTGATGTGACATCTTAGAGAGATTCTAGACAACACCATTAATACCACTGTAAAATGATGGTGCCAGGACTGGAGCTCAGCTCTCACTGTTTCCCAGCTGCCCATGGACATTGGTGTTGGAACACCATTACAGCCTGTCACATGGGTCAGGGTGAGCTTAGAAGGGAGGCCGGTCTGCACCTTTAATGGCCAGCTCAGTTGTGTTAATTGTCTGTACTGTCCTGCTGCCGTGCTCATACCTCTCAACCCATCCCCACGGGGTAGGATAGCTGCTGTTAGGCCCAAGAGCATCTCTGTTCTTTTCCACAGCCCCACAAGCTGACAATGCAGAGGGCAATGCGCTGTGCTGTGGCTTTGACCAGCCAAAGATGTGGATGTGTTGAGAGGCACCTGTGTGAATGGTTTCTATCTCATTAGCTTTGGTTTAGATGTCAGAAGTGGCTTTTTGGGGTGGAGACAAGCTGTTTTGTCCAGTTTGTTCTTCTCAGCTGACAAATGGTGAGTTGATCATCGACAGTGTTGCTGAGCTCATCCTGTGGTTCATGGTGTCCTTTGTGTCTGTGAATCTTGATTCGTCAGGTTGGTCTTGTGGGATGGAGATTTCCTGTGGCTAAAAGGTTCAGGGGGCACTTGGGGGAGCTGGTTGGGTTGTGGTTTATTGTTTGTCTCAAGGAGCATGTGCAAACATCTGAAGGACGGACCTCAGGGCTGCAAAGCCCCAAAAGAAAAATGGTAAGGAAATAGGGAAATTTGAATAAAAAGACTGGGTCTGAGAGGAAGAAAAGATGTTTCAGTTGGAGCGCCACAGCAACAATTAATCATGATATCAACAGTTTAGCACTGCCTTTGGGATTTCAAGGCTGATGTTTAGTAACATAAAGAAATAAATCCCATGGAGACTACACTCATTATGGAATATAGGAGTTTTGTATAAATTAAATAGTGACAAACACATAAGAATAAAGTCTCATTCAGCAAACTAGAACAAATTAATGTTGCCAGGCAAGCAGAGCAGCTTTAACACTGACTAGGCTAGGAAAACAGGAGCTGAAGCTCACCTCCATTTTAACCCATTCTCCACTGGTCTTTGGCCATTAACCCTCTCATCCAGATGTCTCAGGACATCCAGTGAGTTCTACCATAATGGCATGGCATGTGCATCTTTCCAATAGACATTCTGTTGTCTCTGTTTTGGTTCCTTTCTTCTTTCTGTTTTGTGTTGTCCATGTGGTTTCTTGTCATTCACAAGCATCACTGTTTCTTTCAGCCCCCATGGTGTGACTGTATGGGCTGTAGGGTTTTTTTGTAGCTGGCAATGTGCTTCCATGAAGCTGGGTTAGGTTGACCTGTTGCTTACCTGTCTCTGTCCGATGTCATGTGATCCTTATGATTCTCTTCTTTCTATCCTTTTGGCAAAATTTGGAGATTGAAGATAAAAACAACCACAGCAGGACTATGCTGTGCAAAACCCCTTCTTGGGTGCACTTCCAGCCTGCAGTGGTGACCTGCAGTTTCAACTCACCACATCCTCTCCACTTATACCGATTTGTGTAATGGAAAGAACCATCCAGCAGCCCAGTAAACTCATCTCACTGATGTTATAAGCCAGGCTCAGAATCCCAGACTCTGGTGGGAGGACACAAAAGCCCATCTTTTCTCTTGCTTCCCTATTGTTTTTGCATTGATGACTCCACAGGAATTGGGTTTTTCCCTCCTGTGCAGCCTCTGTGCCCTGATATGATCCATCTGCTTCCTTTTTCTAGTGACTTTTTTTGATGGTTGTGAAGTGGATTTGTTTCACCACTGTGAACAGTTTTGTGCTAGCATAGTTCAGTTGTAGTCTTTCCATTGCAGACATGTGTCTCCTCACTGACAGGACTAAGAGTCATCAGTCCTACATCAGAAAAAGTAGCAGGATTCACAAAAGCCAGTCCAATAGAAAATTAGTTTTTAAGGACCTTCTCCAGCTGTTTCCTATTTCATTCCCATGCTGGTAACTCTCTCAAAACAAAACTCCAGAGTAAGTGTTTATGTAATCCTAGAATGAGAAGATCAGGTGAAGTTCTACAAACTGTAGTTCCAAGCAATCTGGGTCACAAATCAAAAGGTGCAGCCTCTTTGCTTTAATAGAAGGAGTGATGTGTTGCTTGTGGACCTATCAGTCACCATCTTGGTCAAGAACACTAACAGGGAGGAGCTCTGAGGACTGCTTATGGCATGTGTTTGCATGATCTCTAAGGTGCTTTGCACATAGATCATGTCCATACCCTATGTACCAGTTGGAAAATGTGTTCCAGAGGCTGGTGATCTCATTTGTCTAGGGAGAACACATCTCAGATCTCATTTGCTCTGGCTTTGATCTTGCAATAGCTTTTCCTTTCTTTCTCATCCACATCAGTTGTGGGGAGATTGTCAGGGCTGTGCCTGGCATGATGAGGTTGTGGTTGGATCGTCAGAAGAATCGGCTTCAGTGTCTTAAGATGTCTCTTCTTGAAGGTGCCCAATGTTGCCCCACCAGAGCTGGTAGAAACCCATACATATGGTTTAGTGCAAAGTCTGGCTTTACTTTAAATTGGAAAGGGAATATTATGAATTTCATGTCAGGTAGCCAGATGTTGACCTGAAGCAGACTAACGAGCTCCCATGTTCTATTCTCCCAGACCTTCTAGGGGTAATATTTTCTGCCAAAACAAAAAATGAGCTGCTCAGGAGATAGAATTTTGTAAGCCTTTCCCCATGCCTTGTCTGGCTATGTCCTTAGGTTTGTCTTCTTCCACTGCTCCTAAGGTCAGGCAATAAACCTTCACTCTGGTGGTGGTACTGAGCATCTCCAGGGATAGCACTAAGAGAAAAGAAATGTTGTTTTCCTCTGGACAAACTCAGACCAAAGGCAAAACAGATTGCAATGCAGATAGAGCTGCAAGTTGCTTAGACAGGACATGTGTCTCAGAGGATCCTGATCTGTCCCAGATAAGTAGCTGCCTGATTTAAAACAAGTTCTTAAGTGTTTGTTGCTGTGTAACTGTCTGTCTGCCATCTGCTGAATGACTGATTTTTAACAGTGGGAGGTAAAACAGGACTTTGATAAAACGAGGGGAGGGTGGCGTTTCTGTATCACACAGACAAAATGACCAGTTGAATGGTAGGATGAGATGATATGTAGCTGAGTACAGTGTATTGCTAAAGATCCTCTTACTGCAGATTTTCAGGTGTTTTGTGCCAAGCTATTAAACCAAAGCAGCTATGTTCCTCTTTCTCTATAGCCATAATTTATGTTTCCCTGTCTTTATTTTTTGTTTGTTAGCCACAAAGAGGCTTAAGGCTGCAAGTGTTGACTGTGGGGCCTCGTTCACATAACCCATGCATCCATTATGTGAATGGATCCTTTGTCACGTTGTGTTTGTTTCCTTGTTCATTGACTGAAATTAAAGTGAGAAACAGATGACAACAATTGTGATGAGGCTGTAGAGTCTATTTGGGATGGGGAAAAACAACAAAAAATGCTGTTACCACATTATTCTTGGAAAAAGGCAAAGCAAACCACAAGGCTTTTTTGATCAGAAGCTGGTGCTTTTGCCTTCGCCGATGTGGCAAAGGATGCGGAGAAGTGTGTTGCCCAGTGGGATGCATCAATCAAGGACTGAAAACTGAAATCTGCAGTTATTTACAGTTGGCTGCTACTTGTGTGTGGCCAAGTCCTGAATGCCATGACTCCACCTCCTACCCTTTCCTAAGCCCTGGAAGCCACAACCCAACAGATACGTTCCCCCCTCACCCCCATCCTTCAAAGACACTGCTGCTCTTTGAAGTGACTGTGCTATTAGTGGTTGGTTTATTTCTTTCTTTCTCTGTTTATTTATTTTAGTCACAATTGCCAGGACACCTGCTAGGTATAACAGGTGCTCCTGTGATTGGCCTAATGCTGTCAACATCTCACAGGGTGGCAAGTGTGCAAAGCGAACCAGGACAGCAGAACCTTCTTCTGCAGCAGCCCCTGGGGCGGAAGAGAGGACTGCGACAGGTGAGTCCACGGGGCAGCAGTGGACAACCTACTTTCTTTCTCCTTCACTAGGTTTGGCTTTTCTTAGCTGAGTCCATTTTGAAGTGATTCGTGGGCCTGATGTGTCCCTTTTACCTGGTTGTCAAATACCAGTCTAATCCATTGACTTGGCAGGAACTGTAGCTCAAGTTGTGGGCTGTGAGGTCTGACAAGTCCCTAAGAGAGGAGGTGCACTTGGTTGGGAATTTCCCAGCATTTGCCTCTGCAGGCACTTTTTTATCATTAAATTCAATAACGCTCACACAATCTGCTGAAACCCAACAGTCCAACTTTTTTTCCTGATGTTTAGCTTCGTCGACCGCTGCTGTCACGCCAGAAAACTCAAACTGAACCTCGTAGCCGTCATGGAGCTCGACTTTCAACCACACGGCGGAGCATCCAGCCAAAGCCAAAACCTTGCGGTAGGGTGGTGCTGCCTTTCCAGAACCAGCTCTGCAGCCTTTTCTTCTGGGGTGGGGTTTGTCTGGGTGGCATTTATCTCACCAAGCCATGACAAAGACTAGCTTTCAGGAGATCACCAGCTCTTGCTGTGGCTCTAGAGGAAGACTAAGTTGAAAGGCTCCGGTTAGACAGCTTGAAAAGATGGAAAGAACTGTGAAACTCCATGGGTTCTTTCTCTTCTTCTCTTTTGTTTTCCTTTCCAAACTGTAGTCATCCTAATACTCAGTTTTCTGGGCTTGTACCTGCAGTGGAGCAGAAGCGGTCAGTGACGTTTACTGAAGCTCAGCCTGAGGCAACAACCAGTTCCCCAGGGGACAAGTCAGCTCCAACAGTCCACAGCAGCCCTCAGGCCACTACAGTGCAGGAGCCACCAAGCAAACCCGGGCTAACATCCTCACCAGCCATCATTGTCGCTGATCTCCATAGCCAGGTAATGCGAGTGACACTAGGGCATGGGTCATTTTGAGCATCACTCAGGTCAGTGTGGAAACAATCCCTTCACTACATGAAAGATGTGGAGATGATGTTTACTTGCTTTGTTTTCTAGAGGCTCCTGGGAGTTGTATCCTTTGCCATGAACAAATGGCAAATAGGCTAAAAAAATGAAACAGGAAGCACTGATGACTGAAACCAGAACCTTTCTTTTCGCTGATTCACCAGCAAAACCATTGTTAGGGCAGAATTGTAGGGATTTAGGATCTGCAAGTGCCTGGACCTTTCTGGTAAAAAATATTTCCAAATGAGAAAATAATTTAGATGTTGCTTTTGCCCTTTTTCCACTCTTCCCTGCTTTCTCTGAGCCTGACCACTGGCTCTCCTCAACTGCAGAGCGAGGCACTTTCAGCTGAGAAGGAGAAAGAGAATGAGGAGGGCCTGGAGTCCCGGCCAGCAGGAGCCCCAGGCAGCCTACCCACACAGCTCTCTGATACCGAGGACTACCCTGGCCTCGAGACCACCAGCTTACTGCAACATGGAGACACGGTTCTTCACATCAGCGAGGACAATGGCATGGAGAATCCCTTGCTGGCTACGCACTTCAGCTTCACACATGTGGAGCTTGGGGAGACTGATGTTGATCTTGATGAATCTCACGTTTGACTTGTGGGAGGAGGGTGAGAAGAGTTCTTTCTCCCCTGGCTTCCCTGATAACCAGTAACTAAGTAAAACAAGTGCACTTTATTATCCAAAAGCAGGAAATCCCTAAAAGCCAGCTGCTAGAGACTGGCAAGTTTCTGTTTGTGAAATCCATTTCAGTTCCGGGCAAAACCACAGCAACAGAGAATTTTTGTCCAAAATTCTCAGGGTAAGGGGAGTGTGACCCATAAAGCCTTGACAGTGTACGGTGTGGGGTAAGAGGGCTGCAGTGCTGCAGGGTCCAGAGGAAGAGAAGCCTCACCCAACAGGATGCCTAAGATTTATTTTTGTAGTGTTTTTGAGAGGCAGGCTAATAGTAGCTCTTTGGTACTGATGGTGAAAATTGACAAAAAATACCCACCTAAAGTTTCACAAGCCCATCATGTATGGGATACCAAATAATTCATCTGCACAGCTTAAAAAAAAATCAAAACACCCCAAGAAGCCAGATGTGGAACATGCAGACCTGCTGGTACCTAGCAACTGCTCCTCTGCTGCTGTCCTGTGCACTTAGATAGAGGCATTCAAAGTAAATATTTATAATATATGGTATTTTCGTGTTCCTATAGCTATAAATAATATATATATGTTGTATAACAAAAGATGGATATTGCAGAGCAGAAACTTGATGAAAGAATCTATTTTTGGCATGCTGAGATTGTATCTAAAAAGGTTCCGTTTTCCATACGTCCTGTTCATGGCTGCAGGTATTTAGGTGTGCAAATATTTAACACTGATATGGAGGCAGATACCCCTTGTGAGGCGGTCAGCTCAAGTCACAGCTGTGTGACTGGCTATGCTGCAGCATTATGGAATCACACTGAAAGGCTGGTTTTAGCCATGAGCTGCAAGCCAGCAGCTGCCACGAGACCCCTTTGGGCTGGCTCCTGGCTTGGAGGTGGCTTCAAGATTTGCTCAATTCCAGATGCTGTGTTTTATTATTATGACGCACAAAGAGAGAAAACCCAGCTTCATCTTTCCATGCCAAGGTGGGCAGGGGGTCACTGGCAGTGAGGTGTGGAGAGAGAGCTGGGGAAAGGGCTGGGGTGGAGCACATGCAGAGCAGACGATGCATTTCATGAGTGACCTTCGTCTGCTGAAGATGAGAAGGAAGCATCTCTCTTGGTAAGGAGATGCTTCTCTATGGTACTGGGCTTAAACAATGACACACTAACTGTGATTTACTTCATTCAGTACATGTAATAAATGTTTCCATTGGGGCTTCCCACTGTCTCTTGTGAATCCACAGTAGTAAGCCATAGCAAGGACTAAAATGCCTCTTTTGAATGTCTACCCTGCTAGAGATCAGTGCAGCTTACAACTGATGTCATTGCGTTATTTTGGGGTGGCCGGGAAGGTGGCCTGGATGTTGTTGGAAGGTGGAACAGCCCAGCACATCTGTCTAGTCTGGTTTTGCCATATGTTTCTCTGGGTTGTGCTGGATCCTGGACTGATGAGATGCACCCACTGTATTGTACTGGTTTTGTGCTTTCCTGTGGTATCCCTATACCAGAACTGCCATATTCCTGCTGTGAAGACAAACAATGCTGCTTAACTAGTGATAGAGGCCTTAAGTACAATGTTGTGTTCACAAGTGTCTGGGCTGTCCATGAGTCCTGTCTGTACATTTGTTGGTCCCATTGCATCTTGTTGTCCCAAGGATTAAATAGAGGAGTGATGGCCAAAGGACCAAGTTGTGTGTTTGAGCCTCTTTTGTGACACTGCATCCCTCTCTTTTTCTAAAGGACTTTGAGACTGTTTGTGTGGAATTGTTGAGCTTGGAAAAGACCTTTAATCTCTTTTCGTCTGACCATTAACCCAACTGTCCCATCCTATCAATAAACCATGGTCCTAAGCTCCAGTTGTCCACAACTGTGCAATGTGTCCTGGGATGGTGATTCAATACCCTCCCTGGGCAACATGTTCCAATCCCTGGTGACTTTTTCTAGGAAGAAGATTTTGTAAAGCCCAACCTAAACTTCAGTTCTGCTCTCTGGAGATTCAGTGCTAGGTTAGGGTTATTTTTGTTCATTACAGTCCTTTTGTGCATTAAATTGAAGACTCCTGATTAGGAAGACCCTAAAGGTAAAGAATTGCTCTGAGCAGTCACAGGCACGATTTTTTATTGCTTACTTGTGGGTAAAGTTCACTGCAGAAATCAGTCTGTTACAATATCTTTAACTGTAGAATGAATTGAATTCTCAGTATACAAATCAGAGACCTTTCCAATGAATTTTTCTTCTCTTGTGTATGTCAGCCACGTAAGCAGCATCTTGTTTAGCTTCCCTTGGAGCCCCATGTGTCCTCTGACAATCTGTGCCATGTTGCATGATCAAGTTCCAAAAAACCTGGCTTCTCTTTTGAGGATCTTTCCAGGCCCCTGGTGTTCATGAAGGTCACCTTGAAGGCATGCTAACCCAAAAAATGGATGTCTGTGAAGATCTTGGAAATGATACAGGTCTGTAGTGTGGAATAGCCAAGTGTTATTAATAGACTTAACCTGATTTAAAACCTGATGAATTTGCAGATTTGCTTTGGATTACACCAGTGGCTGAAATATCATACTGCTGACTTCATGTGGTCCTACAGTATTTTCCAAGCACGGCATATGATAGGACTTCACACCACATCTCAGTAGATGAAACACAGTTAAAATTGTCCATCATAGGCTACTGTAATGAGCTATTGATTTTTAGGTGTTTCTCTTTCTTTGTAATTGAATCGTGCCCGTGAACATATGAAATTGCTCATTTGCAGACTTGAAGGTCATACAGCAGAGAGGCCAATCCATATACAGGCTAGAGAACAGTACAATGTTAGTTACATTATTTTCTCCCAGGTGAGTACATTAACAACAGAGCTTCCTTGTATTTTGAATAGCACAGGCTTTGTTCTTGCTCATGGTGAAGCGGAGCAAGAAAAAAGACATTAACTCTATTAATTGTTACACCTATACACTTTATTTAGACTTGCTAGTCTTCTGGTTTCTAGCAAATGTGGAAGGCTCTAGAATGAGAAGTCATCTTCTCTGGAGATGTTCAAGACCCGCCTGAATATGTTCCTGTGCAACTTGGTCTACGTGATCCTGCTGTGGCAGGGGGATTGGACTAGATGATCTTTCAAGGTCCCTTCCAATCCCTCATGATTCCAAGCATCCAAGAGTTTTTACTCCCGGTAAATTGTAGGAATAGGATAGGATCAAAGAGCGTCTTAAATACTTCAAGGCATCTTTCTAAAAACCGAAGAATAATTAAGACTTTTAATTGTACTTTCAAGTATTTTCTTATGGGGACAAGTAGCCTGGTATATCACACTTAACCACGGTATTTTTTAGTATTTTAGCACAGCAGGTGTTGACTCTTCCCTTTGCTTGGACCATTCAGTCCTCACTGCGCATCTTATCGAATCTCAAACAATTTTTTCTTAGCTCTAAATAGAGTTGCCTCTGCAAAAGGTCCTGAGGGATATAATGGAATATCTTGAGTTGGAAGACGCCCATAAGGATCACTAAGTCCAGCTCCTGGCACTAGTACATGTCAGAACTTCCTACTGGTTACAGTACAGAGGTGGCAGCTGGTGTTCGGTGCCCCAGGAGATAAAAATGAGTTTATTTGGATGAATTAAAGCTGCAATTGCATATCAAACTATGATGTGGGAGCAGCTGCAGTGGCTTCTTTATTTCTAAAGACTTCTGTGGCATCTGACTCTAGATAGGCATATAATGAAGCTTGAGAAACATTATGTGTGTGTGGCAGATGTTGAGGTGGATCTTCAATGGAATACACAATGTGACAAAGGCTGGCTCAGGTTAATGGTATTTATCCAAGAAACAGTAAGAAAATTTGTAAGGCACAGAAAATGGCCTGAAAAGGTGATTGGGAAACTCTTCCACTCTACAAATATTTATTACTGGGCTGCTGTAAAATACAGCAGGTATTGGAAGCCTCTGTTCTGGTTTCTTCTGCCAGTTCAGGTGCATTTGTTAACTTTAAATCTCTGACTTGGAATCAAATTTAACCTTCACACACAGCACCCTGCGTGAAAAACATGAGGTTACATAAATTTGTCATTTGCTTTCACACCTATCACTGCACAGAAAGACTAAGGAAGAGTTTAGTAACCTTTCCTCAGCATTTGTCCTCTTTTTTGTGCAATTAAAATAGCATGATAGAATTTGCCACCTCTCTGTGGAAAAAATGCCACCTCTGCACTGTTACGTGTCTCTAATTGGCATCCTGGCATCATCCCATGCTGGATGAAAGGTTTCCTGTAGCAGCTAGAGGTGATTCTGTGGGTATCATTCTCTGGCCATCTGGAATCGCTGACATTTGAGTCCCTCTAGGATGGACTGGGTGCAAGCGTGCCCATAGCTTGTGCAAAGTCTTTGGGCTGGAAAAAAAGTAATCTGTTTAGGGATTCAATTCCACAAACTGTGTGTTGGGTTCAGTTAGAGTTTGTTGTGTTATGGGCTGGAAGAACTTGGTTTCACAGAAACGTGTGCCAGTTTTTTTGAGGAACTGAAGGAATGAGATGGTGCCAGCTGTTGCTGAGATATAAAACAGCTATTTCTCTCCTGCTAAAGATGCGTCAAGTTTCTACAATCTGCCTTGCAGCAGTATTGCTGCACGGGGACCTTTGCCTACAGAAATTGGAGCAAAAAACTATATAAAAAAAATTCTTTTACAGTACTAACTGTAAATCTGTTTGTTCTTGCAGAGGCTTTACCTTATGTTTCATATTTTTTGGTCTTTAACCATAAGAATGTTTTCTCAAACATTTGTCTCCTGAAGCCTTAAAGTCTTAAAATTGTATCTTAAAATCTTAACATTGAAACCTCTAGCTATGCAATGACAGGACTTAGAGATTTGGTGAGTTTGACAGTGCAGGAAATTAATTGTGGGCATTTCTTAATTAACGTCATACAAACAATTATGCTAATTACATCAAAGCAGATTCAGTAAAAAAAGGAGTGAGCTTGTTGGCCTCTCATGAGTCAATGGAAGATGACCCCTTATTTTTAGCAAATAGAGTATTTGTTAGGGTTTGGGGGTTTTTTTTGTTGTTGTGGAGTTTTTTGGGTTTTTTATTGTTGTTGGGAGGTTATTTTTGTGTAACAGCCCAGCCCTGTTAGAGCTAATGCTGTAGATCATATTAGGTCAGTGTTAGCTTAGACAGGATCTAGGGTTTCACCTATCTTGGAGGTATTTTGCTGTAGCTAGCTGCAAAATTACCTCGCATGCTCTTAGACTGAATGGCTGGTCATAACTCCCTCTTGATTGCTGTTCTCTATCCTATCCATTATTTTTATCCAAGCATTTTCTTCCCGATTCACTTGATGCTCAAGTACAAAAGAAATAATTTGGCTTTCTGTGGAGCGCAAATAAATGTTCTGCAGTGGAAAATGTTGCTCACCTTTATCCTCTTACATGTGCTTCAGTGGGTGTAGGAAGCTCTTTGTGTTGTGTTAGTGTGCAGGCATTCGCTGAGCTCATCTCTTTTCATCTTATCTCAGCCTGACCTTGGCACAGCAAGACCAGCCTTCTGCAGCATAAAGAGACACCAGGACCTGGCAATTTAGATGACAAACCAGTGAATTTGTTCAATATACTTTAACTGCCAAGATTCTAGGCAGGGAAAGCATTGCATGACCTGTACCACTCAGGGAAAAAAGGTATGAAATCCCAAATAATATTTTAAAAAGCTTCAGATTATCCCAAAAGCTGTTTCCTGGGTTTAGTTACTGTGATGCTTCAGGATCTGTCTTGGATTTCCTGTCTAGAACCCAGGGATTTCTTTTTTGTTATCAGAATTTTCTGGTAACTCAAATCCCTCATGTGTATCTGAGAACTTCTGGAGCGCACAACTGTTTGTTGTGGTCTTCTCCCATCAATTTTAGACTCCCATTTTTGTCCTTGGCTTTTGTGAGCACCGTGTAGACACTGTAGAAGAGTTAGCTGCTCCTTGTGGAACTTAGAACAAGGAAACATGAGATAGGTGGAAATTTGGTCTTTGATAGAGAAGGATTATCTGTCAGTGGTTCTGTGGTTGATCTGCAGCAGTAGAATATGTGTAGACCAGAGTCCATAGTGGAAAGAATTTTTCTTTTCCTCCTAATGTCACAAGAAAATTTATTATTTTTGAAGAGAACTCAGTGTTCCGTATCTTCTGCTAAAAACATGTTGAAGCTGTACCAGTGCAGAAAGCTACTGAGCCGGGAATACTGTATTTGCTCTGTATTTGCAAACATGCACCGAATTTTCTGAGAAGGGGAGAATTCCAGAGATGCCCAAAAATGTTGTCACTGCAGTGCGGCTGGTTTTGTGGAAAAATAGCAGAGAACCCAAAAGAAATAGTAGTGGGGTCTGCTGTGTCACAAAGCAGTAGTAAATGTTGCGTGCAAAGAGGTTAAGCCTTGCTGTCATGCAGAAACAACAAAACTCCTGTAATAAAGGAAATCAAAGACATGCCGTGTTGCACAAATTCTCATAGTTCCTTTTTCCACTCCTCAGTTTTTAATAATTTGTGTGAATTACCATATTTCTTCCCTTCTGAAGGATTAAGAGTACAAGCATTAAAGGAACCTTTGTTCCTACTGCTGAGACACATCTCCTGTAGAGCCTGGATGACAGCCAAGTGTGTGTGAGTTCACGTCACTGGCTTTGCAGGTTTTGACCTCTGGAGAGGCCATGTGGGTTTAAAGATTGGCAGAGAAGATTGCAAGAAAGAATGAGCTCCTCACCCAGCATTCTGAACAAAAACCGAATAAGGATCTCTGCAAAGACAATGAGAAAGGTGCAAAGGATGAGAAAGAGCTTTGTGAAATGTGAAAAGGACACCAGGGCTTGAGGCACTGGTGTGGTTTGATGTCACCTTCTCACCTGAGTGCCTGTTTTCCCCTCGATGTATCTTGGTCAGATGCATTAGTCTCTCATCTATCCACCTAGAAATGGGAGGGAGAGCAGGATGTCACTTTGCATCTGATAACGACTTCAAAACTGACTGATTCACTGCACTACAAAATTACAGTATTGACTCTAAGATTGAGGTCCTATTAATAGCAGCGATATTAGATTGATTTTATTGGACTGCAGGTCCTATATCATTTAGAGGAGATAAGGAATTTAATCAAACCGAAGATCTCATATCGTGTTTAAAAAATACTTTACAAAATTGGAAATGGTTTGGCATGGGACGGATAATTAGGGTATCAGCTTCTGTGTTGAAATTAACTTTTTACGAAGTTGGGCTAAATAATCTAAACCCCACGCACGTCTACTCTGTTCGTGGGATCCGTTTAGTGACATCGCTTAGTTCTGTATTTTCTTTCATCAGATGAGGGCAGTGTAAGCTCTTGTTTGCTTCTGCATCTTTACCAGGCCATAAGGAACTGAGTTCTGCAGTGCGCTGGGTGATTTGATGGGATCACTCCCTGGGTAAGGGTCAACAAAACCAAATTAAAACCCTGCACTAGAGAAGCAAATTATTTGGTGTTGGTTTATGAAATCTGTGTCGCATAGACTTAAACAGACATCAGCTTGTCTTGGTGGTCTTACTTCTTCATGATTGTCTAACTGTAAAACTCAAAGAGTTTTTGAAAAACAGCATTAATTATGTTGTTTTAAAACAGGAAACTTGCTTTTGGTATTTGATGAATTCAGAATTGATTGTAATTTCCACTTGTAAATCCTTCCCTTCCAAAGGCAGACTTAGTGGAGAAAAGTAAAGTGGGACTGACTTAAGTAGTGTGCAGGTTGTCTCACATCACCTAACACAGCACAGTCCTTAATGTGCTATTGTCCTTTTCTACTGCTGGATAGAGAATCCTTCCATTCACAGAAATACCAAGTAAGTTTTTAAAAAGAAATTCTTACTTTATTACATTTCACAATATTTTCTTATAAATATGTAAAGGGAGTCTCCTTCTCTGGAGATGTTTAAAACCCCCCTGGAGATGTTTAAAACCCCCCTGGAGATGTTTAAAACCCCCCTGGAGATGTTTAAAACCCCCCTGGAGATGTTTAAAACCCACCTGGACATGTTTGTGTGCAACTTGATGTAGGTGATCCTGCTCCGGCAGGGAGATTGGACTAGATGATCTTTCAAGATCCCTTCCAATCCCTGACATTCTGTGATTTAGGAAAATGGAAAAGCTGTAATTAAAAATATTATGCTCTGTTTTCTCATGTCTAGCTTAACTGGTTTGTACACAGTGCGAGCATGGGGCTGGTTTTGTGGGTACCTGGGACTTCTAGTCCCAGTATCAAGTGGCGCTAGTCCAATCTGGGGATGAAACTGGCTTCACTGGTTCATGCTGCGCTGAAACTGGTCAGGAATCGCAGCATTGGGTTTGCAGGGTCACAGAACACAGAGGCACCCAGTGGAGTATCTATATTTGATTTATCCTTGTTGATTGCTACTTGTATAATGGGAAACTAATCATAAAACCAAGGTAAGTCATGCTGTATGACCCTTATAGTATATGAATACATATATGTATGTTCTGTACATATCTATATACTACAAAATTGCCATTCCATCCACACATAGATGTTTATGCTGAGAAAACCTAGAGCAAAAGAGCCAAAGAAAATGGAAGAAGAAAAGATTCCTGCTTCTTGGTTCAGGATCATGTTCAGTGACTCTGAAAGTCCTGATTCAGGGAAGGAATATATAAGTTCTTATGGTAGATCCATTTAGCAAATGAGTCAGGGATGTGTTCTGGAATATATGGAAGGCATGTTTCCATAGTGTTGACTTACATGTAGCCTCCACAGGAAGCTTTGGCCTTAACTTAAGCTGGATAGGAAAAAAAAAGAAAATAGTATCAGAAATATGTTAAACTTAAACAGAACTTGTAATTAAAAACATTTTAAAACTTATACAAATGCGTAAAAACTCTAAAATATATTATTTGTATATAATATAAATACATAAAATATATTAAATAGGTAAAATATATTAATACCTATAAATACATAAAGTATATTAAAGGTATTAAAATGTATAAATATATAAAATGCATGATGGGGGGATGATGTGAGGAAATAATGTGGGGAAATGTTGGAAAAAATTGTACTGCTAGAACTAATGGTCCTAGAAATATAATGCCAATGCGGTCATGTGCCCACCTGACCTGTTATTTTGTAGCTTTAACACCTTTCCAAAGTGCCATACACAAAGCAGAGACTTGAGGGTGGCCTTTATTCAAAATTGGCAAAAAGACTGCTTATTCTAAGTAAACTTTTTAAAAGACAGGCTGATTTTAAAAATCAAGTATTTTTAATTGTTTTGTCTTTCTTTGTGCCATACGACTGCCAGGTGAGGAAGACTTGAGCAGTGTTATCTATAACTCTTCCTGGAGCAAAATGTGTCTTCAAAGTAATACCTTTAAAAACGCATCTAACAACACCTTAAGCAAAGTGAGTCTATAGAGGCAACTCCTATTGTTATCTTGTTAGAGTTTATTACAGAATCACAAAATTATTGAGGTTTAATAGACCTCTGAGCTCATCCAGCCCAGGACCTGACATCACCACATTAGCCAGACCAGGGCACTAAGGGCCACAGCCAGGCTGTCCTTAAACACCTTCAGATATGGGGACTCCACCACTGCCCTGGGCAGTCCTTTCCAGTGTCTGATCATCCTTTCCATGAGGAAGGGCTTCCTAACATCCAACCCGCTTCAGGCCCTCCCCTATCATCCTGGCACTAGTTGCCTGCCAGAAGAGCCTGATCTCCACCTGATTACAACTACAACCTGATTACCCTTCAGATAGTAGGGTAGAGAGTGACAAGGTCCCCCTCGTGCCTTCTCTTCTCCAGGCTGAAAAACTCTGTTTCCGTAAGCCTCTCCTCACCAGATTTTCCCTCCAGTCCCTTCCCCAGCCTCATCGCTCTCCTCTGGAATTGCTCCAGCAACTCTTTCTTGAAGTAAGGGGCCCAGAACCACCCCCAGTACTAGAGGGGAGGCCTCACCAGTGCCCAGCACAGGGGGAGAATTACATCCCTAGCTCTGCTAACTTAGTTCTGCCATTTAGTATTGTAATGCCACCTGGATGAGAAAGCATTGGATTATTTTCTGCATCTTGATAGACTGCTGACTCTGTTCTTCTTCCAGCTAATATATTCAAGTTGGCACAAAGGTGAAAGACATAATTCTCATTGTGTGTGCGAAGCCAGGGAAAGGAGCTTGACTAAATGTTTGGATGTCAACCAGGGGTGCAGCAAACCGGTGTTGGTTTGGAAAATGAAAGCTGCTGCTGTAGCTTCATCAGCTGAAAACACTGAAAGCTTTCAAAATGTTAAAAAAAGAATCTGAGGACATAGTTTGGCAGATTTAACCCTCTTCAGCTGAAAAGCATTGGCTTGGAAATCCCCATGAATGACAAAGGTCCTTGTCACTAATATCACCTACTGATTTTGCTAAAGGACACATTGTGTAGCCCTTCTGTTTTGAGCTGATGCACTCCTTGGCAAGAGCAGACAATAAAAATGGATGAAGGCTTTTCCAGTACTGGTAGCTGCTTCAAGAACTCTTGTAGGTCAGTTTGTCAGAATAATCTTTAAAGCTGAGAAAGTTGCATCAGCAGAGTTCCAGTTGTCCTTGAGAACTCAATACCAGCTTTGAACTCCTTCCCCACATCCTGTAATTGCTCCAAGGCATGTGTGGGCTGCCCTGGCTCTTATTTAGAACATTGCCCTGCTCTGATTCCCATTCACACAGCTCAGCTTCTCCTAGAACTTAAAAGCATTTTCATCTATTTTGATTTTTCTCCTGTTCCAAACGCCTGCAGAGAGCACAGCTATTTATTAGCACGTGCAACGGCTTAAATGGCTCTTGTCAACAATTACCCATTTAGAAAAGTGGCAGCCTCCTCCTAAGGAAACCCATCTCCAGATGAGCCTCATGTGTTCCTTACAGAGTGATATTGCTGCAGTGTGCTCAGGGAGGTTAAAAAAAAATCAGCAAGAATTTTTTTCTACTTATTTTTGAAAGTGTAAATTTTCCTTGTGTTTAAAGGCAATGTTGTGGCCCTGGATAACTCCTAGTCATTATAACAGAAGGGGAAACTATAACAGAAGTGCAGACTAATGGAGGTAGCACCTTAAAAGTAAAACATGTTGAATGTAAAATGAAGGGAAAGAGAAAAAAGAGGGTGATTCCTTCATAGAATCATTCAGGTTACAAAAGACCTTCAAGATCATTGAGTCAAACCACTAGTCCCAAGCCAAACCATGTCTCTAAGCCCCAGACCTACTGCCACTGAATGTAATAATGAGCAAAGCTAGAGATGGGTAGATTTAGACTGGATGTGAGGAGGAAGTTCTTCACTGTGAGGGTGGTGAGAGCCTGGAATGGGTTGCCCAGGGAGGTGGTTGGGGCTCCATCCCTGGAGGTGTTTAAGGCCAGGCTGGATGAGGCTCTGGCCAGCCTGCTCTAGGGTGAGGTGTCCCTACCCATGGCAGGAGGGTTGGAACGGGATGATCCTGTGGTCCCTTCCAACCCTGACTGATTCTGTGATTCTATAACTTCTTCCCAGTGAAGGTGACGGGTCACTGGAGGGGGCTGCCTGGGGGGTTTGTGGAGTCCCCTTCTTTGGAGATGTTTGAAACCTGCCTGGACTTGGTCTAGGTGATCCTGCTGTGGCAGGGGGTTGGACTGGATGGTTTTTCGAGGTCTCCTCTGATCCCTGATGGTTCTATGATTCTATGATAGTGTAGGGAAATCGGATCTAAAAGTGATTTTCCACTGGTTTTGCTAAATAGTTTTTGAAGATGACTACCTAAATCCAGGTTGGATCCAGGATGGAACAGACTTCTATCCATTCATTTAAATGGAAAACAGTTTTCTGCGTGCAGGTAAGGTCATCTTCAGTCTTGTTCAGTCTTCCTCATACTGTTGCTGTTCTCTTGACAACACAACTTCAAGCTGTTTATTCCAGAGTAGAGCAACATTTTGTTTACGTGGAGGGAGGGCATGAATACTTAATAGAGTATCTGCTTCAAAAAGACAGATAGAGTAATTAAAATTACTTAATCATTATAATTTATGTGCATAATTGAGTGCATAATCTGTGTATAATTTATGTGTAGAAGAGGAGTTGGGGGAAAGTTACTTTACTGGGGAAGTAGGATTTGAAAAATTGAGAGGTGAGCTGACTGCAAATTTTCATTTCATGCTTTTCATGTTAATTGTAGATATTGTGTTAGTCCTAACCCAAACTCCTCTTTCAAGAAGAAACCTGAAAATGGAAGAAAGTGAGGGAGAAGAAGTTGAAATGTTTCTGCATTCATGGTGCATCTTCCTGTATAATTTCATTTTCCTAGCACTTTGTTTTCTTATTTCTGTTTTTTTTTTCCAAAGCTCAGTGACATCATCACTAGTTGCTAGAAAGAGAGTGGTTGGCAAATGGTTAACACTAAAAATACACCAGTCCATGAGCTCAGAAATTCTTGCCATGGCTCTCTAAGGGGTTCTTATGCTGCTATTTTCAAAATAATTTCTCTTTACATCGAGGTTCTGGTCCACGAAGGATGCTGTTTATGTTATTATTATTTTTGCTGTAAGGAAACATCAATCCGCTTGGCATTTTTATCAGCAGCCACTATTTTTCCTTACTTCTAATGAAGCAGAATCTTACAGGGCTGTGCTTTACTACCTTTTTCCCTGCTATTTTTGGGGTGTCATCTGACAGCTGGACTGAAACTGGCTTGATTATGGATAATAAATGTACATAACATTATGATAAATGCACACGTGAAAAGAAAATTATGTTAAAGTGCAAGCAGTATGCCCTAGACAGTCATGTTGAGTGAGCAGAGGCTATTGTCAGAGCTTTAAGAACAGCCGTATTCGGATGTTTATAGCTGTAGTCTTGGGGCTTTGACTGTGTCTTGGGGAAAAATAACAGTTGAATTCTGAGGAAAATAAATACAATCTTCTGTTTTGTAGTCCAGGGTACCTCTGTTCCATTTTGCATATGAAAGAATTACAAGGCAATACAGTTTCTTATAGGAGTTGATTTTTAGCTTTGGTAGAAAAGGAACCAAGAATCTGTGTAAAAGGCATTTGTATGATTTTGCACCAGAAATAACAGTAACATGTTCTAGTAAAAATGCAGCATAAGAAATCAGATGCAGTGGAAAGGGAGCATTTTCATCTGTGCCACTCAGACAGAGCTGCTGGAGGGTGCCCAGCATAGAGCAACAAAGATGATGAAGGAAGTAGAGCACCTCCCTTATGAGGAAAGGCTGAGGGAGCTGGGTCTCTTGAGCTTGGAGAAGAGGAGGCTGAGGGGTGACCTCATGAATGTCTATAAATAGGTGAGGTGTGGGTGTCAGGAGGATGGAGCCAGGCTCTTCTCAAGGTCATCTGGTGATAGGACAAGGGGCAATGGGTGCAAGCTGGAACAGAGGAGGTTCCCTATAAATATCAGAAGGAACTTCTTCCCAGTGAGGGTTACGGAGCACTGGAACAGGCTGCTCAGGGAGGTTGTGGAGTCTCCTTCTCTGGAGACGTTCAAGACCCACCTGGATGTGTTCCTGTGTGACTTGGTCTAGGTGATCCTGTTGTGGCAGGGGGATTGGACTAGATGATCTTTCGAGGTTCCTTCTGATACCTAATGATTCTATGATTCTATGATCTCTGTTGCATTGGGTGGAAATACAATAACTTAAAATAAATAAGGGTTGCCTTTGAGGTGGTCCCTGAAAAGGTGACAAGGTTGTCGGAAAAGCTACAGGGAGAACTGCGAAAATTAGAAATATGGACTAACCATGGCTAGTCACAGTGTCTCCACAGGTCCCAGTGAACATTATGAGTTTATTTATAGTGAAAGAAGGAAGTCCTGTAGCTTTTTTGACTTTGGGATGTGAGTCTGAAGTTTGCAGTTACTTCTAGATGTGCTAACAAGGTTTATATCCTGTGTGAAGTCTGTGTCTGAATTGCCTTTTGAGAATTTCCAGAAATGATCCAGCAGCTAAAATAATCCCCCTCCTCCCTCCACTTTTTTTGAGAAGGAGCTAAAGGTTTAGTTTGGTCCTTATCAACATTACTGATGACTACACTGCACTGAGGTGTCAGTAGGCTACATGAACGTGCTGATGGCCTTCACAATCTTTTTCCTTGATGCTTTAGTGTAATCAGCTTTGTGTACAGTAGACCAAAGATGTTGAACACTACCAAAGCTTAGGTAGGCTCAGTGCTGCAGAACTCACTTGATCTTTGTGTATAATGTCTTTAAATAGGAAGTTAAATCAGAGCATCTGCAATCAATAGATATCAGCACCTATGTGTTCGAGGAGACCAAGCCCTTGCAATGATAGATGCCAGGAATCACAAGGTACTCAACAGATATATGTGAACAGTCCTAGTTGTCTGGCTATTGCTTATACAATCCTCATTTTGTTGCAACATGAAGAAACTGAAAAAAACTGAACTTTTGACGTATCTGTGGTGAAGGCACTCAAGGTCAGGCTTGATGGGGTTCTGGCAATTTGTTCTAGTTGGAGATGACCCTGCTTCTTGCAAGACAGTTGGACTAGGTGCCCTCTAGAAGTCCCTTCCAGTCCAATATCTTTTCTGATTCTGTGAATCTCTTGGATAACTAGTAAGGAGAATGTGGTACCTAAAGCCAGTTCAGTGTGTCCTGTGCCAGAGAATATCAAGGCTTAACAAGAGTTGCAAAACCACATAGAAGCTGTTTGTAATAAAGATGCAACTCACACTGTGTAGTTTCTATCCAGTTAATCTGGAAGATGACAAAGTCCAGGTGCTGCACACTGGGAATTCATTTGAAACTGTTGTTCTTTTCCTACCTTATGCATGTGAAGGGCCATCCAAAAGCTTGTTCTGCAGGAGAGTGGGTGCACAAGACAAGCAGACAGATTTTTAATTAAAAGTTACAGTGCTCATCTGGTTAAAAATATAATAAGGCATTTTTTCTTCAAGTCTGACACCAAAAGATCTCACCATTTTTCCAGCTATAGGAGTAGCTACTTTATAATAAGGCCAGGAAAAAACCAATCAGCTTTAAAATTGAGGTTATCTCGTCTTTTTGTTAGCTGCGTAACCGACAGTTTGATGAAGATTAATCTGTTCAACCCATGTTCTATGCTGCAAATACAGAGGCTGTGAAAGCCCCTTAATCTAAGTCTAAAACACTCTGGCTGTTACAGAAATTGAATCTGCTGTGACCTCTTACTAAACTGATGCATGAGGAACATTTTTCTTCACTTTCTAACATGTGCAGCTTTCTCATTAACTAAACTGACCATACAGTTTGCAGTGATAATTTGCTTAGTAAGGACTCTGTGTAGAGTATGAAGATATCACAGAATCAGCGACTGTTAGGGATTGGAAGGGACCCTGAAAGACCATCCAGTCCGATCTCCCTTCCAGAGCAGTATCATCTAGATCCAGTTGCACAGGAACATGTCCAGGAGGGTTTTAAATGTCTCTAGAGAAGGTGACTCCACAGCCTCCCTGGGCAGCCCCTTCCAGTGCTCTGTCACGCTCACTAGGAAGAAGTTTCTTCTCATATTTATGTGGAACCTCCTATGTTCCAGCTGACACCCATTTCTTCTCATCCTGTCATTGGATGACACTGAGCAGAGACTGGCTCCAGCCTCCTACACCTGCTCTTTACATATTTGTAAACATTAATGAGGTCACCTCTCAGTCTCCCTTTTTCCAAGCTAAAGAGACCAACTCCTTCAGCCTTTCCTCATCAGGGAGATGCTCCACCAGTCCCAAGGCACGTCTCCTGTTCCCCATAACTTGCCAAAGATGATGGAGGGTGCCTTAGCAATGACATCTTCGTTAGCACTCGCAGGTGCATCCCATCAGGATCCATGGATTTATGCACATCCGGACTGTGTAACTGGTCTTTAACTCAGTCCTTGTCAACCAGAACAAACTCCTCCTTTGTTCTGACTTCCTCTGGGGCATCAGCAGTCTGGGGCTCATCAGGACAGCCTCCAGCAGTATGGACAAAGGCAAAGAAGGCATTCAGTGTCTCCGTATCCTCTGTCACCAGGGCACCTGTCTCATTCGACAGTGGCCTGCATTGCCTCTAGTGTTAGTTTTATCTGCAATGGACTTGAGAAGCCCTTTGTGTTGTCCTTGACCTCTCATGCAAAGTTGAATTCCAAGGAGGCCTTGGCTTTCCTAGTTGCATTCCTACATCCTCTGACTACAGTCTTATAATCATCCCAAGAGGCCATCCCCTCCTTTCATGACCTATAGACTTCCTTCTTCCTCTTGAGTTTGCCCAGCAGCTCCCTGCTTAACCACGCAGGTCTCTTTCTTTGGAGACATTCAAAACCCGCCTGGATGTGTTCCTGTGTGACTTGATCTAGGTGACCCTGCATGTGGCAGGGGGATTGGGCTAGATGATCTTTCAAGGTCCCTTCTGATCCCTAATGATTCTATGATTCTATAAATCAACATCAGGTGGGCAGGGGTTGGAATGCACTGCCCAGGGATGAGATGGAGTCACCATCCCTGGAGGGTTTCAAAAAACCAAGTAGATCTGGTGCTTGAGAACATGGTTAAATGGGCAATGTGGGGTTGGGTTGATGCTTGGACAGGATGATCTTGGAGATCTCATCCAACCTCTATGAAAAAGTGAAAGGGATGCACATGGATTTTACCTCTAGTGTATCTGTGACCCGGAGAGTTTTGAAATTCCACAATCAAATGAAAAGCTCAGTGCAAATACCATTTCCTTGGCAGCATCACTTCGATCTGCTCTGACTTACTGAGTTTTATGGCAGCCAGCAGAGAAATCCCCCACTCAGCCCCTACACAAGAGCAGAGTGCTGGATTCACACTAGTCTGGAAACCTATTCTGAAGCCTCTGAACTTGTTTCATGAGTCAGTGGAGCTTTTGTGGAATTATTTTGCTGCAAATAAGAACTAGAGTCCAACATGCTATCTGGGGAATTAGATCCCAGAGCAGGTTTTATCCTGAACTCACACTCCCATCTCCAAAATCTGGTCTCAACATTGTTAAATCCCCATCACAAGGTGCTGTTATCCTCCCAGATATTTAGGCAAAGCAGAGGGCCTGAGCAGTGTGTACACAACTAAAAGCTGATTTACACCTTAGGAAAGTCATGCCTGATTTTAGATTTCAGGACCTTCTCCGAGGATTGTTTTCTGCTCTGAAAAAATATCACTAAAAATGAAAGTGAAGATGGAGTTCCCTACTCTTTCCCAACAGGTTTCTCCCTGAACGATACTGGCAAGTATTTTACTATTTTTTAAAAATCAAGTTCAAATGAGTAGTGGGCAGAGCAGTGCATGCAGAGAAACCTGCCGGTACCTTCTCTGCACTGACAGCAGTGACACCAGAATGCTGCTCCATTAAACATGGGGCACAGCAGGACACTCAGCAAGAGGATTTTTGGGGTATGATTGTGCAGAACAGATGGCTCACAAGGTCTTACTGCATGGGAGGAAACTTGTGGTTGTTAAAGATGTGGAACCATGCCCAAATACTTGAGGTAGGGCTGTGTTTGCCTGTAATTCCCTCTATGACTTTCCTGAGGTGGATTTTCATAGAGTTGCCCCTAAATGTTACTGGGGCTCCTCTGTGTGTGCACACATGCACTACTAGATCTCCTCAGATTCTGCTGTGCTCATTAAGATGATAGGCAGGAGCAGTAGCTTGGAGCATGTAAGCTTTTTCCTGGAGCTCACTGTGCACCACAGAGTGAACTAGGCTCCTGCTTGTGAAAAATGAGAGTGAAAACCACATCTGACCAGATTCTCAGTCTGCTCCGACCTGCCTTTTTGACTGTGTAGCAGCAAAAAACCCCTCAAAACCCAAGTTTCTTTGGTTACTTTTTCCACTTTCTGAAATCTGTGGGTTATTGAAAATCCTGCCTAATTGAAAAGCTGAGCTTATCTGATCAGAAAACTTAGCTTATGGGGAGATGGAAAGTTTACGCTTTGCAGAGTGGAGCTGGGGTTGGACTCTGCTATGTTTTTCCTTCTTTTCTATTGTTTTCCCTTTTCTCTTGAACCAACAGCAGGACTCTGTCCTTGTCCTCCCTGAGTCTCAGGAGAACAGCACATACCATTCCTGTGCTATTTTTATTCCTTCCTTCTGCTAATCTATTGGTGCTTTCAGTCCAAATCGGGTCACCTTGAGGATTAAATAATGGCAGTATGGGAAACCATTTCTGGGAGAAAGTCCGTTGGTTGATATCTTTTTTTTTTTCATGTGTTTTGTTGGATAAGAAAAGGGAAGTTTTTGTCCCCTTGAGAGGATTCTTGAGTAACTTTTTATCTCTGGCATTCTTTAGCACAGGTCTTGGGATGCCATTTTTCATGATAACGGACTAATTAATCTTAATTGAATTGATTGTTTTGCCACACTGTTGTGGGCAAGTGATAGAGACAATTATATAAACAGAGAATTGCAGCTAAATGCAGCCCTGTCTTATGCAGATGGACTTTCATCCCTCATTTTTATTGTACTGGACTCTCCAGGCTTGTTCTGATCACACTCCAAAGGCCTGATGCACTGACATTAACGTGTGGAAGTGTGTGCATGCTTGTGCATGTATAAATAAAAGCATCAGAAGACTGTGAGTTCGGGAACTCCACATTGAAATGATGTGCAAACACCTGGCCTGCAGCTGTACCTGTGTATTCTGGCAAACATGGCAGGACTGAAGATACTTGAAATGATAATCACTCCCTCTTCTACCCAGTCCATTTTCTTAGAGGTCCTGCATTTACTGACTGCTGATTCATTGCTTCACAGTTTTGATTGTATGTCTAAATCCCTTCAGAGTTCCCTCAGTCTTGTAAACCCTGGAAGCCCTTTTGTCATTGCAACAGCAGTAGAATCTTCCAGCCCCTGGAGACCACTCCAGACAAACAGCCTGTGGTGCCAAGACTGAATTATGGAGCAGCCAATTAGGTCTCACATCCAACAAATCCTCCACCAAGATGCAGCAGTTGGTCAGCAGAGAGGTCCTGTTTCTGCTTACAGAGGTGTTTTTTAATAAGCTCCAGCTGATCAAGGAAACATTTGATTGCTAGGGAATTATTATGGAAACTTGAGAAGAATTATGGAAACTTGAGTTCTCAGGATGTTTTTCATGCATGGGGCAGACTGAGCCAGGATTCCAGCCTTCCCTGCTGGCTGCTGGTTTCCCCTTCTCTTTCTCTGCTTGGGAACTTGGTGCAACTGAAGGGATATGGGGAGGATAGGGCAAAGGCACTCAGCAGAAATAAACAGCAAGAAAAATTCAAACCGATTTTACTGCTAAGACTGGTGGGAGGAAGGGGTCTGAAAGTGTCACTAGGGCCTAAGAGCTATTGCAGAGTCTAGTTGTCCCTGGGCTTTGAATTCCCAAATAGATCTTTTGAGCCAGTGGAGTACTTTGTGTTAGACTTCAGCCATTTCAGTCTCTAACAAGGAGAAGGAATTCAGGGCAATGCTGTCAGCTGAGCTGTAGGTGAATAAAATCACAGGCTGGAGCTGGAGAAGACATCTGGCAAAACAGCTGGGGATTGGCAGGCAGGATGCTCTTCTCCCTGTCCAGAGCCTCCCTAGCCAGCAGCAGAGGAAATCTGGCTCTCAGGCACCACTGACCCCAAAAAGCAGGGTCAGGTATTACTTAGCACCCTTCAATTATTTACTTGGTCAGTAGTGTGCAGAGCCGTTGAGTTTTATACCTGTGGTTGTGATGTAATCGTGACTTCCCCACAGTCCAAAAGGAGACTAATGGGGTGTGTGAGCAGAAACTGATTTTGAGGGACAAAGGAAGACAAATACAAGAGAAAAATGTTGCACAAAACACCCAGCTGCCACTCAACCATCAGTGCTCTATCTGCAGCATCAATGGCTGCAATGCTGCAATTGTTTTATAAATGGTGCCGGTTTGGGAGGTCTTAAGCAGTTCTTGCTGCTTTCAAAGCTTGTCAGCTTTCAAAACCTGCTTCTCAAAGGTCCAAGTTTAATCGTAAAACCCACGAATGCAGTAATTACTTTGCTTGTTTCTCCTCAGAGTAGCTGAGAAATCGCTCACGGACAGAAAAGACACCAAATGAGGCAGCACCTTGGTGATGGGCACACTGTGATGGAATGCAGAGGGAGATCGTTGCTTGTATCAGCTGAAAAGTCGTTTCTGAAATGAACCGCAAACCGAGATGCATCCACATAAATTCAAATATGTAGATTAGATACGTATATATATATATTAAAATATATATTCACATGGACAATCACATATGGATTCAAATTATCTGCAGGGTTTAAGGATTAGGATAGTAATTTTTTTAGGACTTAGCATTTTTCTCAAGACTTTTTTCAGTATTAGTAACTTTTCTAGGATTTGGGATTGGTTTTGCTACACAATCATACTAAAAGTGCATGGAAATTCTCCTGAACTTGCCAGTGGACCTCAAACATTAATTGGTGAGGTTTCCTACCTTCAGGACTTGGCGTGAAGTGCCCAGCAGAGGGTGCAATGGGCTCTTCTTTGGCCACAGAAATGCTCAGCCCTTGAGGTTCCTTCGAGCTGAAACTAAACCAAGGCATTTGATTTGCTCTGATCTAGAGGTAGCATTTTAAAGCATTAGTGTTTAGAAATAAAGCCCAACGGGTCCTGTTTTGCCGTTGCTTTATTTTTCCGAAGGAATCATGTGAATTTGATATGAATTTCTATAATATTTCACCTATGCCTACAAGCACTTTTGAAAACAGAAGGAGTCTTTTAGGGGAGCTATGATTTTGCAGAATCCTTGTAAATGGAGAAGTGCAGATTTTGTCACCCTTCATTATTATATAGTGGCGTTTAGTGGGCTCGAAACTGCTGGTCCAAGTGATGTTCATCAGCTTTCTAGCCCAAGATGCGCCTTTTGGTTACAACCGAAAAAACAAAATCCCTGGAAAAGAAAAACTCACCAACTCATAAATATGAGGTCTCAATTAGCAGAAATTACAAAGTCTGAGTAACACAGAAGTGCAAAGATAATAGGTATTAATTGTTCATCTCTGCTTCTCTTGACATGTTCCAAATTAATCAAAATTTCCAAGAGGCTGCAATGTTGAAAAATGCATGCTGAGAAATCAAGAAGACTTGCAAATCTCTGCAGAGGTTTGAATCCCTTGCAGCAGATGCTGCTTCTCTGTCCTCTGAGTGAGCTACACAAATTTAGCTACAGAGCCAGAAGTGATGAGTAAGGAGAAAATTGTATTGTCTATGGAGAAAAGAGTCGAACTGCATCTAGAAGAGCAGCACAAATTCCTTTTACGGTTATATGAGCTTCAACTGTTTGCTCACGGTATTTAAAAGTACCATTAAGTTACTTGCCAACCACCTATTGATAATGGAAAAGTCTTCACTGAGCTGAAGACCTGCACGCAGAGATGCCCCACAAGTGCAATAGGTTTTATTGTCATCACGAAACCACAGTCTATAAATATTTTAGCTCTCTGAAAATTGTGTTTCTGACTCTGCCTTCGGTTGATTTCTGAAGGCAGAGTTAACATGAGCAAAATGCTTCTGGGAAACCCAGGAAAATGCAGTTGGATTCAACTTAGTACCAACCTGACTACTTGCTTTGCTCCTCATGGGGTTTGCTGGTAAATCAGCCTCTTTAATGTTTATTTTAAAACATGTGAGTACTGGGATCCATTGTCACATCCAGAGTTTGAACACCAAGTTGTTAGGCTATGGCAGGGTGGAAGTGTGCAAGAAAAACTCAGATTCATCTGGTTACATTTTAAGCCATTCAGATGCAGACTCGGTCTAAACTGTAAAATCTATGTTGCAAAAGGCTTGCCTGAGCAAATAAACTTTGGTGAGATACAGAGTGCTACAGTCCAGCAACACAGGCTGGATCAATGGGCTGAGGTGAACAGGCCAAGTGCAGGGTCCTACATTTTGACCACAATAACCCCCTGGAGCTACAGATTGGGAAAAGAATGGCTGGAGAGTGGCCTGGCAGAGAGGGACCTGGAGTATTGATTGACAACCAGCTGAATATGACTCAGCAGGGTGCATTGGTGGCACAAAAGGCCAATGGCATCTTGGCTTGTATCAGAAATAATGTGGCCAGGACTATGGATGTAATTCTCCTCCTTTACTGGGCACTGGTAAAGCCTCCCCTTGAGTACTGGGGGCAGTTCTGGGCCACTCACTTCAAGAAAGAGATTGAGGGGCTGGGGCAGGTCCAGATGAGAGCAGGAAGGCTGGAGAAGGGACTGGAGGGAGTCTGATGAAGACAAACTGAGGAAGCTGGGGGTGTTTAGCCTGCAGGAGACTCAGGGAGGACCTTCTGCCTCTCTTCAACTATATAAAGGGTAGTTGTAGTCAGGTGGGGGTTGGGCTGTTCTCACAGGCAACTAGTGCCAGGATGAGAAGGCAGGGCCCAAAGCTGCTCCAGGTAAGGATTATGTTGGTTCTTAGGAAGTCCTTCCTCACAGAAAGGGTGATCAGAGCCTGGAATGGACTGCCCAGGGCAGTGGGGGAGTCCCCATCCTTGGAGATGTTTAAGGACAGACTGGTTGTGGCCCTTAGTGCCCTGGTCTGGCTGATGCAGTGATGTTAGGTCCTGGGCTGGGCTGGATGAGCTCAGAGGTCTTTTCCAGCCTAAATAATTCTGTGACTCTGTAATGCTGAAATTCTTAATAGAAGGATTAAAACACTTTAAAAACTCAACCAATGCACTTCTTGATGTGTAATTGTTGCCTAAAGGCCATTTACTGTGTCCTTCATAAAGATTGAATCAACACCTGATGCCCCTGGTAAAAAAAATCTGAGAAGTCTGAAATGAGTCCCTATTTAAAAACAAATGTCAGTTTTCCTTCCTTCTCTTTGTTTTCTAGGCTAGAAGCACCATTGCAGTTTGCACTGAGGGAAATGATGATGTTGCTGATCTGTGCAGTCTTTATGACAGAGAAGGTCTCCCTTCCTTCAAGCATCTGGTTTCCTTGGAAGGTCTGCAAGTAACTACTCAGTAGAGATAAGCAAATGCCCCTCACACAGCATGACAGGGCCCAGTTAAACTGGATTGAACAGACTATTTACCTGTATAAGGTTTAGGAACAGCTCTGCTGATTTATCTGCTCAGCACAGGGGGGAGAGAGAGGTGTGTGCAGCCCACAGTTTCCTGACCAAATCTGTGCCTGGGTTCTATATAAAGCACCTAGTGTTCATCTTTTTAAGCCTGTCTTTGTCCCTCAAGCTCAGCTTTCTACCACACCCCAGTTAACAATCAGGAAAGGGTATCCAAGACTTCACTATAAACAAGAAGTCACTTAAGAGATAATAAAATGCCTGAGTTTTAAGTTTATTTTGTCTCTGTAGAGTGAAGCTGGAAGCAGTGAACAAAAGTAATCACTGAGCATTATTCTTTATCGTTCTGCATTTAATGGTCTGATTTGAATTTTGAAAGCTCTGGCAAAGCAGCAGTGCCGCAGGACTAGGACCCATTCTGTCTCCTTTTAAAGGTTTGATTTAGGATGCTAATTTTAAATAACTTTTGTGATGAGTTAGCCTTGATAGTTATTTAAATAAATCTGTACTGACCATTTTTCAGGGGAAATAATTTGAGATTTCCCCTTCAGAAACTCTGTGGGTTTTATATATCTGATTTCTTCCAATTGAAATACTCACTGTATTCACAAAATACCTCTCCCTTTCTTTTTCTTCCCAGGTAACTGGCATTTCCCAATTATCTTAGAGCAGTAGATAATGGCCTCTGTAGGTTGTCGCTGCCTGGGTCAAAGCCTTTATATTGGTTCAAAAATGGCCTTAATGGCAGGTGGTTATGTGGCTTGTTGACTCCACCAGAACGGGAGCAGGGCTAAGTGACCTCCCACGCAGGGTCTTGCTCTGAACTGTCCTCTTCTGTGTGTCCTGATGCCATTACAGAAAAAAAGAAGAGATTTACTGAAGAGGTTTCCAGTTAGAGCAATTATAGCCATTGTGGTAATGAATTTGGTGTAATGTGGAATTCGGGGAAAAGGGCAAGTACCTAATCAAAACAGCATTGAGTCCCAAAGGAAAGATCAAATTGGTGATGTAGGAGGTCCAGCTTATTTTTTTAAAGACTTATCACCCAATTTATTCACTTTAATTCAGACAGATTAAGGCATAAACCCCAGCTATCGCCATGCAAATATCAACAGGATTAAATGTAATCTTTGGAGACAAGTATTTAAGTCAAGTAATTTAGCCCATCAGTTAAACTTTTCCCTTCCCAAACATGTCTTTCACCTCCCTTATCTGCAATGCAGATCACTCGTGTTCAGTTTGCTCTGCATGAATAATCTCCAGTAGGAGTTCGGGATGTGAGACAAGGCAAGAGTGTCTGTGGAGCTCTGCGGTGGGCTGCGGAAACCAGGCAGCTGTGTTCTGAAAAAGGGCACTTCTGTCCCTGCACTGTTCCTGTATTCTGACAATTAACCCCCTTTTTGTGTCTTTTGTTAACGACCAGAAACACCTTGCCCTACCAGCAGTTTATTGAAACATTTGCCGAACTGAAAGGAAAACGTTGGAGTAGTCATAGTAGAAACTGTAAAACCAGGCAAACACTTTGTGACCATCCATGGCACATTCAGTCCCTTCCTCCTTGGAGTTTTTGTCTAAGGGGGTGAGTGATCCCATCTGGCCGAGCTGACCGACTCGCCAAGCTGTTTTACTTCCACTTTATTTTGCTTTCTCCAACTTACATTTTTCCAAAGAAACCAGCTGCTTTTGTCTTCCGAGTGTCGTGGGTTTTGTTTGTTCCTTTGTTATTCCAGTTGCTGCTCCTGGGATTGGCTCTACTATCACTCTGTTAATATTGCATGAATTGCTAATTGCCAGACCTCTGAACAGCTGACAACGCGCTGCTCACTGCCTGCACTAGCTGTGGGAGGCTGTCAGGGACTGGTGGGACCCCATGTCAGATCAACCACACGCTGGAGGTTTGCATCAGAAGGTAGTTCTGGAAGTGAGTAAGCAGCTCCATTGCTGAGAATGTTCTCACACTGACCAGTTCCTCCCTGTCGCTGTGAGAATCTCCTTGAAGTGTCAGTCCGGCTTAGCTCTAAATTACTATTGGGATGTGAGTGGTACCAGCTTATGTTAGCGCTGCCAGAACCTGCTGCAAATCATATTTCTCTTGATGTAGGAAATGTCTTTACGTCTAAAACTGTATCTAAAAGGCTATTTAGAGACCTTTACAACATACAAACTGATCTGTATCGTCCCTCAAGGATGCTGATTCCTGTTTTGTCCTCTTTCCCCTCCCTGCTTCAATAAGGACCAGCTGCCTGCTGTTGTGGGACTGCTGTTATTTAAAGAAAGTTGATGCAGATTTGTTGCTTCCACTTCTTGTGAACATGTGAGGAAGTTTTGCTTCCTAGGCAATGCACGTTCTCATCCTCCTCCCCCCCACCACCCCAGCTCATTTTTAGCTCTCCCAGCAGTGACAGGCACCATTCTTTCCAAGCACAGAAGGAAAGGAGTGGAGAGCACCTCGCTGAGTGGGTCCTTCAGCCTGAGACCAGACTAATCATTCCACATGAATTTATGGTGTGATATGACAGCAGAAAGAGCAAATGTAATTTCACGTTGCATTATTATTTATTGGATTTATAACAAAGCTGCAATTACAGAGGAGCTGTTGCCCATTCAAATGCACTGAGACATGATCAGCATGCTCACCAGGAGAAGTTCATACTATGCAGAGAAATGTGTTCATCAGAGATAAGGTTTTATTTAGAAAAACAACCCCATGACTTAAAAAGGCATCAAGGTCCCAAATCCACTAATGGTGGCCGTGGCCCTAGAGCAGTGGAGGTGGAACCTAACCTTCAGCACAGTGACACTTCTCTAACCCTTTTCAAGTAACTTCCCTGAATTAAGGAAATGGTTTTATAGATGGATGTCCCATGTACTGATTCAAATTCCACTTATAAACAGTCGGTGAACTTTCAGATTCTTGTTGACCTCTCCACCCCCTGCCCCCTCCCCCTCCAAAAAAAATATATTAGTAGCAGAACAGGGTCTCTTAAAATATCTCCACCAGGTTTTTGAGAATTGAGGGTCACAGTGTTGGAAAATGCACTGGCAAACAAAATAACTCACTTTTGTAAACACAATGAAAACTGCACTCATCAGTCGACCTGGCATTTGGGAAGAGGGTAGATAATTCCCATGTCCCATGGTACCATAACTGTAGAGGAAGAGAAATCCTTGCTAGCCTATTTACTCAACTTTATAAGGGCTATAGGAGAAAGTGATTATGTGCTGCTCCCTTCAATACTTGGTTGGAGTTTTGCTTTTTGGAGTTTTTGGGTTTTTTTAAAAATACTTAAATTTCTGAATTTCACTTAGAAATTGAGATGGAAACCAGAAGGAGCTCAGAGAAGAACAATGGGATTCAGCACTGAAGTTATTAATTTCTCTTCTTTCTCAGACCACCTGGTGCTGTTGGATGGCTGGAGCATAAACAAAGGCAGCAGACAGTGGATGTCCAGGACCATTCAGTGTTCATCTGTGTTGTGTTAGGGTGAACCTCAATGGAGTACTGCAGACACTGCCGGTTGTGATGATGGTGGGGTCATGGGTATGTGCAGCAAGCTCAGAGCATGTAGCTTGTCTGCATCCAGACCAGACAACACCATGAGGCCTTTCATTTTCTGTGTTTTATTCTTGCTAAAAAATTATCTCAATGTGTGTAATGGAAGAGAAGAACATCAGCATGAAGGAGAAGTGAGTAGGCTCTGCTGGACCTGGCCCATACTTTGTATGTAGAACTCAATGGTTAAATGTGATCATAGGGAAACTCGTTTTCTTGAGAGCATTAATTTTAAAGAGATATGAACACTGTAATGTGGCAATCAGACACTGCAGCACTAGGCACATAATTGTCCCTAGGTACTGGGCACTGGTGAGGCCTCTCGTCAAGTACTGGGTTCACTTCAAGAAAGAGACTGAGGGGCTGGAGCAAGTCCAGAGGAGGGCAACAAGGCTGAAGGGACTGGAGGGAACGTCTGAAGAAGAGAGGCTGACAGAGCTGGTGTTATTTAGCCTGGAGAAAGGAGACTCAGTGAGGACTTTCTCCCTCTCTTCAACTACCTAAAGGGAAGTTGTAATCTGGTGTGAGTTGGGCTTTTCTCCCAGGCAACTAACAATAGGATGAGAAGGCAGGGCATGAAGCTGCACCAGGGGAGGGTTAGGTTGGATATTAGGAAGCTCTTCCTCATGGAAAGGATGATCAGACCCTAGAATGGACTGCCCAGGGCAGTGGTGGAGTCCCCATCCCTGGAGGTGTTTAAGGACAGACTAGTTGTGGCCCTTAGTGTCATGGTCTGGCCAGTTTGGTGATGTTAGGTCCTGGGCTGGGCTGGATACTTTCTGAGGTCTTTTCCAGCCTCAGTCATTCTGTGATTCTGTGATCAGCTCCAGCATAGAGCTAATGGGAAAGAGGTCATTTGGCTCTGCTTTTAAGGTAGAAACTATATTAATTGGCTTATAATTCAATCTGGAATAAAGAAAAGAGGAAGATGAACTGTCAAGGCTAGCAGCTAGACTGGCTAGGCATCTTTGGGTAGTGAGTTGAGCACTTACCCTTGAGAACTGCACAAAATCATCTGTAAAGTCATTAGTCTTATTAATTATTTTGACTGTTATTAATTATTTCTACTGAAGTAGCCCTTGGAGGCAAGTTATGCTAAAAGTCTTATTCTAGAGACTTCCGCGAAAGCACACAGTGCAAAAGACAGTGTTTCCCCTGAAGAGTTTTTAATCCTAATGCCACTTGATTCACACTGGGGTTTCTTATAATTTTCACCATTTTTGTGGTATTCCCATCCTCTCCCTTATTCTGGTACATGGACCTGAACTTCTTCCTCACAGCTGTGTTTGGCAGATATCAAGTTCATCCACCCGTACTGTTTCATGTCTCTGACTACCCTTTAAGTTTCTTCTTCTCAGCATGCTGTTGATTCTCTCACAGTTCATTTTCTCCTTCTCTTGTCTCCTTTTCCACTGTTTTTTCTACTGTCTCAGCTTCCACTTTTTTAACCTTCCTCATACCTCCAACAAGAGAGGTTATCTGGGGATGCCACAGCTTGTAATAGAGGAGACACTGCTGCAACATGACTCAGGGCTCTGCTGGCTGCCACTGAGTGCTAGAAGCTCCAGCTGGCTCTGGAGGACCTTCAGCACAAGGCAACTGCACTAAATTTACTTGGGATAAAGCCTTGATATTATAGAGGGTTATAAATAATAATCTTAGCGAGCTCCCTGGCAGGGTTCCAGCCAACTGGATCATGGTGAAGGAATGGGAACCGAGCAGAAAGGGCAAAGTTAGCTGTGGGCAGCCTGTCCTGCTCTGCTGTTAATTACGGTGTTCTGCCACGGTTTAGGTTTGCAGTAATTACAGCAGCCTGTAAAGGGGATTGTTGTTGTTGTTGTTGTTGTTGTAGATGTTATTGTTCAAGAACTGCATTTTTCAATTAGAGGAAATATGCAGGATATATTATCCATAACAATCTCTTTTAATGATAACCATGGATATGGAAATTAGTCCAGCGTATAAAATTAAAGATATTTGAATAATTATAGTGTAATCAAGTCAAAATTACTGATGCCTTTATTTGAGGCTAGACTATGTGGAAAAACAGTGCAAGAAAATACGTGCTTTGCAGTCGGAAAAGCACCAGCATTTCATGGCACATTTGCAACTATTGCACCAAATAAGTTTGTTCAGTGCCTGCCGGGGATGTAAAATCTAAATGTCAGTCACTGGGCTGGGGCATGCTGACAGAAACTCTATCACAATTCACTTTGTTAGCCCATCTCAGATGTTTGGTATGGTGGATTTGCAGCATAAAGGTGAATTTAATAGTGTTCAGCAAGGTGGCTCAGCAATGTCTGCCTTTGAAATGCCTGTCCAGTGCGTATTCCTGGAGAAGCTTCAACCTGTGGCAGTTTCCCTTTCGCCTTTCTTACCTGGTGCTACTCGTACTCTTTATTTAAAGACAAATAAATAGAAAGGCCAAGGAGCCAGAGGTTTATTCTGTTAACAAGTGCATGAAGATACTCCATGCATATCCTGTTTATTTCCATTTCCTGTGGTAGATGGAAATCACAGAATGGCAGGGGTCAGAAGGGACCTCTGGATATTTTCTAGTCCAAACCCAATTGGAACAAACCACTGAGAGAGCTTTCTCACCCAGACAGCTTTGTTGGCAATAATGGTGTCATTGTACCTGGTGTCAAGCTCATGAAATGACAGAATGGAGCTGCAAAAGGTAGGAACAAATATGGAAGCTAGTGGTCAAGAAGCATTTTGCTGCCTCATAATAAGTTCTTGCTGCATTCAAATTGAATTTTGAAACAAATGGAATTGAGACTGGAATACCTAGTAAGAACAGGATTGACAGGTTTAATCTTTTATTTGTAAGGAGTAGTGGAGCATAAAGAAGATTTGAGGGTTTGATTCTTGATGGTTGTTTTGGTCCAGAAAGTGTAAGACTAATTTCTTTGGAGATAGCTGAGCAGAAATTCTTGATGCTGTTGGTTACTAATGGGAAGAAGTTTGAAATGGCAGATAAAATCACTCTGAATTATGCTTAGACTTCATGTAGTATCATCCGATGAAACGCTGAGCTCTCTACAGTGATCTCCATGCAGCATGAGACCATGCATGTAGGGATCCACCATGGTCACTGCTTCATGACCTGTAATGTGGGCTCCTCACCTGTGAATCCTAGGAGTACTGGCTGGAAAAATACCACGTACTGACAAATTGCAGGAGCTGTAGTCACAGCAGTTGGAACGGTCGTCAGAAAGCTGAGTAGTAAGTTTTGGGAAAGGTCTGAGAAACTTAATAAAGGCGAGTAGTTCATCAGTCTGGCTGAGCCAGCTTGTGCTGCAGATGCATTACAGAGCTGAAGTTGTTCCAAATGAGGCCCTTGGCATGTGCAGCTAATGTGAGGAAGAAGCAAGTGGCACTTCCAACTTTGGGAACTTGATGTTCTTGTGATATTGCACCTATTTAACTTGTTTGTTGCCACTTAAAAAAATTAATTAACTCAGCAGTGAATCTCCATGGAGCCATATAGTCTTAAATCATGTTATCGTCTTAAGGTTTCTGAACTAGTGGATATTTCACCATTGCCTTTGAAGAGCAAGACAAAACTGGGAGGAGCATTCACAGCAGCACAAGGAAATTTTCTGTGACCATCTGAGCAGAATTAGGAAGGTTTATTTCTGGTTTTCCTTAAATCAAACCCCACTGTTCATTTGACATGCATGAATCATTTTTAGGAGATGTTGGAGTTAAGTGTCAGGGTCTCCTGAGAGCACTATGTCACTGTCAGAGATGAGTCCCGAGGAGAATAACATTTAACTTTCTCACATCCAGTTCTGTGCCACCTGGTCTTCAAGGCCTCCCTTCCTCCTGGTCCTCCACCAACCACCAGTGAGTGCTGCTCAAGTGTACTAATTGAGAATTTACCATTTCATATCAAAAATGCGCGGTTCTTCCTCATAGTGAATTATGCAAATGAGACATCATTATTCCTGCCCAGGAAGAAAACAAAGCAGAAACATAATGAACCAGGCTGAAGAACTTGCTTCTTGCCATGTGCGTGCAGTTGCTGGAGTCAGGAATATAATTGACAGAAAAATTATACTTTCATTTCCTTGAGCTGCTCTTCCATGCCATGTCAAATCTCACTCTGGCAGGACACAGAAAATAATCAGTGTGAGTCTGTGTTCTGCAGTCGGGAGTCTGGCACAACCCTCTGCTGAAAAGTCTCTGTTCCACTGCCTTTGACAACAAAGTGGATGCAAGCAGTGCCTCCCTGTTGACTGATGGGCTGAGCTGGTTATTTTTTCATGCAGTTTTCTATTGATTAGAGATTTAACAAAAACCCTAACCCCCTGCAAAGAGCATATAATCATGTTTAGGTGAGGGAACATGCTTCTTCCAGTGTCTCTGTCAAACTTGAGACGGATTTTAAGCAGTGCCTGAATAATAAATGACATTTTTTCAAGCTTAAAGCCCAGTAATTTTTATTATTCCCCTTAGAGACACTCAGGCTTCAACCTCCCTGCCCAAGCACAGCAGAGCTGGTGTTGGTACAGCTATTTCTAAGCAAGTGATGAAGTTGGACTTGTCGATCTCAAAGATCTCTTCCAACCAAAAATTGGTGTGATTGTGTGAAAAGGAATTCTTGCAAAGGTAAGGAGATACGCCAGTACCACCAGAAATAAATCACAGACCTGTGTTATACTTAGATGACTTAAAGACACAGAACAAACATTTTCTTCCCACAATTGGATGACTTCAGCAGAGCTGCAACTGCAACAAAATAATGTTAGCATGCGGTAAATAAATGTTGCTTTGATTGAGACCAAAGCAAATCCTGCTGAGCCACGCACAACAGTGGTGAAATGCAGGTGTTTGTTTTGCTCACCAAAAATGTTTGCCTCTTGTTTAGAAATAAACCTCTCTTTTCTCCTTGTCCCTCATGACAGATACTACTTGTGGAAAGTATCTACTTACTTGAAACTAAATGAAGCAGTAATCACGACTGACCTTTTCACTCCCTCATTTGCTCACATGGTGTCTTTACGTGTCTGGTTTTGGAAGACCTTTCAATTCCTTCCTGGTTTATTTAAAATATTAATTTCTCTGCACACTGATGTTGTAGCAACACTGTATTTACAAAGTAATAGTGTTGCATTTTTCCTCACTAAAGATAGCATCTAAATAAGAGTCCAAGTACTATATTCCTGAATCCATGATAGATTTAGTGATGATTAATGAACCAGAGCTGCTATGCAGGTGAAGACAAATCCAAAACCCCCTCCCATCAATAGTTTCATCAATATGCCCTACATAGATGTCCTTCACTTAACACTTGTGGTGCTTCTCATCTCTTAGGTACTGGGTGCCTGTATATGATGGATCCTGAATTTTGAAGGTAGGCTCTTCATATTCCCATCTATTGTGCCAGATAGCTTGCCATATGGGGTTCCCTGCTGTACACTGGGAAGTGGTGTAGTGATGGAATAAATCACTGACGTTCAGGTTTAGCAGAAAGTGTCTTAAGACAGTGTGAACTACACTGCCTGAGGAAGCAACAAGCAGGTTCCAGATTAATTGAACAGGTTAACAGACCTCCTGTGGGTGAACATCAATAGAGGCAGCTAATCCCTCCCTCCCTTCCTTCCTTCCTCTCTTCCTTCCTCCCTCCCTCCCTCCCTCCCTTCATCCAGGCTACAGAAACTGTTGGGTAGGTCGGGTAAGATTCCTGCTAAGGGTCATGGAGGTGAAGTTAATGCTTCCCTTTCTCATGCTGGCAGGAATGTGGATGTGGAGCAGCTGCAGCTCCTGTAGTCTTGGGTGGTCCCTGTAGTCTCAGCCACATCCTGATACTAACTGTAAAAATGATGACTATGATAACAGTTAATAAGCTGCTTGTGTGTTGCTGACAGTCTTCTTGTGCTCAATCCTTCTCCAGATACTTTTTTACAGTTGTTTTTCTAACAGTAAAGCAGATCCAGTTCAGGGAGAATTTGCCTGGTAAACCTGTATCCAAAATCTTAGACCAACTTCTTGAAAACAAAGGGATCTGAGATAACATCATGCTGGCAAAGTCTACAGAAGATTTTCTAGTTGGGATCTTTTCAGATGAGGAATTTAATGGTATACTTATTCCTTATCCATGAATGATTGAATAGGTTGGCAGGGCTAGAAGATTCTTTAGGAGCAGCCCAAGGACTAAGCTGGTGGGTACCCAGAGGAGCTCATGGGTTGCACAGCTCATGTGTGCAGAGACAGGGTCTGATGGGGTGAGGCATGCTCACAGCTTTTGGTTGATTGTGTACAGTTGGTTCAGAGTTTGCTCCTCACATTCTTCCAAATAAGCCTGCCCTGAGAGGGATGGCTTGAAAAAGCTGGATCCTCTACTCTCATTAATATCCATCTACCCCATACTGCTCACAGGAGCAGAAGTCTGGCCATCAGCCTTCAAAGCATTGTCTGTCCCCAAGAAATCTGTAGTGGGAAACTGAGATAACTATAGAAGACACAAGTTTTGAATGGATAGGTCTGCCCTGCTCCTGTCACAGGTTTTAAGGTCACACAGTTTGATATTTGCCTGTTCCTAGTCATTGCTCTATAGGTTGTAGAAGCATAATCTCTGCTACCTGAGAACAGAAAATCACCTTCAACCTTAGAAATTCTCATGTATTGACTTAATTGTCCACACTTGAGTTGCTTCACTGAGGACACCTGTGTAAGTTAAGCTCAGCACATGCTTAACTTAATCAGGGTCTCACATGGATAAACTAAGTGCATGTGAAAGTGCCTGCACCCTCAGGGCCCTAACAGAAGCCATACTGAAACACAGAGTTTGCATTTTACATTCAGTATATGAGCACAAACGTCTCTAAAGTAACTTTGCTGAGTAAAACCAAGAGGTATCTGTCCCATAGAGCTCCTATCCCAGCTGTGGCTCCTCGCACACAAGAGCTGAAATACAGCACTGCTGGGGAAAGAGGCTGCCACAAAAATCCCACAGATATCAAACAAGGGGTTCAGAATGGAACAAAAGGCCCCATCTATGCAGCAGAAGGAAAAGGAAACAATTGGATTCATGGATTAATATGAACTTCTGACACACAGATAGAACCCAGTGCTGTAAGCAATTGCAACAGAGCACATCTGCCTTGTGTGTTTGAGGTTTGTTTAACTTTTAAGACAACGTGGGACTACATATAATCACACCTAGCAAACGTGGCTATATTTTATAGCATATATTATATTCTAATATAATCATTAGAATCACCATCAGACATGTAAGGAATCCACTTAATACAGGAAATCAGTAAAATAGGTCTACAGCAATGCCTCAAAATCTCAGTCTTCTGCAAGTACTGAAAGATTTTGTTTCTCTTTATAGATTCATAGAATCGTTCAGGTTGGAAGGGTCCTCAAAGATCATTTAACTCCAACCCCCCTGCCATGAGCAGGGACAACCCCACTAGACCAGGCTGCTCAAGGCCCCATCCAATCTGGCCTTGAACACTTTCAGGGAGGGGGCAGCCACAACCTCCCTGGGCATCATGTTCCAGTGTCTCAGCACCCTCATTGTGAAGAACTTCCTTCTGACTTCCAGTCTGAACCTTCCCTCTTCTAGCTTGAAACCATTACCCCTCCTCCTACCACTCCAAGCCCTTGGAAACAGCCCCTCCTCAACTTTCCTGTAGGAACCTTGAGGTACTGGAAGGCCACTATAATGTCTC
>VZRI01011516.1:137738-149479 GCA_013397515.1 Upupa epops
CATGCAGGGCGGAGGAGACGGGGGGGCGGCCCCCAGACAGATTGTTCTCGAAAAATTCTTCCAGCACAGATTCAAACCCTACCCTCATGTTCAGATGAAGTCCATAATTTTAGGTACTTAAATTCTGAGATTGTAGATCCATTAAGGACAAGTTCATAGTTCATTAGAGACAGCCCTCCCTGGAACCCAAATCTTCTCATCTTTCAAATCTCAAGCATCTTTCCCTCAGCTTGACTCTTAAGCTCAGAGCCTTTCTGCCTGCTGCACAAGATGAAAAGCTGTGAAGAGACAATGGGTAGGGAGAGATCACAATAGATGAAACATTGCTGCACAGCGGTTGGGGCAGAGAGATACGCTCAGCCTTTTAATCTCTCTGCTTTCAGCATCCTGGAAGACTGTCCTCCTCAATAATCTCTTAAGTACTCGAGCTAATGCTGGCACTCTTAGCTCCTAGCTGCATCAGTGCTGATATCTTTGCTAAACTGATTATAGGTAAGTTCTTTTACATGCGCGAATTCTCCACTGTAGAGAGTGCATACCTGCCTCAAAAACACTCATTCACATAATAATATGGAACGCTACATATATATAGTCACATTAATATGGAACTAGTCCTTAAAGTTCCTAAGTGACTCCTTTGGTCTCTCACGGATTATAAAAAAATCTTACTTGAGTGTCTAGTGCTTTAAACCAGGGATTTTATCAAACCAGTAAGGGTTTTGTAAATAGGAAACATAAATTACATTCCCAAGGGTTTAGCCCCTTCCTTCTCTAGGATATTATCTCAGTGGTACCTACTGCTGTTTGAAAATAAAATATAGTTTTCCTAAGTCGTCAGAAATTCTGTTCTGAATAGAGAAACAGGAGATGCTTCACTGAATAAGAAAATCCATCTTTTTGCATAGCTGGTTTTCACCATGGCCAGTTCCACTGCTTGATTCTGTGGCAGAGAGAAATGGAGGTAAATTAGGCTTTCAAGGATTATGTCTAGATCCAAGCATTTCACTGTTTAGCTAATTCAGATCTGAGGTTTACCCAAGGAGCAGTAATTATACTGCAGCTGATACCCACATACTATCTCTTTGGAGGACTGGGACCTTTGTTTTGTCTCTAGTTGGTTGTATTCTGCAGGTGTGTGTCCTGAAGTCACCCACATGGCCTTAAAACTGACCTAATTTTAATAGTGGTGTGGTGGAACTGTATGAAATGAAACAAGTACCTTGTAGAGCTCCGTCAGCAATGTATGTTTGGAGCACTTCATCCTTTTTATGACTGTGCATCCTACAACACTGCATGTTTTCCTTTCTCTCCTGCCTAGCTTACTGTAGGTGTCTGCTCTGCTTCTGTCTGCAATGTATAAGGGGAGGACTCCTTATGCTGGAGGTTCTTTTGATCAAAGCCAGTGATATCAAGCATGGTGATGAAAACACCGTAGAACTAGTTTAGTACACGAGTACGCTTCAACAGAGGAAATGTTTACTCATCTAACAGCAGTGTTTTCCATGCAGAAAGCAATGCAGGACAGTTAATCTATCTGCAATAGCAATTAATTCACCTTATGAGTGGAGTGAGTTAATGGATGCAAAAAGAACTGCACAATGCTATTGCTATGGGTATCAAACACTTCTTTCAGGTGTGTTGCATCTGTAATTCTTAGAATATTAGCTGTAGGAGATGATCCTGTGCCTCAATTCCATTTAATGTGGTGAATTAACTCAAGTGAAAGAGAGCTGACCCATTCAATTCTCAAGTTAACTTTTTCATAGAGCATCGAGGTGCTGCTAGCAGATCCAGACTGTGATCTAATGCATAATTTTTAGCTTTAGTGCTGTGGCTAAATCCACTGCTCAGATGTATACCATAATGAGGGCACATCTCGTTAGTGTTTGCCCAGCTTCCTCTATATCATTAACAGCAATCTTAGCAACACTACAAATGCTACAAAATCCTAAGTATTTCTGAATGAGGATGAAGAAGATATTACACAGAAGTCCATTCTGGATTATCTGTGTTGAGAAAATATCTGAAAGTGGAAAATGTCGCTTCTTAATTTTTTTAATCTTCTCCTTAATGTCTCTTCTCTGTGGGCTGCAAGGTTCAGCGTAGGAGGAGACTGGAAGGCAGAAGAGTAAGTACATGATCTCTGTGTTCTGTCTCTGTATGCTTCCTGTATCTCTATCAAACATCAAGAAATAAAAGAGCTCCCAATAGTTCTTCCTCAAAGACGTCACAGCACTAGCTGGAATTTAGTCCTGAGTAAGTGTTTCTTGTAGAGCACAAGGAAGTGTGATCATCTCATCAGAACATGAAAGAATATTACTAACCTGTATTAAAGGGGCAAAAGGACCATGATATCCTGCCAGCTGTGGTTTTGCAGCTCTTCTGCATTTCATCAGATTTATGAAACAGGAAATCCCATCAGCAGTGCAGGGCAGGAAAGTTATGGAGAAGGAAGTAATTTAAGAGGGGATTTTTTTTCTATTTCTCAGTTCTGAAGCACCCGAGGGACTGATTTAACTCCTGCTTTCAACGAGAGCAGCCATCTGACACCAGAAAAGGCAAGTCAGAATCAGTCTGGGCAGTGGTTTTGGTTTTGATTTGTAACGTGTAAGGATTTACTAATGCAGGGAGATTTCTTCCGTGTCTTGTAGCAGACAAGCTCCATGGGCACATCCAATGTCTGATCCGGCATCTGAGAGTTCAGAAGCAACAGTTTAGGCACATTTTGGTCACAGCACGTCATTGTTGTGGCCATCTTCTATGTCATAGTTGAGAGATTTTAGTGATTCTGGACGTGAACTGTGCACTTTGCAGTCACATAAAAACAGTTTTCAGGAATGGCAACCAGTATATATGAGATGGTGCAGAAACTGTTTCCCTCACAAAAAGTCGTAACAACCCTCTTGAGCATGTCTATGTTATGCATTTTAAAGAGCACTGAGCAAATATTCCAAAGGGAAAGGGCATGTGTTATTGCAGTCCTGGGGCAACACCAGAGTTATAAGATTGATTTTATTTGGTATTTACTCAGCTCTTCTGGATTAAGTATATCATTACTCTGCAGTACTGCATTATGCAAAGCCCTGACATCCCATATAGTCTGTATCAAAGTATACCTCCCTGTATAATTATATTCTCAAAATAAATTCACTTCGTAATGCCACAGGTCAACTCGACCTATGAAAATCTGCAACAAAATGCTTGAGGACTCCCAAGCACCGCTTTGTGAAACAACCTGTTAGGTTTCAGGTTCTGTTACCCTTGAAGTCTGTGCTCTGCTCCTGTAGCTTTTCTCCTATCAGGCTGATAGCTGCTGAATTGCAGATAAATGCCTGTGTAATGCCAGTCAGTGGAGTTCACTGGATTTGCTGTGGATTGCTGATTGGGTAGATCACATTACAAACAGAGCTACCAAGGCCAGCAGCTGTGCAGGATTCACCTGTGTGAAGCTGCCATACAGCATGAGATCTACTACTTCAGAAACAATGGGTTATCCTCCTGAAATTACATATCCACTGTTAATTAAAAGGGTGATGTAATAATTGTGCGGCAGAACCCTAGGGGCAGGCAGGACAATGAGGAACAAAAGAACCCTAGAGGTGATGTCTGAATGTATTGTATGGTATTTGTACATATCAAGGATTTGATGCAGCATAGCAGAAGCCATGCACTTTACAATCTCTTTTTACAGGTCATTGCAGGAGTAGTGTCCATATGGAAATATGAACCTGTGAGGTTTTCAAGCTCAATAAGTGACGCTTTTGGAATTCCTATAGGTAAGGGAAGCAAGTACTTTGAGTCTCATTAAAAAAGAAATAAATAATAGAGGAGCATTCCCCCTTCCTAGTAAATTGAGCATCATGTTAGTGCTCAGAACTATCAACATCTCTTTGGCTTGACTATTGCAGTAGAACATCAGATCAAGATTTTGGATAAATTCTTCATTTTTCCTGTGCAATACAGGACATTTATTGTAGCTTGAGTGATCAAAATGCATGGGAGAAGACATTTCTTTTTTGAGTATGTAAAAAGAGGATGATGTGTGTCACTAGACCACTGAAAGAATGTAGAAACCGCTAGAACATGCCTGCCACATTCTTTCCAGTTTGGTATCATACCTTTATCTAGAGTATAAATCTATCACCAGCAGCAGTCCCCTCCCTCCAAAAAATCCACCCACTCCTACACCTATATAAACTCATCTTAAGCAAAATATTTTCCCCTTGATGAGTTCCTAGTGCAATCAATTGTCTTTTATTTTAGCATTTTCTTAATTCCCCTCAAATCTGGGCATCTGGTTTATTTTACTTAGATTAAGAATTAAACTTGTGCCTCTGGTGGGTTACCTGTGGAAGTGAAAAATGAGTAATGGAGGGAAATTTTTAAAAACTGCAAACTGACCTTTGAAATGTCAGAATTTGGATGTTTCCTGTAATCAGCGTTTTGTGATAAATGAGAGCAGTAAATGTGAAGATCGTTGGTTCAAAGTGTGTGTAATCAAAGTCCAATGAGAGATCAATGGCCTTTAGGTGACCTTTCCCAAAAAGGTCAAATGACAGCATCTATGGGAAAACTTTTCTTGTGCTTAGTCAATGATTATAAATGGGTTTATTGCATTTTGCTATTCTGGCTGTGGAGGGAAACTATACCTATATGTGCGAGTTCTAGATATTTATTTGTACATCTATGCGATTTTCAGTCATTCACCTTTGCAAGTGTCTATATTTTGCATGCAAAACTATCTATAGACTGCACACATTCTATTAAATTTTGAGTGAATATAATTATTAGTGTTCATAAACCAATGAAGTGTTACTTCAAACATATAAAGCACTGTCTAGTTATTTTTAAGTTATTAGGAGGATGTTACATGAACATGCTGGTCTCTTCTCCCTTACTAATGATAGGAGGAGGAGAAATGGCTTCAAGTTGCATAAGGGGAGGTTTAATTTATTTTGATTAGGAAGAAATTCTTTACAGAGAGAGTGGTCAGGTACTGGAACAGGTTGCTCAATGAGGTGGTGGAGTCATCAACCCTGGAAGTGTCTAAAAATTGACTAGACAGAGCATTTGAGGCCATGGTGTAATGGTTAGGGAGATGTTGGGATGAAGTTTGTACTTGATGATCCTGTAGGTCTTTTCCAGCCATAATGACTATTTTTCTATGATCCTGAGTTCCCATTAATTCTGTGGGAAACTGCTTGAAAAAAATGGGATTATTATATCGGCAATACCATAAATTGCTGGGAAATCATGCAAACAGCACTAGTGTGGGCCAGACTGTGTTTTACAGCATGAGAATTAAGGTCAGGTACAGTGGTTGCAGGAAGTTAATATTTATTGAAATATATAATGAAATAGTCAGACTAATCTGTTGAATATTTGACTGTCCAAGGCTTGTGTTATCATTTTTAACTACCTAATGTAACCCTTAATGTTTGAAACGTCTTCTCCGATATCCAAACTGCCTGTGAAAGCATGGGATTTTTCATAAGTTTAGTCCGATTCCTTCATAGGCAGCTTGCAATTTATAGTTTTCATCTTCAAATTTGCTATTTTAGAGAGAAATGTAAAGAGTGGGGGAATCTGCACTGTACTTTATTAGGAAAGCTTGTTGTTTCATGTAGTTATCTTCTACAGAAATAATTTGCAAGTCATGTTATACTTCTAGAACTTATGTTACCTCCAAGATCCTTCATGTTCAATGGGAATCCAAAATATGGGGCAGTTTACTGGTTGTTCAGCCCTTATTAGATATCAGAGCATCCTAATAGAGGTATTTATCTCTTCATATTTTCTTCACTGAGGGAGCTAAACAATACTTTCCACTTTTAAACAATGGATGGTTGAATCACAATGGCCAGTGGTTTTGCTGTTCAAATGGAGATCTGGAGCCTAACTCAGCGATTTTTCTCTTGTTTCATATCACTCATATCTGGTGAACTAATGTGGCTAAAAATACAATTACTTTGGTGGTAGCATACAGGTTTGGTGACTCTGGTGACAACCTGCTTGCATGCTCCTTGGTCTACTGGTTCTCTGCTTGTTGTAAGAGTAAAAATAGGGTGAGGAGGGAATAAGAAGAGATTTTTGCAGTGTAAAGTATTAGCTGTAACTGGACATAGAAATAGATCTGTAGGAAGGAAAATGGTTTTGTCACAACTTATTTAAGAGCTCAACTCAGTTTAAATTAAATGGAAAAACCTGTTTCCATGTGAGGAGACAGCAATATGTCTTGGGTGACATTTTTCACTGATAATGCCAAATCCTGGTGATAGAGCATGCAGGTGCTCTGAGCTTGAAGTGGCCTCATCTATTAATGTTTCTTCACTCTTCGCAACATTAACTATCTTTGGAACAATCCTAAACTACAGCATGTAAGTTATTATTTCACACTATCATTCTGCAACACGAAGCCATGAGGTGTGTTGTGTGCTGGTGGGTTTGTTGCATTGCCAGATTATTTGATATTGCAGATGAATTGGTGTAGGAGTATCATTTTTCTGACAAGGCTCACAGATGTATTTTATATTAAATATGGTCCGTAGAAACAGGATTATTATAGGTTGTGATTGAAAGAGGGGTTATGCTGAGATAGTTTTGTCACAATCTTCCCCTGAAAGGCAGAGTACCTTTACATTCAGGCAGGATATGGGGCATGTCAAACGGTTGTCTTTCAAAATAGTGGAAGGAATTGCTGCTTTTCCTAACAGTTTTGGTCGTTGCTATTTCAATTTATGAGTCCTCTAACAATAGCATAGCTGAGAATCATGAATTACAAACACAAAAGTCAAGGAATTTGTTAAGAATGACACCAACAGTTCACTTATTGTTTTACTGCGGGTGAATTCTCAGCGCTGTGTACACATGCCTTGATTACACTGAAGAGATTTGCATTTTAATTCACTGCACATAGCAAACCTTCATAAGCCTCTGCCAAAAAGAACAAATGTCACAGTCTTGCATGATCCTGTCTATTGTTTAACCGTAAAGGTATGGATGTCTGAAAGAATTTAAATCCATGGTGCTGTTACACGGTTTGGTATTAACATAGCAGCTAACGTTAGCAATTACACCTAAGCTGACACACTTCTCAGGCTTTAAATCCTTGGAATGACTTGTTTGGTAATGAGTAAATATTCAGGAGGACAATGACTTTCCTCACAGGAGCTACTGTTTTGACCCCCCAGCTTAGCCCTTGTCTTGGCCGATCTTAAGTTGGTTTCTAAATATTACATAGGACACTTGGAGATGCAGTTCCTGAATTTTGTTTTTGGAATTTAGTTGGCAAATTATGTTTGCAAATAGCAGTCAGGGCTTGACTTAGCTCTAAAAATACCTGTTGTGGTAAAATATTTGTCCTTCCAAACTGAAACAAATTGTTCACCTGTCAGTGGAAAAGAATAGTTCAAATAATGGAGAGGAATAGTTCAAACAATGGAAAAAAGTAGTTCAGATACTTTCATTTTTTTGGCTGGTACTTTTTAGGGATGTGAAGTTTACCAGAGGAGATGCCCCACTGGCATTATGTATTCAAGTGAGGTAAAAAGAAAGAGTTCTAAGCCTGTTTATGAAATGCTAATATCATGAAACAGGTTTAAAGTCCTCAGAAATTGCATCCATTGATACATGAGAAAATCTGATGTAATTTGTTTACATTTTAATGGTTGTCTCAATATCTTGTCTTTAACCTCAATGAACTCAAAGTTAAAATTTTCATGATGCCCTATGCGAAAACTTCAGTTTCTATTAGAATAAGCATCAGCCACTTCTTTAGTTGGGTAAGACTGCACTGGGTTTTATGAACAAATCAGTTCTGGTTCATTCAAGTCCTTGTTGGGCTAAAAGAAGCCACCAATAAATAGCGCATTTGTGCTTGTGCTTTCACAGCAATAATATCCAGAATTTGGTTAGAGGTTTGACTTTAGCTTTTTAAAGAAAGTTAAGATTCTCACAGGTTATTTTCTTAAGATCTAATATCAGACAGGGAATGTTATGTGCAAATTCATTTATACAAACAACACCAAGCTCTGAGGGTAAATGTAACTGAAGCATCACCAAGTGCCACCATTTGGTCCTTCTGGCATGAATGTGCTTCCACTGTGCTTGGCCAAAGCTGGTGGTGATGCTAGTGTAGGAATTATGGTTTTGGGGGGGTGGTAAATATCTGTCAACCAGTACAATCACATTTCTACAGCTTTACCTGACAAAAGAGTCTCAGTAGAAAAAAATGCTGAGACAATTTATAATCACAGAATCATAGACTCATTAGGGATCAGAAAAGACCTTGAAAGATCATCTAGTCCAATCCCCCTGTCACAGCAGGATCACCTAGACCAAGTCACAGGAACACATCTAGGTGGGTCTGGAACATTTCCAGAGAAGGAGACTCCACAACTCCCCTGGGCAGCCTGTTCCAATGCTCCGTCACCCTTAGTGTGAAAAAGTTCCTTCTGATATTTATATGGAACCTCCTCTGTTCCACATTGCACTCATTGCCCTTTGTCCTATCACCAGATGACCTTGCAAAGAGCCTGGCTCCATNCTTCTTGAACTGAGAGGCTCAAAACTGGACACAATACTCCAGATGAGGTCTCACTAGTGCAGAATACAGGGGGAGAAGAACCTCTCCTGATCTGCTAACCATCCCCCTTCTGATGCACCCCAGGATGCTGTTGGCCCACTTGGCCACAAGAGCACATTGCTGGCTCATAGTCATCCTGCTGTCCACTAGGACCCTCAGGTCCCTTTCTCCTACACTGCTGTCCAACAGGTCAGTCCTCAATGTATACTGGTCCCTGGAGTTGTTCTTGCCCAGATGCCAGACTCTACACTGACCCTTGTTGTACCTCATTACATTTGTCTCTGCCCAGCTCTCTCTCCAGGTCTCGCTGAATGGCAGCACAGTCTGCTGGGGTGTTCGGCAATACAACCCAGCTTTGTGTCATCAGCAAATTTGCTAACAGTGCACCTTAATCCCTCATCCAAGTCATTAATGAATAGATTGAAGAGGATCCTTGGGGGACTCCACTAGATACAGGACTCTGGAAACTTCCTACTATTGTTACCCCTCCAATTGCTGAGTAGTTGTGAGGGCATTTAGAAACACCAGATTCAAAAAAAAGAAAGGTACCTCCAGATTGGCTTTTTTTTTCTCTTTAGTGGTTCATTAGATATTTCCACATAAGATGTTTTGTTGTTACTTTCCTTTCATCATCCCTTCTTAAATACCAACGCAGCCAAATTTCAGCTATAAATACTTCATAAGTTTCATAAGTTTGACCCATACAATTTTCTCAAGCCCCCCTAAAAATTCACAAAACCAACTAAACACTTGCTGGCTGGTTTCGGTGGATTTGGCTTAGTTTAGATGGGAAGCATCAGCCTGATATTATATAAATTTATCATTAGCACAGAACAGCTGAAGAAACTCTTAACCAACTTCTTACAAGTAGGTTAGCACACAAAAGAAACACGGCTAATTCAAGGGGATGATATCCAAGCACACCTAGACCACAGAAAGCTTTTGCAGCTTCACAGAGAGCTATTTTCATCTTAAGTTAGTGCTCACATGAATCTTTGCATGGCTTTTAGAATAAGTGTCAGTCATCCAGGCAATGGGCAGAATTAATTTATATGACAACTTTTAAAACCAGAAGGTTTTTCTCTCTGGCTAGGAGAAGCCAGCTATGCAGCACCTACAAAGCCAAATCAAAGGAGCACATCCCTCTGCAATGAGAACTTAGCACAGGCCATGTGTGCTGCAGACTTTCTCATGTTTAATCTCCATCCCTGAGCTACTGGTGTCCAAAAAGACAAAGAAATTACCTTCCCCAGCTCTTGCTTCTCCTTATTGAAGGTGAAAGGAGACAAAGCAAACAAACCAATTGGTGACAAACTCAGAATCATTAGAATCATTAGGGATGACCTCAAAAGATCATCTAGTCCAATCCCCCAAGATTCCACTGTCACTTCCAGTAGATCTACTGGTGCTTGGACTAGATGACATTCAGAAGCCCCTTCCAACCCAATGCATTCTATGATTCTTTTTCAGCTGATGCTTTTATTGTAACCTGATTCAGAAAACACGACTACAGAGAACAAGGAAACAAAGTCAAGATGGGGCATGTAGTTTTAGGAAGGAAAAAGTAGGTTTCTTCTAACTTTTTTCTTGGATGGGGCATAAGCAGTACTTAGCAGCTGTGCTGGGTGATGATGTAGCTTAGGCTGCTAACGGGCTGTCAGCAGAAATCACAAGGACCAACAAGGCCTGTGGACTGCTGCAGTATGATCAGTGACTAGTGGATGGTGATAAACTGCTGCAAATTACTGTGTTTGAGATTTATGATGGTCTTCGAGTACTCAAAGTTCAGACCTGGGACTGAACAGATGAAGCAGATGTTTGACTGCTCCTGTGATTTGAGACCTGTGTGGTGATGAACAGCCTGACATGAACCAGGCAGCAGTGGATTCAAGCAGGGCTCATGGCAGGTACAGACAGAGTAACATCTTCTATGTCAGATGAGCTATTTACTGAAGATTCAGAGCTCTAACACGAGGATATCAATCACATGGGATTTGTATAGAGAGGTGTTTGCTTACTGCCTACAGATAAAAATCTCCTGCGGATGACTGGAGAGATTTGCATGTAAACCTGGTTGAAACAGCCCAAAAGTGAGTAATGGGCTTTTCTTTGCTGGCTGGTTATGAAAACCAAATTTAAAATACATTTCTCCATACCTTTCCGGGGTATGTATAGATATTCTTCAACTGTGCTTCTGTGTATAAAATGTGTGTTTCACTCTAGGCTTGGTATGTATGTATGGACAGGGATCTTTGCTGTATGAAGCATAGTAAGAACTTTTTAGTTAAGTCTGGTGTTTTTCTACATATTCTACCTCTGAGATGAACCATTTCAAAGCTCCAGTTACCTTTTTGAGCCTCTAGTGTGTTCAGATGATGGAATGCATCATGCTTCGTGGAAGGCAGTGGGTACCTGCACGTGTCCAAATGTGCTGTCAATACGCTGAAGATTTGGTAGGATGGAATGGAAATGTTTCTTTTTGGTCAGGGCTATTTTTGCTTAGAACTGGTAACATGTTATTTTTCCCTTCTACGTTACTTCACCGTCTTCCGTGAATCGTTGATTGATTTATTTTTAATGCAGATGACATAATGCATTATCGGAACACATCTGACTGAAACGGGCAGGGAAGTGCAATTATAGAAGCTTCCATCAAACAGGAACAAGAGTCCGCCTGCACAAAGCTGATCATCTCATCTGTGTTGGGCCTCCTAAACATCATCTGCTGAAATAGCTTTTGTTAACATGAATTTACATGAAATAAAATGAGTATGACCTCAATTGATGGTTTAATGGCCGAATAAAAAAGTGACTATTTCAGTAGATGATACAGAGATATGGTTTCAACTTAGGTAAATTTTTAAATACTTCAGTTACTCCCTGAAATTAGAAATAGCTTTTAAAATACAGTATTTTGATAGGCAATCTAAAATCAGGACAGAACTACAAAATGTCAGATGCTAGAATAATGGGTTCATTGCTGAACTCAAAAAAAGAAGGTGGCAGTCTGTGCCACAGCAAGACCTGGATAGGCTAGAAATGTGAGCAGAAAGAAATTTAATGAGGTACAACAGGGGTAAATGTAGAGTCTGGCATCTGGGCAGTATACATTGGGGACTGACCTGTTGGACAACAGTGTAGGAGAAAGGGACCTGGG
>VZRI01011516.1:149502-195003 GCA_013397515.1 Upupa epops
TGGTTAGCGGATCGAGGGAGGTTCTTCTCCCCCTCTACTCTGCACTGGTGAGACTGCATCTGGAGTCAGATTCTGGGCCCCTCAGTTCAAGGACACAATGCTGCTGCAGGTGTCCAGCATGGAGCAATGAAGATGATGAAGCATAGAGCAACAAAGATGATGTAGGAAGTAGAACACCTCCCTTATGAGAAAAGGCTGAGGGAGCTGGGTCTCTTGAGCTTGGAGAACAGGAGGCTGAGAGGTGGATGTCAGGAGGATAGAGCAAGGCTCTTCTCAAGGTCATCTGGCAATAAGACAAGGGGCAATGGGTGCAAGGTGGAACAGTGGAGGTTCCATATACGTATCACAAGGAACTTCTTCACGGTGAGGGTAATGGAGCATTGGTACAAGGTGACCAGGGGGCTAATGGAGTCTATTTCTCTGGAGATGTTCAAGATCCGCCTGGATGTGTTCTTGTGCAACTTTGTCTAGGTGTTCCTGCTGTGGCAGGGGGATTGGACTGGATGATTTTTCAAGGTTCCTTCCAATTTGTAATGATTCTATGATAATATGTTTAAAATTAATTGCCTCAATAGTAATAAAAAAAATCATAGGTTGCAGAACTTTGGTAGCAGTGTGGTTAGGTTTGGGATATTTTTACATTTTATCTTTTACCTGGCTGACATGACTAGGATAGAATAACAATTTTTGTGTGTAATGTTGTGTTTGTATTTACAAAAGGTTTAGGAGAAAAATTGCAAGGAACATCACAAACGGTTGGTGGATACTCAATCTGAATGAGAAGTCAAATTCAGAAGCTCAGCCTGTCTATATCATTATAAGAAATTGGGTGTCAACACACTAAAAAATATTGGTATGACTAAATTTTATACTTTTTCTTTTGTTCTGCGTTATTTTTGCTTCTTCCCTTCTATGTCATTGCAAGTCTTAACCATTTTTTTTATCATTGATGTTATATTTAATATTTTACCTGTATGCACCTCAGAGCATTCGAAGCACAAGGCATCTTCCTGCAATATTCTGCTGTGGAATACAGAAGCTTTTGCATGACTAGATTTGCTGTGAAGAAGATCCATATTGGAGCAGAGATAATAAAAGTTATCTTAAATTGTAAAAGATATGGTTGATAGGCTTAGCCCCTAGTAATTGACATATGCTATACAGCAGCAATTAAAAAGCACCATGAAGAACAAGGGCTCAGCGTACAAGAAAAACAAATGTCCTATGAGGGAAAGACATGGTATGAATGGTGAGAGGAGAATATTCTGTTATTTGCTACCCAAAGCTGGAGAAAACAGCACCAGTGGAGCTTTCTGAAAGCTACGGCAACTGGAAACTTTACCTCTGAGAAATCCATGTGAGTGAGAAAGTGTCTAGGCAGATGTGAGATAGGGGATTGAGAACTGTATTTGCCTTACGCCCTCCTACCTAGTTCAACATGACGGGCTATGAAAGTCAAAGGCTCTGAAGACACATGGCGTATCTGATAGGAATAGTTCAATTCTTTTTCTTGATCTTTCTCTTAGCACAGATGGTTCTGACTGTCCTGGTTGCACAACTAATAAATCCCTAATTTTCTTTGAGCTTTGACTTCTCTGCCATCTTCAAAGGTCTTTGAACTGAGCCCTTCCAGGCATTCCCAAAGGACTTTGGTGCTCCGAAGGCCTTTTCAGATCTTTATGTGCAGATACTTTATCTCCTTTTGTTGTAGTTCTAATCGGGTCTATTACTCACACAGAACCTTTATCTGCTTTTGTGCCCAAGAGGTGTCAGATTAATGTATTTTTTTCTGCAGTCCCCACTTCCACTCACTCTTATTATTTCTTCAAGACCCCAAGGATTTTTTTACTTTAATTCTCTTTTCATGTATCATGATCATTATCTTGACTTCATCCTATTAATTGCTGCTGTACATCTTTATTGAATGTTACAGAGAACCATTGAGGGCTTGATTGCAAACACCCTCAGTTACATGTAATCTTTCCATTTGATTTTCAGTGGCATTTAGAATTAGCTGCTTGTTTCACTTTGAAATACCTTTTCAACTGAAAAAAAAAAGTAGCCAGGGTTCCAGAAAAAGTTTTGTAATATTATTTTCTGGATGAGCCCTGAAGCTCTTTGTTCCAGCAAATCTCTGGAGGCTGGACAACTACAGGAGTTTTGGATTAGCCATCTGAAACTAATAGCATTAAATCAATTGCTACAAGAATATATTTAGGCTAAGCATTAATAATAATGGAGGCTGGATGGCATAATGATGGAGCACTGGCCTGGGATCCAGGAGGTCTGGACTACATTCTTGGCTCAGTCATTAAGTCGCTGGGCGACCTCAGGAAAGTCACTTTACTTCTGCCTTATTAAAAAGTTCAGTGTGGAAAGTGCTTTGAAATCTTCTGATGTCAAGCATTCTATCGCCACTATCCGTATTGTATCCACTTAGGTGAAATCTATTAAATGTCAATCAGAATGAAAGTGGTGAGTGCCTGTAGTTAAAGAACCATTTATGGGAACTACTTGAGACTCCTGTCAAATCCCTATTTCTCTAACAGTCTCATACAAGAACTGGAAGGCATATGAAGATGCCTGGAGGGGTTGTTTTTTCGGGTTTTTTTTGTCTTACAGATAGCTTTTTCTGCTGATAAGAGCGGTTTAATAATGATGTATTGTACAATGGGTGATAGAAGAAGGAGGCAATAGGTGGGACTGTGCAGGAGTTTACCCTGGTTATTGTAGCAGTCAGCCTTTTCATTAAGACACAAAATGAGCCACATCAGGAAGGAATTCAGAGAGTATCAATGATGGAAAATGCTGGCCCACTGCTTTAGATAGCAATTTTACTGTTGGATACCACTGAGAAAGCTAACGGACTTTGCCCCACAATTATGTTTTGTATGGATGAGAGTCCACCTGCCAGTGAGAAGCTCAGCTGCACATCACCAATGGCAAAACAGCAGGATGTGGGGCTGCAGCAGGAGAAGAGGTCATCAGAGACAAGTAAGCTAGGTTTGATTTTATTAAATTGGCAGCACTTGGTCTCTCTTCACTAGGAAGCTACGAATGAGGTGAATCAAATGGAGGCATTAAAGGTTATCTTTGAGAAAGTGTGGAAATATTAAATCCCAGGGTCTGGAAAAGGGCAAATGTGATTCTTAGCCTTAACAAAAAACCAAGGGGGTGCTAAGCTATCAAACCAAGTGCCCTGTACTTTGGTTGCAGCAGTACTGAATGTTTTCAGCAGCTACCTAGATCTGAAACAAACGTTGTTGAGCTGTTGTGCAAAACAGAGGCACTCAGCTCAGCCCGTGCCCACGAAGAACCAGGTGAGTGGAGGCAGTCTGGAGAAGTCCCATGCTCACACTCAACACAGGATGAGAGTGAAGAACAGCAAGTACAAGGCAATGAGAACAACTATGCTAGTGAAGAGTTAATGACCTGGTCTTATTTCACCTGAAAATCAAAGGTGATACCTGGTAATTGCCTTCAAATTCAGAAAATACTGCTGGCTGCAAAGACAGGGAATAATTTTCTCCATGTCCAAGTGAATGAGACATGAAGCAATAATGAGTTAAACTTGAAGAAACCAACTTAAATTAGATGTTAAGAAAGCGTTTCTAACAGTACTGGTGCATGTTCTGTCTTCTGCTTCTGTTGCTGCTTCAGTGTAGTTTATGTACAAGTAGTCTATGGTAGTTTCATTAGAAGGGCACTGTAAATAAAAGTGGTGAGAAAAAGATGTAAAGTACTTTCTGAGCCTCAGCTGCAAGGAAGTATAAGAGCACAAACAATATTACAGGGAATCAATGAATAAGGTAATAAACAAATGGAATAAAACAAAATTAAAACCCCTAAAAGGTGCTGCATTCTACACACAAAACCCGAAAAATATATATTAACCTTAAACAATAACAACCTGTTTTCAGAACTTTTTTCTTTTTTAAAAAAACCTAATTACGTCTTTTTTGTTTACCAAAGTTCAAACAGTTCATCACAGGCCTGTGTAATCAAAAGAAAAGTTTATTTCTTATTGCCTATTCATGTAGCAATGCTAGGATTGGGGATGATTAGGTACTATATATAAACACACACTACTGGGTAATCATGGGAAGTGCTGTCAGCGGTGTATGGGAGTTCAAGACGCTACGCGTGGCACAAAACACTAACAGCATTCTAGAGAGGGTCCCATCATGAGAAAGTCTAATCTGCATTTGACTTCTTCATTACTGAGATGAAGAAAAGTGATTACAGAGAACGATTTTCCTTTACATCAAATATCCACAAGATTTGGGTTTTAACCTTGTTTTGAAGTAGAGCAGGTTTTTAAAGGAGCTTCAACCCATCTTGAATGTTGAGAAATTATTCTTATTAGGTTTATTTCATAGTAAATAAATACGTATTTTGTATTTCTGACATGAGAGGTATTTCTCTGGTACATGTCTTGGGCTCTTTGGATAGTTAAAGCAGCAATAAATATGCATAAGAGCTAACTGAAGAGGTTTTTTTTAGCTGGAAAATTAATGAATAGTTCAAGCAACACGGTTTAAAGGACAAGTAAAGGATCACAGTCTAAGCAAATTCACTAGACAGAAAAAAGTCAGATCAACAGCCAACCTTTGATTGTTTGTTAATGTTTTCAGAATATATAAAAATCCAGAATAACCCCAAAATACTGTGCACAGCCTATTCTTTCCCTTTCACATACAAGTCTTTCTTTGCATTTGCTCCTTGCCAAAGAATCCCTACCATAGCAGTTCCAGATGCAGCAGCAGTGTTAAGAAGTACTCTAGAAGGGGGTCATGGAGGTAGTTTAGGAAATTAATTGATGAGAATTAATAATGTATTCTACATTTACAAGGCTCTGGGAGAAATATAAGTGTTGCAGCTTGGCTACTACAGAAGAAAACCAGTTACTGAACAAAACTCTCAGGGGTACCCAAGTGCTGCTGTTGTGCTGTAGTCAGTAGGTATTTACTGACCAAAGCAGATTAGAAAAGCAGACCAAAACACCGAATTCCTGATGAATTTAGATGTTTTCAGTGTCTCCCAATTTTCAGTACTTTATTAAAGAAGATACAAGCACAGAGAGTTCAGTTTAGTTCTCCCATCCAGCTAGGAGCTGTTGGCACCATCAAAGCTTAAATCCATGATGTGCTGAATGCCTTTATCAGTAGGAAATGGAGGCACCCCGTACCTGCAGCATCTTCTAGGATTCAGATGGTCAGAATCAGGCTGAACATGATGTATGGGAAGTGACACAACTGTGATAGAGAATCAAGAATAAGACTTATAAATGATACCTATATTTCTATCACAAACCCATCCATCTGTAGTCTCAGATTGATAAAATCCAGGGTTGAGCTTGGAGAAGAACAACAAACCAATAAGCAAAGAGCTTATTTATGGTCCAAGGCTTTTTCTTGCAGAGAAACATTACCTGGTCTGCTTGACTATATAAAAGCCAAAAAGACTGAAACAAAAGTTAATTGATATTGTCAAAAGAAAGACGTGAAAAAAGGAAAACAAGCCAGAATTCTTTGTTCTGCATACTCTAACCTTAATTCCAATATAAATACATTATTGAACATAAGAGAAATCACTTTGTTTTGGTGGAAAAAGGATCAGACAAACTGTTTTACTTTCTTTTGTTTTCTTGCTTCTTAGATGCTGTCTGGACAACTTGGAAAAGATGAGTGAGATATGTCATAGGATGCCTTTTTGCCCTTTTACATGGACAAAACAGATCAGTTTTATGTGTTTACCAAAGTAAGTTCAAAGATTTTCAAGTGAAAATTCACCTATAATGATAAATGTGGCCCCAGTGAATGCCAGGGAGGACAATCTGGGAAAGGAGAGACTGTATAGAACTATGGACTGGATCACCACTTTTTTGGTTAAAATTCCTTCCAAGTGTTATAATCTCTCAATGGCTGATTGGAATGAGTTATGATAGCTCAGCTGGGTTGTCTGATGTGATATCTGAGACTTTCAAATGGATGGATAACTTAAAATGAACTACAGGAAGACTTCTTGGTGTTGGGCACTGATGCAGAGTAAAGCTTCTCAGAATTGGGGAGTTTATGGTTTCCAATAGTTCACTGGGATGCAGTTTGGCTGGTTCAACAGATCTTGGCTCAGGATATTACTGCATTACAGCATGTTTGTATCAGCTCTTGCTTTTTGGCGTTTAGCTGGAATTTCTGCTCTCTGTCTAGTGAAGGGTAGCAGGAGATTGTGAAGATTTAAGTGATAAAGTATCAGCATCATTGCCTGGAAAGCTGAAGGCTGCTGAGCTCCGCCTCAAACTGATCATCTGCTCAAGAGAGTGACTGTGAGGTCCAGGCAGTTCTTTGACCTGTACAGTAGTGTGGAGATAGCCCATGTATTGTTTAGGAAAAAAGGTGGGGCAAGGGCTTTGGGGAGTCAGAATTTCCTATTTGTCTGGTTGTCAGTGTAAAAGCTTTATGCTCACACAGGTATTGGTGGATTTCTTTATGATTTCCTATGATAATCTATAAATGAACACAAAATCATCTCAGTGTGGCTCTGTTGCCACTGTCAAGTGAAAGAATCCTAATGAAATATCTTACCTAGACTTTTCCTGGTCTTGATTTACTCAGAGAACATAATCAAAATTGATTGAATATGACAATGTTAATCCATTCTGCTGATGTTAGAGCCTAATCCAAGACACACAATTATTTTCTAATCAGTACCAATGAAAAACGGGGAAATACACAGGGATTTCTTAAATGAAGCTGTTATTTATCTGCATGTTCCTTTTGACTCAACAATGTCCAAGCCCACGCCCAAAAAAACCCAGGAGGCTGGTTTTAATAGTTCTAAGTCAACTACACCATTCTCAAACCCAACTACACCACCATTCATCTGAGAAAATGTGTTTTTACACTTAAAACAGAGAAGTTTTTATGAAGTAGCAAACTTGTCTGTCAATACACTTTGCCTAGCGCTTGCTTCAGTTCCCAGCAGAGTAAAGTAAGGAGTTCCTGTGTGCTAATATTTGGATCAGATTTAGAGTGAATCAGAGTGCTACAGCACTTCTAATTCCCCATTCCCTTGTAACTTTGACATAGCTCCTGGTTTCCTCTCAGACATACAAGTCCTTAGTGAGGAATCTCCAGAAGGTGGATGTGATGCTTCTCACTAGAGCAGATCTGAAAGACCGTCCTATACTACTTAGTGTTTTTCTTTTGAGATCCCCTGTAAACAAATCCATCCCTGCAATGTTTTTCTACTTCCACATCATTACCATAGATGGAGGTGCAACTTCTCTGTTTCCTCCTGCTGCCATATGGTGCTGCCACTTGAACAGAACAATGGTTCATGACAGCAGCAGGAATTACTTCCTTTTGTGAATCTATATTCTGTCAAAGAGTTTACATTAGGCCTTGCTCAAGTGCTGTCATTTCCACTTAAACTGGAGGTCCTGTGCAGTGTTGAGCTCCACAAAGGGTCTCACCTCGTCAACAGCGATTTCAGCCAAGTGTGAGATTAGCAGAGAAGCTGCTGAAACAAAAGAGACTTGTTAAATACAGCAAGGGTCAGCTGCAGAAGGGTGAAAACAGGGCTTCAGGGGCCATAGAGAATGTGCAAACTCTGATTGGGAGCAACTGCTGGGCACCGGGGCTCACAGCTACCACTCTGTTCTTTGGCAGAGGTGGAGTATGGATGAGGGAGATGAACTTAAATCACAGTTACAGGACAGGAGCCTGCTGGCATCAGCCTTTCTATTAATAGAAGGCACATCTGTGAGGGGAGTCTAAAATCTCTTCTATAAACCAAGCTCCAAATGGGGTGAGACAGGACCTTTCTGTGAGTGCAGGGAAGGACCTCAGCCAGATCCTAATGTTAATGTCTCCTTGGTTTTAAGGTCTTAAAAGAAAGAAAGGAACCAAAGCCTAAAGCTTTCTTTCAAAAGCCTCTCAAGGGAACAGAGCCTTTGGGGACCTTCTGAGCCCAGCAGGAATGGGGGAAAAAAAATGTTATCAGCATTTTACAGAAGTTTCAAGCTTCAGAGAGACTGAGAGTTGGGATGGGAAGAAAGTTTTCCTAAACCTCAACCTCATCATCTAAATCTAAACTATCCATTTGCCTTCTCCTCCTCTAAGATAACCACAGCTCTGTTCTCTCTCTGAGAAAAGACTTTTCAAGAACCATATCTTCATGAGAGCCTGAAAACTTAATATATGCAGGTTTTGCTGGCTAGGTTTTTCAAACTACCTAGAATTCAGCAGCTTTCTGGTGTTTGTGGGATTACTGGCTACTTGGCATTATATCAAGCTGCTTATTTAAGTTTCTGAAACGTGGGGTTGGGGTCTTAGTTTAAGACACAAATTTTTGCTTTGAACAGCAACTGCATAGACTTAAAAATTAATAACAATATCCTAACATGGGAGTTCTCCTCCCGATTGTTAACTCTGGCAAGTTTTCCATTTCTTTGTCCTCCATCCTGGGGAAAGGATTCACTGCAGACACACAGAACTGTACAACTGTCACGTTTGATGCATGATGTGTATAATTCATGGTGTAGAACAAAGCCATAAATCCTACCTTGAAAATCTTAAATCCTGGCTTTTTTGAAGCTGCCTTTTGCATTCACCCTCCCCATTTCTGTAGGACTCTGTGAAGTGGTTTAGAGGAAATCAGCTACTTCAGGGCAAGAAAACAGTGCCACTGTTCCTGTTTTCACCTGAACAGACCCGTTTTGGACCTTGTGTGAGAATCACTGCTGACTCAGGGCTCCTCTTTGGTCATGTTCTCAAAACCAACTGGCTTGAGACATGTTGACCAGGCTGTTTCTTTGGTGTTAGGATTACTTGTGATACTTTCCTTTGGTAGGCATAGGGGAAGTTTTTAATTCTTCAGGAGAGCTAAAAAGCATCCCATTTAAACATCAGATGGCACATAATCAGCTCCTGTATCTGTTGGTGCAGATACCACTGGGCTTTTATTCTTGTTTGGCTTCTTGCTGTCATTAGCAACTTTAAATAAAATATAGTAAATAAAGGGGCACTCACTTATGTATTGAAAAACTATCACCAAGAAATCTGAGGAATAATATCCATCAGAATAAATACTTTAAAATTGCTACTCAAGGAGTCAAGACACCAAGCTCTATTCACAAGGGAATTCTTCAATTTGAAATCACAATGATGCTCTTGATCCTCTTCAGGCAACAGAGTAGTTTGGCTTGCATCATGGAAAACTGGGAAGTTAAGAATTTAATTTACTCGTGCATAGTTAGAGTTGTTTATCTCTTAGCACTGATGCTAATATGGCACTGTGTTCTGCATGTCCGAGTATCATCACTAGGCTTGGGAAAGCAGTCTCCTTTGGTATGGGATTAATGTCTGTCTGGACCATAGGACTCAAACTCTTGGAAGAACCAGCATTGTACTTTCTGCAAGGAAGGTAGGAGTGACCAAAAATCTTGGCCTTGGGAAAGATGTGACATTGCATAAAGGAGACACCATTGACATCACTTCCTTTCTTTCACGACCTACTTGCATGGAAGAGGCTGATGTAGGTAACACTGAAGAACAACTGTTGAGCAGCATTTGATGTTGTTTAGTATTTGGACGATTTGTGGCTCATATTTCTGTTGGGTAGTTAATGTATAGAGCAGGGCACATGACCATCTACTGCAGCTTGATGCAGGGGCAATAAGTCAGAGGAAGTCCACTCTACTCTCAGCTAATGCACTGTCCTTTTGAAATCCAAGCAGGTTTCACTAACCCTCTGCTCTTCATATCAGTATCTGCTCTGTCATTACAGCACTGATCTGTTCTTTCTTCTTACCCAAAATTGCACTGTTCTCATGGAAACTGTCATCTCTTCTGGCAAAGACTAGATATGCACTCCTAAACCTTTATTAGTGGACGTCAATGGCCTTATATGGCTGTAATGTAAATAAACAGGCATGCTTGGAAAAAAATAAATCTGCTTGCACAAATTTTAGTGGAACTGGTACTAAGAGCCAGGATTTGTATTGCTGAGAGGACATGGTTTACTATGCTTGCTGAGGCAAGTGTGCCATATCATTTTATTTCTGCCAGAACGTGTGTTATTAATTTATGGAAGCTGAAGGCAGGAGCAAGATCTGGGAAAGTGTTTTTGTAATGGCTGTAATTCAGGCAGCTACGAAGAGGATGTGCAGGTTCTTTCTGCAGCCTGTTATTTGTGTGTTCTTTATAGATCTTTTTTGAATGAGCTAGAAATCTTTTGTGTGTGTGTATTGGGTCAGGCTACTATTTCACTGTCACTCTTTACGAGGAAAAGTACTTAGAATTTGGGTTTTGTTTAATTAACAACTAAATTGTAATACTTATTTCTTTTTTTCACTATAAAAAAGCAACTTGACTTGAGCTCATTTATTCTATTAAAAATGTAGGCTTGTCTACAAAAATGCAGATTTCAATTTCCTTACCCTTAGAAACAGGGCTCCAGCTACCAGGGAGACACATCTTCCCTCTCTTTCAGCATCTCTTATACTTGGTGCTTCATCTTTATTCCAGACACTAGTCCAGCAGGTGAGCAAAGTAATTGCAAACTCTTCTCACACAGGGGCTATCTCCCTTCCTTGATGTCTGCAGTTTCTATCACACGTCAATTTGTGGCCATATATGTACAATGTATAAAACGATTTTCCACAGAAAGAGATGAAGGGTTTCGGTGTGGTTCAGCACAGAGGGTGATGATTGTTAGGGGCACCCCCACATGCTAGGACTGTATTTTGACCTTTCTGCATTTTGGGGTGGGATGTGATGTACCCAAAAGGGGTTTCCAGGAGGGGCTGGGGCATCCTCATCTGCCCACTGACAGAGCTGCAACCAGGTTCCTTAGCCAGCATCTGCCCCACATGTCATGGTGAGCACAGTGAACTATTCATCACCAGTTCATCAGCTACTCCAGAAGTGCCTAAGAGCTCTTCTTCCACTTAAGTCCTTCATTATCCTCATCCCAGAGTGCCTTTTAGCTGCAATGTCTGCACATTTGGACAAGGAGTTTTGTATCTGTTAAGAGATGAGACCAAGGATTTATGGTGTGAGCTATGAAATGATGACAGAGGTGGCAGTGGTTCCTCCTCCTGCTGTTTTCTGAAACCTCATCTCACCCTCTAATCTCTGGGAGCAGTTACTTTGCTTCAGATCAACCAGAACAATTTGTGTACAAACTTGCTTAAACAAAGCAAAAGGGTATTTGTTTTAGATTTAATATTTGGTTAAATTTTTGAACAAACCTTGAGGTGCAGAGGACAAAACATCAAGCTGGTCAGTTATAGAAGGTTGGTCTGAAGTTACACAATCGGTATGCACATGTATCAAATCCTAATGTTAGCAACTAGGAACCTTTCTGGTGACTGAGACCTGGGTGCTGGGGTCACGTGTGGGCTTCCTAATGCTGACAAACTGGCTTGGCTTCTTGTCCCATATTTTAAGGTGCATATTGAGATCAAACCTCTAACAAAATAGCACAAGGATGTACCTATGGTTGTCAGCATTTTGCAGCCTCGGCAGCAAAACCTGTAGTTACATAGAGTTAGTTATTTATGTGGAGGTACAGTGAGCACCCTTGATGTGTTAGTTGTTGATTGCCTGTAGGGAAAAACATCTATTTAGACTCCTTGAAGTAGCACACAGCTTGTACAGCAGATAGACTGGAAATTAAACCAGCAAAGAGTTGTTCTCAGCACTGTGTTGGGAATGTATGGTTTCCTGAATTATACCTGGGCTTCTCCAATGGCTAAGTTATTGGGTGTTTCAGTCTTGTGTTGCACCATTTTAATTTTATTTCCAGTTTTCAGAGAAAATAATAAAAAAACCCCTCCAATGTTGTTTTCTTTAATATCACTTTTCTTTGGTTCCACTTTTAGGCAAACAACCAAGCCAGCATCAAGGGAACAGCAGTAAGCAAATTAAAGGCAAAAAAATTCCCTAAGTCCTTTCTGGTGAGCAAGCTCGAAGAAAAGCAGATGATACATTTGCCTGAGGATATTTATTTTCTTCTCAGAATGAATTTTTATTTTCTCATTTAAGTGAGTTTCAAAAACTGTTTCATTTCTATTCTTTTGCCTGTTATTGATTTAAGAAGAGAAATCCTTGTCACAAGATAAATGCAAATGGCAGTGTAAAAATAAAAAGTACCCCTATATGCTGCCATAGAGCTGAATTGCATTATCAAGTGATAAATGCAGGAGGCATTTTTTACCTCTCTATCTCCTAGCACCTCCCTCATCGCAATTAGCTACTTATGAAGCATGATAGGATGACATCTCTGGTCCAGCAAAGACACCTTTCCACCAGCTGCTATGTCTCCTGCCATCAAACAGGGTTTTGTGATGGTGTGAATGTGCTTTTACTCACAACTGAGTGGCTTAAACTCTCTTTTTACCAATTTCAGTCCTGTTTCTGCATGTATCTTTCCTTGCTCACATACAATTAGAGGACGCTATATGCAGCTTTGGGCACTATGCATTGAGGTGTTGAAGTACAGAGAAGGACAGCAAAGCTGGCAAAGGGATTGGAGAACATGACTTGTGAGAAGAGGCTAGGGGAGTTGGGATTCTTCAGCGTGCAGAAGAGGAGGCTGAGAGGAGACCGTATTGCCTTTTACATGTACCTGAAAGGAGGCTGTAAGGAGGCTGGTGTTGGCCTCATCTCCCAAATAATGGATGACAGCACAAGATGAAATGGCCATAAGTTGTGCCAGAGGAAGTTCAATTGAAAATTAGGAAAAATTTCTTTAATGAAAGAATAGTTAAACCTTGGAACAGGCTGCCCAGAGAAGTGGTAGAAATCATCATCACTGAAAGCATTCCAGAGGTTGTATCACTTTGGGACATGGTCTAGTTGAAGAAGTCATGCAGGTCTTGGGTTGAAGGTTGGATTTTATATCTTAGAGGTCATTTCCAACATGAATGATTCTGCATGGTTCTGTGATGATAAGAATACCCATGGCTGGCTGTAGCTCTCTAAGCTCCTCTCAGAAACACCACAGGGCATCAGAAGGATAAAGTGAAATATTTTTAGATGTAGTTATTTCTGTATCCTACCAGAATAATTAAAGAATTATTTCTGACAAAGGCTATTTAATCATACTTTATATTTGAGTGTGCCCACATGCTCTCATGTGATCTCTTTTCCTCAATACAATGGAAAACAGAACCATTAATTTAGTGGGTTTTTTTTCACTACATGAAAGACTGCAGGTAGGATAAGCCAGATTTAGTTCTCATTCTTTAAAACCAAAAGCAGTGTAAATTTCATTCTTCCATTGGAGTGCTCAGTTGCACTCCTAGTTATGACTAATTAAGTGGTTCATTAGTACGCAGAGTTTCACAAAAACATCTCTTTGCTGGCACAGCCAGGTAACTTGGGTGTGACTGGGATTCGTGGGAGAGAAAGCAAAGTGACTTCTACTTGTACTTTTCACCACTTCTTGACTATCTGCATGGAATCTGTCACTCAGGTCATAGAACCATGGAATCATTAAGGTTGGAAGGGACTTCCAAGGTCATCAAGTCCAACCTGCTACCCAATGCCACCATGCCCACTAACCTTCCATGCAAACTACTCTGCAACCTTGTAAAACAACAGGATTTTTTCTTAGAAAATAACTTTGCTCCTCATTTTTGCACAGGAGTAGATACATACTGTTCTTAAGTTGGGTGAGAAACTGAAAGCCACTCCTGCTTCCACAGATGCTATCAAACCCATTTTCATCACTTAAAAAACATGGTGGCCTTTACCAAATGCAGTGTCTGGGCTGATTTCGTTGTGATCATTTGGGGCTGTCAGTGTTGGAAATAGGTGCATCAGCGTTGAACAAATGAGCCTAAGGCGCTTGGAGTTTTTTAATAGCAAGAAAAATTCTCATTAACAAGCAATTTTAAGAAGCAGTAACATTCATTCCTTGGACTATTAAGCATATAGAGTGTTTATATTTCCAGCAAAGAGCGAACTAATGAAAAATAAAGTTCTGTCATGCACTAGTGCCACAACACTGCCACATTATGTATGTGAGTCTGATTACAATTCAGCCTTTCATCAGGATTACACATGATCAAAGCTTCTGTGGGGAGAACTGTGCAACTTAAATGATTGAAAACCATTTTAATGTTTGTCTGCTCTCTTCTTCTTTCAAATCAAAGCTTGTTCCTTGTTAATGATGTGTTAAACTGAAAAAAAACCCAACCAACAAACCTGCCGATCTAGGCACTTTCCGAATTGCAGGCAGACAGGTCTGATGTCCATTCAGCACTAACTTAGATGAGTCTTGCTGGTAGGATTAACACTATCAGCCTAAAAATACCTATCCCTGCTGATGTGTTACTCGGACATTAGAAAGGGTTAATGGAAAAGCAAAATGCTGTTCTTTGAGGGAAAATCCTAACAGGCAGAATAGGATGTGTCCTCCTTCTCAATGGACAGCTGGATATGCCACCAAACAGGAGGGATGGACTCGTCTGTGGGGACTAGTGTAAGAGCATGATCACTCAGTGGGGAAGGGCTGGTCCCTGCAGTGGCTATCCATCACTGTTAGCACATCACCGACACCTCCTGTAAGACTCTTCCAGGTGCCAGTGCAATGATTTTAAGTCACAAAGGTGTCTTCTGCATCTTTTTGTCATGAACACCATAAGAATGTCTACAAACTCCTGTAGCTCTGAAAAAATTATAAGACTATACCTTTTCTTTATCAGTTAAAAACTAATAATGAGAGAACACTGTATCCTCCTTATTTATTAAACATTAATCGCTATGCAAAAAAGACCCAGGAAATCAAAAGGAGTCTTTTGTTTTTGAAACAACACTCATGAAAACAACCTCACTCTCAAGCTTTTCCTTCTTCCCAGTGTAAGTTTGATATCGCTGTAGTGATGATATCCAGTAACACTCTAGAAGACTGAGTGCATAGTACTGCTGTCAGCCAAAATTTCAAACCCAAAATAAATGGTATCACTAGATATAAAAAAAAGCACATTGCCTTCTCTCCCTCTTTTCTCCCTTCTCCTTTTCCCCATCCAGTTTCTTCCAACATTTGGATAAAGGCAAACACAAGTATTTTGGCTGTAATCCCCATTAACCAAGTTGTCTGATCAATTATTTTTATTTTTTTTATCATAAGAATTTTTTTTTCTCTTGGTGGCTCCCAAGTCTTCCTAAAATTAATTTCAGTAGTAGTTAAAGCTACAGGTAGTTACACAAAATCAAAGGGCTATCCAGTTTCAGACTTATTATCAAACACCTTATCTCAAACAGCTCTGTCCCATTCACAATGCTTCAGCGGCTTTTTAACCTATGAAAGGACAAGTTATTAATGCTTGGCTGATGTCAAAAGACCTAATTTGCACAGCACTTGACCCTTGCATATTCCTGGCTCCTAGCTCTCTGCCTGGGGAAATCACTAAGGAAAGGTTTGAACTAGCAACTATGGGGCATAATCCTTCCCCAGCACAGACAAGTTCTGATTAGCTGCTAGCCTCTTGATGCTTGTGTAGAAACAGACAATTTGTCCTGTTCTCCTGTTTATTTTTCACCCTTGAGGCAGCTTGCAACATCTGCTGTGAGCATGTGAAAACCTCTTCACAGAAAGGCAGTTTGCTTTCCTGTAATAGCTTGCTGTAATAGGGCCAAGGTAGCAGATTTGGGCAGTGAGCTCCATAATGGCTTGGACAAAGACAGCTCTACACACCTTCGGCATGAGAAAAGTGAGAGCCAGACACAAAAATCAACGCCGCAATCTGAAAAAATACTTAATGCAAACCCTGCTCCTCTGTCGTCAGTGGTGTCCTCCTTAAAGAGGATGCAGGGATGAATAAGAACAGAACTGCAGCTGTACCAAAATGATGGATTGATTTATTTACTTTATATCACTGAATCACTAAATTATTGAGGCTGGAAAATACATCTGAGCTCATCCAGCCCACCCCATGACCTAACATCACTAAATCAGGCTACAGGGCTGCAGCCAGGCTGTCCTTAAACACCTCCAGGGATGGGGACACCACCACTGCCCTGGGCAGTCCATTCTAGTGTATGATGACCCTTTCTGTGAGAAAGGGCTTCCTAACATTCCACCAGGCAGGTAGTGCCCTCTCATCCTGGCACTTGTTGCCTGGGAAAACAGCCTGAACCCTAGAGGACTGCAACCTCCCTTCAGGGAGAGGGAGGTGGTCCCCCCTGAGTCTCTTCCAGGCTAAACAACCCCAGCTACCTTAGTCTCAATTCATCACGCTTCCAGGCTAAACAACCCCAGCTACCTTAGTCTCAATTCATCACACTTTTCGTCCAGTCTCTTCGTGAGCCTTGCTGCTCCTCTGGACCCACTCCAGTACCTCAATCTGTTTCTTGAAGTGATTGGCTCAGAAGTGCCCCCAGTACTCGAGGGGAGGCCTTACTAGCTCCTAGTACAGGGGGAGGATTACATCTGCATGATCTTTCGAGGTCCCTTCCGATCTCTAATGATTCTATGTTTTGTTTAGACCGAGAGGGGTAGTTGGAACAAAACCAAAACACCTCAAATCTCTTTCCGCAGCTCAGAGATGCCAGGCCCATTCAGAAGTTAATGAGCCAATAAGGCTAACAAAAGGCGAGGCTGGAGACGCCCACAGCCGAAAGAAAAGGTTTTGGGTTTCAAGAACAGGTTTGACTTGGAGGTGGCGGTGACTTTGAGGGGGCTGTGATAGGTGTGGAAGAGTTGCAGGGGCATTCCTTTTATGCCCTGTACCCCAGTAAGACGACTACGCCCGCTCTTCCAGTCTCTCTCTTCGACTCTCCTCCTCTTCCACTCTCCCAGCGCCCTGCGGATCGGCCATGCGGCAGAGCCCCGGCTGGGTTGAGGTAGCAGCCAGAGGACTCCGGCCGACTCCAGATGCGGTCTCACTCGTGCAGTCGAGGGGGAGAAGAACCTCTCTCGATCTGCTAACCACCCCCCTTCTGAGCCCCGCCCCCGGATGTTGTTTGCCCTCTTGGACACAAGAGCACATTGCTGGCTCATAGTCATCCTGTTGTCCACTAGGGCTTCCAAGTCCCTTTCTCCTACACTGCTCTCCAACAGGTCAGTCCCCAATCTATACTGGTACCTGGGGTTGTTCTCATTCTTGTGCCTTTTGCTCTGATAGAGACCCTCACTGAGCTGTACTGTCAATTTTGTCCAATCTTAGGAGGTACTACAATTAACTGAAAATGCTTTTAAATCTTAAGGATCCTGAAAATTGTAGAAGATAGAGTGGGAAGACTGGACAGGTTGGTCATTGATTTTGGCTTCTTTGGTAACTGTAGGATAGGTTCAACAGGGTGAGTTATTTCAGTAACTGAAGCATATGCAAAAAACTATTAAAACCAGAGAAAATTAATCATGGAAGAGGAAAAACCACACAAAAGCAGGAACAAATAATTATGTCTGTAGATTCTTCATTATTATTAATCTTTATTATTAAAAAAGAGTGAAGAAAGGAGAACTTCATGTGTCAGTCACCTTGTACAGAACTAGGACTGTCAGTGCAGCAAAACAGCAGAAGCCAGAAATAGGGACCATAGCAAAACAGATTAATTCTCAGTGGAAAGGTGATTTTCTCCTAAGAACAACCTTTATTCTCACTGCAAAGTTAAAGAAGAGCTCACAGCAGAAAATGAGACCCGACAGCAGCCACCCCAACGCGGCTGCTGGTGAAATTGTTAACTAAGCACATACAGTTCCTGCAGCTTGGAAATGTGCAGCTTCCCATAAACATTTAAATCTGTGGGAAACTGTATTATTTTGAAATTCATTGAGATCCTTCTTGTCTGCAAAAATGTTCAGTTTCCAAACTTGATGCCTTTCACAAGGCGGTAAAAGTTTCTGAATTCAGCATTTTGACAGGTTCACTTTCCAGGTGACTTTACACAGTGATAGCAACGTGGGTAGACCTCTACCCACCAGTATAAAAAAACCTATTGTGGAACACTAAAGTCCATTTTTAAGTTCATATAGTTGGTTACAACAGAGAACAGGAGGACATCTTTTTGTTGATCATTCTTGACCTGCAGCGACTGTATCTTCAGGCAGGCAGGAACAGCACAAATGACAGAAGAGCTTTTTCCACATCTCATGTACAGGACTGGGGAAGATTGAGGTCTGTGGAGATTCTCTGACTGGGCACTGAGATATACCCCAAGTTTTTCCAGCAAGGTCCTCACAACACCTTCCGTTCTATCAATAACACTTGGGGCTGGCCTTGGGTGCTAACACTCAGGTGCAGATGGTCTCAGTTAATGACAAATACTGGGTGCAGCTCATCCTAGTTAATGATTCCAATGCCTGGGTGCTGCTGCAGTGAGTCAGAGGATGTTTTAGAGTGCAGAATCTGGATTGTAGCAGTGCCTTTCCTTGAGCAGCAACCATGGAGAAGCCAGTGTTGGTATGGACAAGACTCTTCCAAATTTTATCAGAGTGTTGATCTGCTTGAGGGCAGGAAGGATTTACAGAGGGACTGGGACAGCTTGGATCGATGGGCACAGGCCAATTGTCAGAGGGACAAAAAGGCCAAGTGCTGGGTCCCGCATTTTGGTCACAAGGACCCTGAGCAACACTACAGGTTTAGGGATGAGTGGCTCAAAAGCTGCCCAGCAGAAAAGGACCTGGGGGTGCTGGTAGACAGCTGGCTTCATGTGAGCCAACTGTGCTCAGGTGGCCAAGAAGGTGATCCAGGTGGCCTGGATCAGGAATAGCGTGGTCCGCAGGAGTGCCCTTGTACTTAGCCCTTGTGAGGTCTCATCTTGAGTACTGTGTTCAGTTTTGGGCCCCTCACTATAGGAAAGACATGGAGATGCTGGAGTATGTCCAGAGGAGAGCTACCAAGCTTGTGATGGGTTTAGAGGAGCAGTCGTATGAGGAGAGGCTGAGGGAGCTGAGCATGTTTAGTTTGGAGGAGGCTGAGGGTGGACCTCATTGCTTTCTACAACTACCTCAAGGGAGGTTGTAGAGAGGTGGGTGTTGGTGTCTTCTCCTTGGTGACTGATGACAGAACTAGGGGCAGTAGTCTGAAGTTGATGCAGGGGTAGTTTAGATTAGGTATTAGGAGGAAATTCTTCACAGAAGGAGTGGTAAGGCTCTGGAATGGCCTTCCCAGGGAGGTGGTTGAGTCACTGTCCCTGGAGGTATTTGAGAAGCGTGTAGACATGGTGCTTCTTGACAGGCTAGAGTGGCAGCATGGAGAGGATTATTTTGTGTTTTTCCATTGCTCAGGTATTTATGTATTTGTGGATGTGGGTATGGTTGGACTCAGTGATCTAGTAGGTCCTTTCCAAACAGGATTATTCTGTGATTCATTAAAATCTCTTACCGTTAATGCTGGTTGTTCCAGGTCTGGATGCCTGAAGGCTTTACTTGTCTACCGATGACTAAGCAAAGTCAGAGCAGGTTCTTTCTATTTTCCTGCACTTGAGCTGGATATAGTGATATAAGCCCACAGTGCCTGGGACCGCAGCATTCTAGCCAGGCCCATCACTTCCATTTACCTGAATCTTTCACTCAAATCTCATCCGTTCTGTTCTGGCTTTTGATAGGGACTGGCTCAGGTGTTTCCAATGAGTAGCACTTGCTGTTTCCAATGAGTAGCACTTGCTGTTCCCAAACTAGATTCTGGTTTTTTATGGGATGTTTGGTGTAAAGAAGCTCTGTGGGATAATTTAGGTTTAAGGGGTCTCTGGAGCTTGTTTAATTTGGGCTTGTGCTGAAAGCAGGACCATGAAATTACAGACTGGTTTGGGTTGGGAGGGACCTCAGAGATCATCTAATTCCAGCTCCCTGCTATGGGCAGCAACACCTCTCACTAGACCAGGTTGCTCAGAGCCCCATCCAACCTCGCATTGAGCACTTCCAGGAATGGAGCAGCCACAACTTCTGTTGGCAACCAACTGTGGAGTGGGAGTTTAGGGTTTGGGGTGTGGTGGGACAGGGGAAGAAGAAACAAAGAAGGCGAACAAAAAATTTTGGAAGGGAGGGAGTGTGTGATGTCAAAATTAAAAAGAATAAAATTGTCTGAGTGCAGAGGCAGACAAAAATAAAACAAGTGATATGGAGGCAGCTGTTCACCACCTCCTGCCCAGACAGTTTCTGAGTAAAAGATTGTTGACCCTCCTAAATACCTCCTCTTTTCTCTCATGTTGCTGACCATGGTGTTAGATGGTGTGTGGAATTATCTGTTCAGCTGGTCTGTGTCACCAGAGAATATGGGAGAGAGACTTATAGATGGGGTGAAAAAATTAAATGCAAATTAAAAAAAAATTATAATATTAATAAAAAAAGGATTAAATATATGAAAATAGCCACAAACCCAACACTGAACTGCCCCAATGATGATCATGCCACCACTGACACAGCAGGGCAAGCATTAGGAATGTCCCAGACTGTACTCATTGGGAGACAGGAATCAGATTTGAGAGCTTCTGGGTTGGAATGAAAGGCAGAAGAACAGAGTCCTCTTTGGACACTGGCCAAAGTGTTCACATCTCAGTGTTGGACTTAATGAGTGTTGTGCATGTAGTGGAAGACCTTGTGCGTTGGCTTTGGGTTACATGTTCTGCCTGCTTGTCGTCATAATGTGAATTTTAAACTCAGTTAAGGCACCCCAAAGTGGGACACCATGTTTACCAGTGATCTTGGTTTCTATAGCAGCCAGTATAGGCAAGAGCCTTTTTCCTTGGTAGTAACTGTATGTGTCAGGCATTACTGCTTGGAGAAGCAGGTGCTGTTAACTTCACTGAGAGCGACTACCAAGAAGAGACTGAGCTGAGAAATAAAGTCACTGTATAGAGAATTAGTTTAGTTCACTCCAGCACAGTTTGTAATTGAAGTTTGCTGCAACCCGAGGTTGTTGCTTCTGTCCTTTCACTGAGTGGCTTGTGGAAAGAATAGGACCATGTCTTCTCTGTAACCGTGGAGTATCCTGTGGAGGACAGTAGTAGGATCCTGCTCTTACAAGTCTCTCTTCTCCAGGGTGAATAAAAGCTGTTTCTTTAGTATCTTTCCGCACTCCGTGAGCTTCAGCCACCACTTCAGTGGGGAGTTAATGGGCTGTGCTGCTTTTGCCTCTGTTAAGGGCCAGTTGTCAGTACTTTGTGTGTTTGTAATCACCAAAGTAGGCAGGGTATGGCTTCACAGCTGCTGCTTAGTCTCCTCCAGTCTGGGGATATTTTGTTCTCAGTGCAAGGCTGTGGTTGCTCATTTCATCGAATACTGTCTTTGTGCTACTTGAAGACAATGTAAGTAGAGCAGCAGTGCAGAACAAGAGCCTAGAGTCCAGATACTGGATATTATAACCACCCATGTTCCTGGAGCATCCAGAGCATCTGAGCTAGCTCCCAAGTTTTGTGCCCCTTGCAAAATAAGGGAGATATATCTTTTCCTTGAGTGTCTTTGAGATTACTTTGCAAACTCCAATAAAGTACATAAATGCAGAACCTGGAACACTTGGTTATATGAGTTGGGGGGAATGTGCTCGTGGCTGATACGTACCGTGGAGTGGGAAATGGGAGAAACGCGTGGCATAGATAATGATCCCCTCATATCAGTTTTGCTGAGCTACTTCGAGTATCCACCCTGCTTTCAAACTATTGTAAAATCTTACAGTTTACGGGTTTACATTCTGAATTTTTATCTGTTCCCAGAGTCTGGCAGCTATATTGAAGTGATATTGTGTTATGTGTGGGGAAATAGAAAGCTATCATCTCAAAATAGACCATAATATTGCACCTTATTAAAAAATACAAGTGGATTTTCTGCCAGCAGCCGTGACTTATGGTAATGACTGTTATCAATATGCAATTACTTCTGTTGCTGTGGAACATATTGACATTCATTTATTTAAAGATAATGTAACACATTTGTATTCATTGAGGTAATCTATGGATATGATTAAATGTTAGTGCCCATCTTACACCAAATATTAAAATAAAAAAAAGGCAATCAGACCTTCTGCAGGCTAAAAATAGGCTACGTTAAATCCCCAACATTGCATTTGGGCTTATCCAAAGCACAGCGGCAAATGGCCGTAAAGAAGCAAAATCATAACTCAGGTGATTGCTAATTCAAATGCTAGCATGGAAACCAGGCAATAGGAAAAAAACAACCAAACCAACGACTCAACAATCCTTATGTTGGTAACGTTTGAGTGAAGCTCAGCCAGTTTGCTTGTCCAGTTGTCTAAAAACTTGGAAAGAGAAAAAAGCCAGCAAAAATGTCTATGGTATTGATTTCATGCTTGAAAGCTCAGGATATACCAGTGAACAGTGGGGTGCTTTGTAGACTCATAGGGTTGGTCGGGTTGGGACCATTGAAGATTGTTCAATCTGACCTCTGTGCCATGGGTAGGGATGTTTTCTACCACGCTGGATTTATCAAAGTGCTATTCAGTCTGACTGCAAATACTTCTGTGCAACTTCTTTGGGCAGCCTGTTCCAGGTCTCATCACCTTCATTGTAAGGGAAAAAAAACCCCAAACCAAAAATCACCAAAAGAAAGGGAAAAGGTGGGGGGAGGAAAGGAAAAAAAGAAGAGGGTGAAAAATACCCCCCAAAAAAGTAAAGACACTAAAAAATAAAAGAACAATGAACCAAACATGGGTAGAAGTAGTGAACTGAGATAGCTCTGAGGATCCTTCTTAGATAAAGCTTTAGGGCTTCTGATCCCCAGTCCTTTGGACAAATGAAGTTCTGCAGGGTATATCTGTGGAGCTTTGCCCAGTGCTATCTCCCAAGTGCTTGCTCAGGCCCTTTTGGGAGGATTTTTCAACATGTGGACACTGTTGGGAGAGCAACCCGATCACGTGCAGCACTTCAGGTATTTCTGGACTCAAGTTTAGTCAAATGTCAAAGCCAAAGCAGTTGGTCTTGAGACTTAACTGTAGCCCTGATGCTGGTTAGTGTAGCTTCTCCTGCACCTTGTTCGTCATGTGTCTTATTTCCTCCTCTACAGAGCCATTTCATTCTAACCCTCATCTGATCTTTCTGTGCTGTCAGAATTGCATCATGTAATGCAGCTTGGGTAGAAAATGTACAGTTTAAATTAATACCTGTCCTGGGTAATTTCATAAATGTCTAATTAAATATTCGGGTACAGGCCAAATCATACTTGGTGGGGTGGGTGGGGAGGGGAGGTGGTCGGGGGGAAGAATTATATTGAACTTTTCTTCTGTAGTGTAGAAATGGGGGCTTTTAAAATAAACCTAATGATGGCATCTCCTGACAAACTCTTAGAAAAGGCTTGAATGCTGCAATTTGTTGTAAAGTGGCCACATCTCCATGTATAATTCTTCATCAATTATTGTATAAAACATGCTGGATTTTGAAAAATTGCAGTAGGTTTGACAAGCACTTGAGTGGCATCATGTTGATTAAATATCATTTCCCCTGACAACCCCAGTGAGACCTCCTACTCACAGTAAATGTTTGAACTAATTGAATCTATTCTTTTTTTAGCTGCTTTTTGCAGTTCAAAATACAAGAGTGACACCAGCCCCTCCTTCTCCTACAGATCTTGAGCACAAGCTGCTAGGGTAACACCAGCACGTTGTCGTGTTTCCAGTGGGCACTCAAAGACAAATGCAGAAATAGGAGTTTAGTTGGGATTTTGGTTTTTATTTTTTCATGGGGAAACTCTCGAGTTCAAGCGCTGAACCATCAATTTACAGTTTTGTGGATAATTCAGGTTAGGAGTATCATTGGACTGATTCAGCTGTGATCTTTTGCCCCAATGTCAGTGAGAGTAAAAACATTCCCCTCCCCAAGGAACTCTTGTCTTTAATCAGGTTCCACACATGCTTTTCTTGATCACATACTAGAAGGCTTAGGTATTTTATAGAACAAGCAAGAACTTTTATATCAAGGCAAGATAGGATCAAGTCTCTAATTCATATGAAAATGAGGTTGTTTTCACCCCTCAATAACCCACCTTGTGTTTAAGACAATATATTGTTTATTTGAGTACATGCATGCCAGATTATTTGGGGAAAGCATCTCATTGCATCTTCCAGATGCTGGCAGGAGGTTGGGGGACAGGCCCTTCCTTTATTGATGTTTTGAATATGTTTGTGGCTCCAGTGATTTCTCAATAAGCTTTGTGTTTAGTTTTGGAATACAATGGGGAAAAAGGACGATGGGGTATTTGGCTGTTTCTCCAAGCATTACAGCGTAATTGCCTTTGGGAAATTGCCCTTTTCATGCTAGAACATTCAGTAGGGCTTGAGAGATTTATTTAGGTTTTGCCCCCAAGTTTTGCTTCTTTTGACATATTTCTTATTACTATGTATAACTTGGGACTCCCCATTCCTATTAACTGCTGTGGTCAGTCCTTTCCTTTGTTCTGTGCACATATGGTTTCCTTGGGAAATAGAGATGAACATCCCTCATCTGTGCTCTCCTCCTCCCAAAGCATCTGTTCATCAGCAAAGTCAAGTTTCCACATTGTACGTGTCTTCTCACTTTGAACTATCTCGGCTTGGATTTTCTCATTCTAACCTGTTTCATCAACGTGTTTTCATTTACTGCTTTAAATATTTTGATAGATTTGCTCTGTACTTAGATGGTTTGTGATAGCGTCTAAGCTAACAAAAATAATGGCATTTCGAATAAAATTTATCTGCAGTGGCTTGATTTACCACTGACATGCTTTGGGAAGGATATCCTTAGGTATAGAAATCTTGAAAGGAGACCATGATATCAATCAAGCACTAATTAAATAATAATAATAATAGAAAAATCCCAATAAAAATAAAGAATGGCAAAAAAATCCCTTAGCTCCCCTCCAAACCCTAGAAATTAAACAGGTGAATCCAATCAGCCTAAGAACTTTCATTCTGGTTTAATTCATTTTTTTCTTGACACTGCAAATTTTTGGTAGATGTTAGATAACTGAAGCATGTTATCTGGCAGACCGGAGTCTGAAATTGCTTTGTATTAATTAAGTCTACATAGGCTGTTGTTGGGTGTGATAAATTGGGCCAATTCGCCTTTCCCTGGGTCGTAACAAGGAACGCATTGTCCATTCTGAAAGCAAGCATGTGCCTTAATAGGGTGGGTGGGCATTATGGTCCCCATGTTTGTACCAGTTGTATTAACTGTTAATGCAGATTGGGAACATTTTGTGTGCATCACGTGCATCACATGACCCCAAGTGCCTGGTCTGTGACTGTGCTCTGTGCAGAGCTGGGCACTGTCATCACTTAAATCCTACATTAGCGTGTATTCAGAGGAACATTTAATGATGGTATTTCTTTGTGTTCCAGCTGTGCTGATTATAAATTAATTTTATCTCCAGCCATACTTAGGAGTTTATTGCCTGCACCTTAATTGTTATCTGGAGACTAACTAATTGTTGGATCAGAGTAGGGTGATTTTCCTCTCTTGGCATGTGCGTGACACTGGAAGAACTGAAGTATTTTATGTTCTGACATAAAACTGTTAGGCAAGCAATGGTAACTCAAAGAGTAAAAATGAACTGGGGATCTTTACCAATTCTCAGTTTCGTCCCCCAGGAGAAACTGGCATAAGCTGCTTCACCAGCCTTCAAAGGGAAATGTAAATATAATGGTGCATTTCACTACTAATGAGAAAGTGAGAAGATTCACACGTTTAAATATGGTGTTTAGAGCTTGAATGAGTAATTCATAATAGCAGATAATTTGCAGCATGTAAGGAGTTGAGTCATGGCTGTTAGGATCCAGTTAACTGTCACAGCATGAAGTGCTTGTAACCTGGAGCTAAACCTCACGAGACACAGCATAGCAGTGGAGTACCTCAGTGCTCTCTAATCGAAAAATGGATTCTTCTGGGGCCTTAGAAATTCAGATCCTTTTTTCCAAAGAGTATTCAACTGCAGGTGCTGATGTGGCCATGTCAATCTGCTAAGACCCAGAAAACATGCTCCAGTGCTCAATGTCTTTTAGAGCAGTCTCTGGAAACACCTTTCCACTAAGAGACAGTGGATGGAAGCATTTTATGAGAGTCGTGAGTTTATTCACTTCTTGGTGAATTGGTATCTTCCTGGCTTGATTCACACCTGTCTTCACCTCTGGAAACCAGAGCGTAAGTTGAAAACTAAACTCACACTGAACATATGAATCTCTGTGTATTGAGTGTGAGTTAATTTTTTTCCCCCAAAAAAGTAGACTACTACAAGTTTTAGTTCTGGAAACTTTATTAATGAAAATGTGGTGTCTGTGCTAGATGCAAGGCCTTGGGAACAAGCTGCCTCAGGAAGGTGCCAGACTGAACACATACGTGACCCTGTGCTTGCTCTCTTACAATATGTCAGAGTGTCCTGTAGGACATGGTGATTTTTGATGGGTGGCTAGTGGCTATTTCCAGGAGCTAACCAATTAGAGGAGCCCCACTAGCTCTCTTGTGCATTGAGTGAAGAGTGGTCTGTGGCCTGGAGTGAGAAATGCTGGAAGTGATCCTCATGCAGAGTATTTGGTGTGGGAATTACAGGATGAGTAATGCAAATTGTGAGCCGGTGTCAGGCTTGCAAAGGTGATCAGCCAAAATGAGAACTATGGATTTAAGTTCTGGGAGGAGGAGGAGGATGAACATGTATCTGTCTGTTTGAGGGAGGTGGAGGATCATGGTGGAGAGAACAATCATTCTTGAGGGACACTGGTACCTCCTTGCTTCCATCTCAAGCTCTGTCAGTAGCCTAATCACCCAAAAAACCTACAAACCTAATCATTTGTAGATATACACAGTTGACACAACAAATAAAAGTGATAACCCAAGTAAAAAGGCCACAGAACTGAATCTCAGCTCTAGAGAAAAAAGTGGTTCAGATGCTCAAGTCCAAACATGTAAATTTTGAGTTGCTGTGAAAGTTTTCAGGTCGGTGTGCAGGAACACTGAAATTTCTGGGAAATGAAATGGTTTATTTTTGTGATAGTTTGACATTTGGAGATTGACATTTCTGATTGCACCAAGTGAGAGCTTCCTTGGGAAGGGATAGGCAGCGTTTCGCTCAGCATTTGTTGCAAAAGACGTCAGGATATTTTTAGAGGAGAAAATTATCAGTGAGCTCAAAGAAATGGAAAAGGCAGCTTGAAAACAAAGAATACATTTAGCAGATGTGGTTCTAAATAAGAAATTGTCTCAGTTGTCAAAAAAAGTCTTGTTTTTATTGAAGTATTTTTGAATATGACTGTAACTGTCATCTGTGGGTCAGGTCTGTCCTACTGCATTTTGGAATACAGATGGTAATTAACATTTCAAAGGTCTATAAAATGGGTTTAAAATTTTAATTTGGTAGTCATAAGGTTTTCGTCCTCATGTACTTTATGTGCAAAGGAGAGACTTGCTGAGTAAATGAATTCTAATTAAGATGATGATGACGGACATTGGTAGTATAATCACTGTGCATTTCTGGTGATGAAATATTCTTTGCATAAGGCAAAAGTTCACAGAATCATAGCATATTAGGGATTGCGAGGGACCTCAAAAGATCATCTAGACCAATCCTTCTGCCAGAGCAGGATCACCTATGTCAAGTCACATAGGAACATGTCCAGGTGGGTTTTAACTGTCTCCAGAGAAGGAGAATCCACAACCTTCCCGAGCAGCCTGTTCTAGTGCACTGTAACCCATGAATAAGTTTCTTGTATTTATGTGGAACCTCATATGTTCAATCTGACACCCATTGCCCCTTGTCCTATCATCGGGTGATACTGAACAGAGCCAGGATCCTTCCTTCTGACACCCGCCTTTTCCATATTTATAAACATTAATGAAGTCACCCCTCAGTCTCCTTTTTTCCAAGCTAAAGAGACCAGCTCCTTCAGCCTTTCCTCGTCTGGCAGATGCTCCACTTTCTTCTTGTTTGTGGCTCTGTGCTGAATCATCAAGTAGTTCTATGTCCATCTTGAACTGAGGGACCGAATATTCCAAATGTGGTCTCACCAGGGCAGAGTAGAATGGGAGGAGAACCTCTCTCGATCTGCTAACCACCCCTCTTCTAATCCACCTCAGGATGCCATTAGCCTATTTGACTACAAGGGCACATTGCTGGCTCATGGTCATCCTGCTGGCCACCGCGACCCCCAGGTCCCTTTCACCTATGCTGCTCTCCAACAGGTCCTGTACAGGTACCTGGGGTTGTTCTTGCCCACATGCAAGACTCTACACTTCCCTTGTTGAATTTCATTCAGTTTCTCTCTGTGCAACTCTCCAGCCTGTCTAGGTCCCACTGCTCTCTGATGTGTCAGCCATTCCTCCCAGCTTGATGTCATCAACAAACTTGCTGACAGTGCACTCTAATCCCTCATCCAGGTTGCTGATGAATGTATTGAATAGTACCGCTACCAGTATTTACCAAAGATGATGGACAGTGGCCTAGCAATGATTTACACCATCTCCTTTAGCATTTGCGGGCACATCCCATCAGTTACCTAGATGTTCATGGAACTATAAGCTATAAGAATGGATAAAAAACAGTGTTCCATTCTGTTTCAGGATAGAGTCCTCTTTCTAACATATCTTCACCCTAACTATCTCCTTCTTGGTTCTTCAAACCAAAACCTGTTCATATTTAATATTCCTGGATTTTTTTTAATAGGTCAGAGCTGTATATTTTTCTTTTGGTGTACTTCCCTGCCGTCTGACTCTGTTGACCTTTCCATTTCAAACTTTATTACCACACCTTGTACCACATACTTTCTTTGTATTTTCTGTTCTTTTTGGCACTATCACTGTTTGGCTTAAAACCTGTAAGAATTCCATCAGTGTGGAGCCATCATCCATCTTGACTTTCCCTATGCAGCGACTAGCATTTAAAAATAATTTCTTCTTAAGATGAGATTACAGTGCTTTTCTGAGTCACACATTTGTGTGTTGCAATGAGAATAGTCTTGCGAGGAAGCTTTTGGTGCATGGCTGGATAGGAAAGCCCCAGCATTGAAGACAGTGATAACCCAAGCTTAATGTGCAGTGACACATGAGTGTTGAGTTTGAGCGACAGAAACACACTTCTGCCTTGCATGGCTGGGAGGAGAGTTAACTGGAGTGGGAAGGGGTGGTTTTCCCTTTCTGCCTAGTTGAGCTGTGTCTGAGATCTCGACAGCCAAAGTGGAATGGCGAGCACTGGCTCAGTCACTCAGAAATGACCACTGAGTCAGACTAATGAGGAGGATGAGGATTAAAAAACCCCAAACAATTAAATGCATTCATCTAGTTTATCTAGTTCCTTTGTTGAGTTTGTTTCCTCATGTTACTTCTACCTTTCTGGCTTCTGCAAATACACTCCCTTCGTGAGGGCTTGTTAAAGAGTTACACTGGCACATGCCCTGTCAGCATGCATCTCTCTCAGTTTTAAAGCCTCTGGGGAATTCCTCTTCCAGATATGACCACTATTAAGAAGGCAAATGATGTATTTATGGTGCTGAAGCAATTAGAGCAGGAATTTCAAGTATTCTCTTGTGCATTTCTTGTCTTCTTTTCTCCTCTTTAGTTGAAGTCATGCATCCCTGTTTGTGCTGAAAATGGTGACACTGCAAATCACTGTCTTCATGATGACAGAAGAGTAGCACTGAACAGTAGATAACATGCTGAGCAATGGGTTTCAATTAATGTCTAAGCACAGCTTTAAGTGGGAGAAGGGAATTTCTATTAAATACACAGTAAGGACTTCATTACTTTTAAATGCTCAATGTGCTACAGTTGCTTCCGTATCCTCTCACAGGGAGAAATGTTGGGTTTGGTTGCTCCTGGTCCTGGGTCAGTCCTCAGTACTTGCCTGTGATCTCAAATACTCTTCAGTTCCTTGGTAAAGTGCTTTTTTAGATAAAACCTTTCTGTTGCAATGCCTTAGCTGACCATTACATTGGCTGCAGTAGCCTGAGCCTGTGCCTCCTGCAGTATTTGAAAGGAATTTCCTCTTTCATTTGTGGATGAATCTTTCTGTGCTTNAATGTGCTACAGTTGCTTCCATATCCTCTCACAGGGATAAATGTTGGGTTTGGTTGCTCCTGGTCCTGGGTCAGTCCTCAGTACTTGCCTGTGATCTCAAATACTCTTCAGTTCCTTGGTAAAGTGCTTTTTTAGATAAAACCTTTCTGTTGCAATGCCTTAGCTGACCATTACATTGGCTGCAGTAGCCTGAGCCTGTGCCTCCTGCAGTATTTGAAAGGAATTTCCTCTTTCATTTGTGGATGAATCTTTCTGTGCTTAAAAATGGGTCTTGCAAAAGCAAGCTTAGACTCAAAACTAAGAAAACCAAGATATTCCAAATTCTCTTTGCTGTCCAAGGCTAATGAAGTATTTTTACTCATGTTCTCACTGGGTTGAGGCTTTCAGCAATGTGATTTTGGGGACAGAAAAGTTTTAGAACTCTGATTCCCTTCCTGTACTTGACATCACTTCCCATCTCTACCTAAACACAGAAATTGTTTCTGGTCTTGACCGCATGCAAAAGACATTGTTTCTGGCTTGCCTGTGGACATCGCAGCTCTTACTTCTGAGTTGCCTGTAAGCAGTGTGTCACAGTGTGCGATCCCCTGGGGTGAATAAGTGGGAGATGCAACTGAATCACTTCAGGCCATGATCTGCACTGAATTATTGGTGAGGCACTATTTGTCATCCACTGTGGCCACACAAAATTGGGCCCTCAAAGACTGGTCTGGTAATTAACAGGGGATATGCAGATATCATAGCTAGGTTTTCATTACCATTAAACTCGCTTTGAGTTCATGTGGTTCAGTATCATTTATTTGGTCTGATAAAAGTCCAGCATTTTTACTTTTCATGCTTTCAAGGAATGAAATGAGTTATTCTGGGTTTTGAGTAGAGCAGCTTGCAACATTATTTTAAATGTTTATCATAATAAATTTGTCCTTTTGACACACTTGTGAAATGAAAATACCTTCAAAGACACTGAGATACTCAAAGCACCTTCAGCTTTGAAGAACAGAAGGCTCCATTTGGGAAAAGTGTAGGGTTTTATTAACTAGTCTGTTCTTCATGTTTTCGGTCCAGATACATTCATCAGCAACCTCTCCACTGTATAAAATATTTGTGCACTGCATAGAGTTCTAGTCAAGCTCACAGGTTCTCTCCAGGGACATGATATTAAAGTAGTCCATCACATGTTAAAAGCCTTTATGTGGGATTTGTTTGAAATAGCTCAATGTGTGATTGGTGGCCTCTAGGCAGGATGTCTGCACTGGACCTCAAAACTGTTCTGCTAATAGCTACCCTAAAAGTGACAACTTTTACTGTGGAATGGATAAATGAAAGTAGAAATGAAGAGTGAGGATTATCTCATAGAAAAAAAAATCCTCATATATCTCTGTCTTTAAGCTTATAAAATCATGAACTGATTAAAGAGAAACAAGTCTGCACAACAGAACTTCACCCAGTATCATCTCGTTATGCATTAAAAGGTAAATGGAACAATTAGGTAATTGATAAACAATTATAAAAGAGTGGTTTTAATGAAACATGTAAAGAGTGGTACATGAAAGCAAATCCTCATTTCAGAACAATATGGGCCACTACCCCATGTGGGTTGCATGGTTCCCTAAAGTAAGCATTGAAGGCACTCAGCAACAGGCACAGCCACATTTAGCTCTGCATGTGTAGGGTATGTTTGTAAACCCTGAGAAGTGTTTCAGATCACTTGGGAAGAGCCGCTTCTCCCTGTGTGCAGAAATGGAGTGGTGAGTTGTGCATTGGTTCAGGGCATACCTGACAGCTTTTCCCAGAAGGTCTACCTGTTTCTCTACATCTTGGGGCTACCGGCTCAATGTGGAGCATCAGGTGCCAGATGTTGAGAAGGGAGCAGTCTGATTTGGAAGCTGCCATCAAAACTGCAACCCTATCCCTTTCCTGACTCTTTGATAAATAAAGGGGGAATGCTCTGAGGGTTGAAAAAGGACACCCAAATACTTGATCCTGTTTTCTTCTCCATTTCCCCTTGAAGTTGAATTTTGTCTCTTATTTTTCATTGTAACTGATTTCAGCATTAACTCTTACAAGAAAGTATTGTGGATCAATAGTGAATTTATCTCTGACAGACTGAAACAGCAACAGAATCTCTTTAATATTTGGGAATGGAGGTCATCAGAGTCTTAGTGTTTGTGCTCTGTATCAGCCCTAATGGAAGATATTTTGGGTTTTTTTTTGCTAAGTCAGATGTGAACTATGTGATCAAGTGTGGACTGTGGGATATTTTGTAACTAGAAGTGACCCTTAGCAGCCAGAAGACCCAACAGTGCAATAATTAAAGGGGTGGATGACAAAGAGACAAAAATAAGATGGAATAAAACAGCAGAACAATAGATCCTTCCAGAGCTGCCTAGACAATTTATTCTATCACTCTCATAGCAGGGAAATTGTTACAAATATAATCTGTAAGATGTCTGTCTCCATGAATAGTTAATAGACAAAGTGCTAAATGATGTTTTAGCACATGTAGTGTTATCTGTGGGCTTTATAGGGACAATACTTTCATCTATTTTGTGTCTTGAGGAAATAGGTTGTTGCAGTGAGTCGGTAGTCTGTTAGCAAATGGTTGTTTCTGTGCTTCATTTAAGTTTTTCTTTCATACTGGAGAATGCAGGCCATCGTGACTTACATTATCAGAGATTATGATGCTGTTAGTCGCTGATAAGCAGGGACCTACTACAGTTGATCCTTAGAAAAAGAAGGAAAAAACTTATAAACTTGAGTTTTTCCTATTAGTGCTTTGAGTATTTTCTGTTAATGCTTAATTAAAGGTCAGAGAAATTTCCACACCAGAATGTATCGTCTCACAAGAAAGCTACTCAGAGTGTTTTCCTCATAATTTTACTATTCAGACATTATTATGATAACTTTAATATCCACATATAGTTATCTTAATTTTAATATTCAGGGTTGGGGATGTCTTTCTCCTTGGTGAATAGTCTACAGAGGGAAATGAGATCTGAAACTCTCCATGAATTTAGGTCAAACGAAAGCAAGAAATAAGGTTTCCAGTGCAGGATTATAAATGAATACTGGTGTCTTAAATAGGTCAAGTCTTAGCAGTCACCCAGAATTTGAATGAGCCCGAACTGGTTCCTCACACTGCTTTAGTGCCTGCTCTGTATAGGAGAATTCTTATGCACCATTCTGTGGGCTTTTCTTTGTGTTAAATCCTACCTGTTAACTCCGAACATCACGTAAATAACAAAGTGGATAAAGGTTTCTGCTGTCCTAAAGATAGACCAGTGTTTAATTTGTGGGGTTATTCCTGGGCTCCTTTTGGCTTGGTGTATTTCAGGTTGTTCTCAGTTGTTCTCAGGTCTGCTCTGTGTGTCTCGGTAGTATTTGTTAATCCTTTATCGACCTACAAATCCAATAAATCTGTCAGGGGGAGAGGAAGGAAGGGGAATTGACAGCTTTGACAACTTTTTTTTTTTTTTTAGCCTGCATAAAAGCCTGTGGACCTCACTCTCTGCTGATACAAACCACACTTGCTAAGCTTCTCTGGGAGAGAGTTATGGAAGACAGTGTCCAAAGCCTTGCTGAGACAACACCCACAGCTCTTTCTCCATTTCATGATCATGAACTGACATAGGACAGGTGCTGATCTTCATCTGCAGTGTCTCCTCAAAGACAGTAGCTCTGTAAACCCAAACCCAGTGTTCCCAAAGATGAGGCAAAGGGAAAGAAGAGACCCTCATGTGGAGACCCTCATGTGCCGCCTCAGTCCAGACAACCCTGTTAGGGATTTAGTGGCTATTAGCAAGGAGTTAATTTAACCTCCCTTGTTTGTCATGAGGCTTTGACTGATGACTCTTACTGCACAGTAAGCAAATGAGGCATACCGTGTTGATCATCAGTTTATAATGGGAGAGAAGTAATTTTCCACAGCGTATGATTAATAACTCTGGAACTTTATATTGTGGGTTGGAGTAATCTCTAAACCCACTTTGCTGATGCATCACCTAAATTCTAGCAGTGCAGCTAGAAGTATAGTATGTGCCATTCCCACTAAGCACTGACGTAACTGGAACCTTGCTGTACATGGTGAACACATGTTTTGCGTGCACAGCCACAATGTCTCCCAGATTATCTTCTTGCATAATCCTTTACTTGTCAGATGATGAATTAAATTACTGTTTTGAATGTTGCATGATCAGACTTCTGTGGTATTGAACCAATTGCTTGGTTTAGTTCTCTCCAGTGTGATGTCTCAGTCCTGGAATTAACACAGAATTGTACAAGGGTGGCTGGTGTGGGGCAGCGACCAGATACATAAATAGATTGTCCTGAATCATTCTATCAACAGCTTTACTGGAAGGTAAAGAGCTTCAATGGTTTTAATAAGTTCCTATGTTTACAAAGAGTGTTTCTTCTCCTAGAGAAGTACCCAGGGACTTAAATTATGTCTTTGTCTTATTATTTGTCATTGCACTTACAATTAGTGGATAAAAAATGACAGTATCCCTCCTGAATCCTACTCTGTATAGTTCAACTTGACAGGGTGACAGAGATTCTCTTGGTGATTTTTCTGAGCATCTTCTGTGGCCAAGGTGACATGCAAAGCTTTAAAGAATGTAATAGATGACTTTACGGAGCCTTGCAAAGTCAAATGAGATATCATCACAGTTGAGCTCAGTCTCAAAGAAATGAGTGTGGTAATCAGAATTGGCTTTCTTTGTGTGGTAGACGAGGTGTTTGAGTGATTGCCTCTTCTCCAGGAGGCAATTCAACCTAATGGACATGAAACCTGCATTCCCCTAAAGTATTTGGAGTTGCACTCATACTGGGCACCAACTCCCAGCTTACCTTATCCGAACCACCTCTGCCATCAGTAAATATTTTGGCTTTGAAATCAATTATGTCTTTACCATATTTTCACTGATACATCAGTAGATCTATTACAGTGGGGAAAGATAGGGCAAAACAGGCTTTATGCAGGTGTTTGATGCAAATGATGCTAGAAAAATGTTACAAGAGAAAATAAGGATATTTAACCTTAAATGTGTATTTCATTTTTGCAGTAATGGTAGAAAAATAATTTGTTGATAAAAAACCTACAACCAACATCTGTTGTAGGCATTTCAAATCCATAAGACTTTAGGTGCAGAACTTCTGCATTGCAGACTTCACACCTGCAAATGAACTGGATCCTTGTGTCCACATTTAAAATAAAATTAATTAGTACGTTGTCTTTGAATGTAGGGATATTAATCATACATTGGCTCAGGTTGGAAGGGATCCTAGAGATAATCTGCTGCAGCTGCCCTGCCATGGGCAGTGATGCCTCTCAAGTAGATGTTACTCATGGCCTCATCTAACCTGGCCTTGAACATCTCCAGGGAGGGGGCATCCACAACCTTTTTGGGCAATCGATTCCAGTGTCTCTATTAAGACATGAATTGCATGGGTTATGGATCATATGAGAATATTTCTGAGGATCTTTGTAGATGTTGTTTAAACCAATGCAACATCTGGCCTTCATTGGAAAGCGTTATGTCTTTCCTCACTTAGACTGGTTTAATAAAGACAGACACAGAGTAAGAGGGGGTGTAACTTGGGAAATGGGCCATTAGCTGCAGTAGAGTGTCAGTAATGCAAGGAGACATATTAATAATGGCAGTGGTAATGTCATTCATGATGAAAAATTCAACTTCTGTTCTTCTAGAAGTTCTTTTTTTCCCCAGAAATTGCTGTTAATTGTCCTTTCTCTGCTCTCCCTTCATAGCTTTGTTTCTCACTCCTTTTCATGATAGGGTTACCTTGCCAGGAATGAAGACAAAACAGCTAAACCTAAAATAGACCAAAAATATTCACAACTGTGATAAATCATGTGTGTACTGCAAGAACATTGTCCACAGGCTATATTAAACTCATTAATAAAAATTTTCCCAAGGATAAATACATTAATGGTTTACAGATACAAAACCTCAAGAGTTCTGTGTAAAGTCAGTTAGTGCTTAGATGGAATATAAATCACCACACAACTGGAACTTTGGTCTGCTTTGTGCCTGAAGATCCATGATGCTATTTATGGAGAAGGATGGCAGAAAATTCTGTGCAGCAGATAAACCTGCAGTGAAAGCTGGATTCTGTCTGCAGAAAAGTATTATTCAGATTCTGAGCTTAAGCCCTTGCTCTTTGCATTAAGAATCTACATCCCTCTATTTGTGGTCCACAGCACTCTGGGGTGAATCAGAAAGGGGGTGGTTAGCAGATCAAGAGAAACCTCTCTTGATCTCCCCCTCTACTCTGCACTAGTGAAACTGCATCTGGAGTCTTGTCTCCAGTTCTAGGCCCTTCAATTCAAGAAGGACTCAAAGCCGCTGGAGGGTGTCCAGCATAGAGCAACAAAGATGATGAAGGAAGTAGAGCACCTCCTTATGAGGAAAGACTGAAGGAGCTGGGTGTCTTGAGCTTGCAGAAGAGGAGGTACAGGGGTGACAACACTCATGTCTATAAATAGGTGAGGGGTGGGTGTCAGAAGGATGGAGCCAGGCTCATCTTAATGTCATCTAGTGATAGTACAAGGGGCAATGGGTGCAAGCTGGAAGTTCCATAGAAATATCAGAAGGCACTTCTTCCCAGTGAGGGTAGTGGAGCATTGTAACAGATTGTGATGTCTCCTTCTCTGGAGACATTCAAGACCCTCCTGGTTGTGTTCCTGTGCGAATTGGTCTAGGTGATCCTGCTGTGGCAGGGGGATTGGACTAGATCTTTTGAGGTCCTTTCTGATCTGTAATATAATTCTATATTACAGGGTTTAGCTAACATGGTGCACTTCTTTGAAGGGAAGTGCAGCAGCACAATACAAGTTACTGACAAAGAATTACATGCTAAATGGCTGTTTGTTGCATTTTTCACTGTTTTCATTGTTAATGTTCAACTTCAATAAATACTCGGTTACGTACTAGCATTTAATTGGTGAAAAATTAATCTCTAGCAATACAGAACTGTTGCTAGGGATGTGATGGGTGTATAGAATATTTGAGCTTCTTCTGGAATAGATTCTGAAGTCTCTCTAGCTGAGAGCCAAGTGAGGATGGCTGTGTGCTGCAGGGCTGAGCATTGTGGAGCAATGCCAGAAATTGGTTGAGTCTCTTAAACGCAATCTTGGCTTGGTTAAAAATCTGTAGTAAACTTGCAGTAAGCTTGGTCCCCATCTGGAAGCTGCCAGGCTTCCCCACAGCCTGTTTCATAGAACTTTCAAGGAAACCTTGAAACACGGAGTATTAGCATAGACTGAGGCAATCTTGCCGTGTCACCATAAATGGAAATAAATCTAATTTAATTGAGAGGAATACAAGTCTTCAGCCATGTCCCATGGAATGCTTCTGTCCCTACTGAATGTCTGGGAAGGTGTCAAAGCAAATGGGTCCAATAGTAGCAACTCCTCACCTTATAACTCAGGTGAAGGTATCTTCATTTATGTTCCTTTAGAGCTTTTCCTTACCTCAGTTACTGCTTCAGTCCTGACCTTGCTGCAGGTACCTCATGCAGATGTGCATCTGGAGATGGTTTACCCATTAACCATTGTCCATGTTGCTTGGGCATCCAACCATTGATCCCATGTGTCCATCTAGAGCGTAATGCCAGGACTGTGGAATAAGACACTTGTTGAAGGTTTACTAATGATCAACTAAACGGTACTTGCTGTTTTCTTCTTGTTCACAGACCTGGTAATTTTATTATAGAACATGGCCTGACATTGTTTCCCTGTCATTGACTGGTCCTAATTGCTCTGTTGCTCCTTCATGTGCTGAGAAATGTGTTCCAGACTTGTTTTTAGTGGAGGTAAATGTCCTAATCTAAAACAAAAGACTTTGTGTGACAATGACAATGTAGTAAATGCTGTTTGGTGTCATGTTTAATGAAAAGCTGTGTAAATGTGTTAGCTGTCCTGTTTGGGATGGAATTCAATTGGTTGATTAGCAATATTAGGAATGGAACACTCTGTCAGAGCAGAGCATATATTGGTATACTTGTAGCATGAGTACTTCACTACATGTATTTTCTCCCTTTTGAATAATAATGTCACAATTTTGACTCTTGGTGAGGACTGTGTCTTCATTGACATGGGACAAAGCTGAGAGAATGGGGAGTGAGAATGTCTTTGTTCCAACCCCTAACTATTCAGTCAGGGAAGAAGTTTTTCCAAGTGTCCAACCTGGCCCTCCCCTGGCACAACTTAGTAATGTGTCTACTCTTAAAGGACAAAATTCAAGGGCATCACAAGATCTGTCAATTCATGCAGGGTAAGCATGGCAATTGTTTTGCCACTGCAGCTGCTCTGTGCATTCACAGATTAATCATTTTTTATTGAAAAAGGATTCTTTAGCTAATTGTCATAGATTTTTACTAAAAAAAATATTTATTTCTCAAAAATCAGCCTGTTTTAATTTGTCCCACTGTCTCATGCTGACATGTCACACATGCAGAGGCAGGCTTTGGGGTGGTGTGGAGGAATATGAGGAACCAAAGCAATTCACAACGAGGAGTGTCTTTTCTGCTTCATCACATTTTAATGCCTCTTCCTCAGTTGTTCCCTCTTTTCAGGCCAATTACTTTTCTGTTCTCATCAAATTTTACAAGCCCTTTTCCTAAGGCATTTCACAGAATCACAGAATGTTCATAATTGCAAGGGACCTAGAAAGATCATCTAGTCCAATCTCCCTGCCAGATCAGGATCCCCTAGATCAAGTCACATAGGAAAATGTCCAAGTGGGACTTAAACCACAACCTCCCTGGGCAGCCTGTTTCAGTACTCTGTCACCCTCACTGTGTGAGGGTGAAGAATTTTCTTCTCATATTTCTGTGGAACCTCATATGTCTGAGCTTACACCAGTTGCCCCTTGTCCTATCATTGGATACCACTGAGAAGTACCTTGCTCCTTCCTCCTCACATGCAGCCTTTACATATTGTAAGCATTAATGAGGTCACTCCTCAATCTCCTTTTTTTCAAGCTAAAACGACCCAGCTCGTTAAACTCACAGATTATTATCCATTGTTGATGGTGCAAGCTGGTAGTGATGAGGCTATTGAGAGGGACGTCAGGACAATTAAAAGGGAATTCAGGGAACTTGGACAACTTATTGATAGAGTAGGTCTGCAAATAGTGTTTTGTCTGATCCCTGTAACAGCGGGGATCAATAATGTGACACGTAAGAGAATCCTTGATATTAATAAGGGGCTCAGGGGTTTGTGTGAACAGAAGAACTTTGGGTTCTTTGATCACGCAGAAATGTTTAACAGTTGTGGCTTGTTAGACTCAGGTGGGTTGCATCTATCCAATAAGGGTAAAAGGCCTTATCAAGAGGGCTTTAAATTAGGATTGAAGGGGGAAGGGGTAGGTACTGAAGTCTCTTGGAAGAAACTAGTGGATGGTGTATCCACTCTGAAGATGCATGCAGTGGCCCAAATGAGGTGTGTATATTTTATTGCAAGATGTTCCATTACCTTTCCAAGGATGGAGGTGAGGTTGCCTGGTCTGTAGTTACCCGGGTCCTCCTTTTTGAAGATTGGAGTGACATTTGCTTTCCTCCAGTCCCCAGGCAACTCTCCAGTTCCCAGTGACTTACGAAAGATGAGGGACAGTGGCCTAGCAATGATTTGCACTTAGAACTCCCATCAGGACCCATAGGTTTATGGCCAGACTGCTTAATTGGTCTCTAAAACAGTCCTTGTCAATCAGGGCAAACTCCTCCTTTCTCCTGACTTCCTCTGTGCCTTAGCAGTTAGGGGCTTATCAGGACAGCTTCCAGCAGTATAGATAGAGGCAAAGAATGTGTTCAGTATCTCTACCTTCTCAGTATCCTCTGTCACCGGGGCACCCATCTCATTCAACTGTGGGCCTGCATTTCCTCTAGTAGTATTTGTAGCTGTTCCCTTCCTTCCTTTCATATTTGAAAATATCTGTGAAGTCTAGTCAGAAAGTTTTTCAGACTTCTGCTGCATGTGCCTGTGCAGAGGACTCTGCCATGTCATTCTCCTTATGGTCCATCACTTTCTATATAAAAAGTGAAAGGAATATTATTACCTGGTTTTATTGCAATAACGGACAGCGGTAAGTAAACTGAGTACTTCAGCACAGCTAGGATGCTTCCTTGGGGTTTAAGCACGATTAAGCTGCAGATGCTTAAAACAACTAATTAAGGATAAATTACAGCATCACTTAATAATAATCTACTATTCCCTGAGAGAACAACTTCTTGTTAGCCTTATGGTGGTACTGAGAAGGCAGGTAGCAAATTTATCCCAGAAATAAGTGTTCCTCTCATGTTCCCTTATGTTTCAAATACCAAAGTGATGGGTTCCAGCCAAGGCTACTGCTGAGTATCTCTGTTTCAGCTCTGTACTGCTCAGGTTACTTTGCATTCAGTGTTAAACTTCACTGGGGTGAGGATTTTCCTGAACTTGTTATGTGTAAGTTACTGCAGACATGCAGAGATTGTGGGTTTATGAGCAGAGGGTAGAAATTTAGTTACTTCATATATTTTCTATGAGGAATTTAAGGGATCTTTTCACTTGTTACACCTGCAGACAACTGAATTAAGCTGTAGGTTGGTGACTTCCTCAATAGAAAGCTCTTTATTTCTAGTCTTGTACCCATGCTGGGTTATGGGGCATCTTGCGGTTTAGCTCACATGGTTTATGCTGTCAGTGCGTTTTACAGCAATTGGTGGAAGTAGGTGAACAAAAGTGAGCAAAGTCTTCCATAAACCACAGGAATATACCTTAATCACTTTATTTTTACTGCTTTATAGGCTAAATGCAAGGGAAACACAACAGTTAGGGAAGAAGTATGGTGACTGGTTTGGTTCTGCTTAGTACTTTATCCCAGAAAAGATGAGACAACATGCTGCAGTAAAAATTATGGATTACAGTAAACTGATTTAATTTCTATGAGCCTCAGACTTGTGCTGCAGATGTTTAATGAAGTGAGTTGGTTCCCCACTGGCTCTGCATTACCATTTTGAGTAATTTCCCTAACTCACAGTGTTTTGTACAATCTAGTCAGAGTAAAAATAACAGCTGTCTTGTCTGCAGCTTTTCTGAGAAAAAATTCTTTTCAGTTGATAAAAACAAGCTGATAATGGTGAGTTGGTGAGAACTATAAAAACCCAACGTTTGGGCTATTCATGATGTGAAAATGTCCTGTTGAAAGTTTTAAGTACTGGGGGTCAGGAGGGGGAAACACCAAACAAATCAACTCCTAACTTGCTATTGAATTTGTGGGGTCATAATGCCTTTTGTTCGTGGGCTGGTTTTACTTTATGTGTTGTGACTCTCAAGATTTCACATTTAGGAGCTCAAGTAGAGTTTTCGAATCTAAACAAAGTATTTTAATAGTAATAATATTAATGCCAGTACCATAAATCTGTGTTCTTCTAGGGAAACAACTGTTGGAATGAGTTCAGTCAGGAAAAAACAATTCTTGGGGAAATATTTCCTGCAAAGCAGCTGCACAAATTCAGAAACTTTTTTTGGTTCAAAGCAATTATCTTTTTTGGCTGGAAAAAGCACTCTTTAATATAGAAACATATATAATACTACTTTTCACGTGCTTCCTCTTTGAGGGGAAGGAGGCAGGATGTGATGAGTCAGCTTCCCTGGGCTCTAGGAATGGCAACCCATGGTCTACAGTTGTGTTCCCCCATTGAAGTGGATGTGTTCTGGTGTTAAGTTGGATAGTTCTGCTCCTCTGAGAGAATGAACATGTGTATCTTTAGATTAAAGGTGAACTACTAATAAATCTGCCAGAGTATGCTTTGCTCTAATAATGATTTAAACCTACCTTAGAGCAGAATAGTTTTGGAAGCCACGCTTGCACAATGTTCCCCTATTTGCTTGCTATTCTATCTTATTTTCAAGCATCAATATAATGTTTGACAAGTATATTCAGATCGTAAAAACCTGCCTCTGACTCAGTTATGTTCCGTGTAACTAATTTTCTTGAAAATGAGGAGTTCAAGGGCCAAAAGGTAAATTAAATGGCAGACTGAAGACTGCATGAAGCCAACCATGTGCTGCTCCTGGCAGCAAATTTCTGCTTTTTAAAGTACATTTCAAGTACCTCACTAGTTCATTAAGGTGCTCGAGTCATCTCATCTCCGGATATTTGATCTCCAAAATGAAATAAGGCTTGTTTTAATTCACTGTCACTGAGGATGTTTGATCATTATGCTTGAAAGCGTGTGATCTTGGAGCAGGCATACCTACCCTCAATTAGTCTCTCTCTGAACCTTCGTAATGTTTCCTTCTTACTACTCAGATGAGGTTATTTTAATGGGTGTTCAAGTTATATTAATGTGTTAGTTGGTATCTGTGTAAGTGCAGCTCTGGATATATAGGAGTCAGTGTCTAGGAATCATCTTGTATATTTGATGACTTTTGGTGTGACACTGGAAAAACAGAAGGACATGACCAGGAATTTGTGTTCTGGGTATAGTTTTGCACCACAAAACCCAAGAACCCTTTTTGGTGTTGGTGACTTTGCTGTGATGTTGCAGACAGAAAGGTACATTCTGGTCTAATCTCATCCTCACTGGAGAATCCAGGCTCTGAAAGCCACAGGAGGGGATGTGGATCAGATGTGACAACAGATGCTGTTGCTACCCCCAGCCATTTGCTTCACAGCTGTGATGGATGTTTCTGTCCCTGAGGCACCAATGTCTGCTCAGCTCAGGAGTCATGTCCTGAGGAGCAGCAGTTTTCAGTCTGCTATAGTATGGGAATCCACTTCTACTTTGCTTTGCCTTGATGCAGAGGAGTAAGTGTGTAATGTGGAGTGATGGGAGGGCACATCTGCAGATCAGTCATGGTGCCTCTGGGACAACAACATCTGGTGCAGAGATGAACCATGCAAGGAGAGAGCTGAACCTTAGCGCTCGGATTCTAGACTGTCTGGTTCCAGACTGCTACTGCAGATTTCTGATTGCAAAACAGCTGATGAAATCACAGTTAATTAGTTGAAAGTTAAGAACCACTGGTGTAACCATATCTGTATGACTTACGAATCATTAAGAAGGGAGAGCTTTAATCTAGAGCACTAAAAGTACTCCTTCCTCTCACTGAAAGATAAGAGCAGCATCTGGAATTTCTGCAACCCACAAGATTTGAAGTTTCTTACTAAAAATCCACAACTTAACACTTAATCTATTCAAAGCATTTAAGGCTTGATGGGGAATAATATTGTGCTTTTACCTTGGCTATAGATTTATTTATGTGTTTTCTTTGTCTTGGAATGACTGGTTAATTGGTTGGAGATAATTTCATTCACATTTGCTGCAGTGTCATCTTTGTCTATAATTTTTATCATTAGCTCATTCAAAACCACGAGTAGTTGTGCAAAATACATTTGGAAAACAAATCCAACTGATCAGAATGGGTTAATTCCTAATTGGTAAGGATGATTTAATGAGCACTTGCTCTTCTCTGGCTCTTTTGTAAGCAAACTTCTGTTACACTTTCAGCTTTCTGTGAAGCTTTAAAATTGTGAATGCTTTTACTTCACTTGGCACACGCTTAAAATCATGAGTTAACATTGATTTTGTGTGGAAATAAAAAAAATTTCAATTATTTCCAAATATTTTATAATTATTTCACCTGGAGTGCCTCTAGGTAATCCAGGCAAAGTCTGGAAGCCATGATGACAACTTTAGATGTCGTCCAATGAATTTTGTGAAATTCATTTTAGTCCTGGCTACTGCTAATAACCTTTTAAAGGCCATTAAACATAATTGTTGTACAGGCTTAGTGCAGACCCAGCAGGCACTTGTGCTGGTGTTAAAAGCAGCTCCTGTCAGCAGCCAGTCCTGCTCAGGAGGGATGTTCTTGTTCATGCTCCAGCAGCCAGCTGCTGCAGATGGCTGCAGGTCTATTATATTCTGAAAGCAATGGAACACGGCTGCTGCTGTGTTGTTGCATGTGAGACCCTTCAGTCCTGTCCCCCATGGGTACTCACAATAAAGGATACCATGTGTGACTGACGTGTTGCAGCAGCAGGGTTGGGAGAGGTGTCCCAACACCAAAAGCCTCGAGCTACTCAGTAACTGGAGCAGCACAGGATTTAATTCTTGCAGCAGGCAATTCTTAATTGATGAGATTTAAACATGGGCTAGATATCATTAGAGTGCTTCAGATCCCGTAGTTTAGGGTGGGGGTAAGCATTGCAACCTTACATTTTTGAGAGTAGGTCTGAGAGGTGCTGTAAACTTATTCAAGATCCTCAAACTCGGAAGAGTCATACAATCATAGCATGGTTTGAGTTACCCTGCTCCAGCAGGGGGAGGGTTCACTTAGATGATCTTTTGAGGTCCATTCCAACTCATAACAGTCTGATTCTCTGAGTTGGAAGGGACCTCAGAGATCACCCAGTTTCAAGCCTTCTGCCCTGGGCAGGGACACCTCCTACTACACTAGGTTCCCTGGAGCCCCATCCAACTTGGCCCTGATCACTTTCAGGGACACAGCATCCCTGAGCAAACTGTTTCAGGGCCTCATCACCCTCACAGGGAGGAATTTCTTCCCTAAATCGAATCTAATTCTCCCCTCTTTTATTTTGAACCCATCTCCTTTGTTCTATCATTAGAGTCAGTTTTAAAACATCCCTCTCCAGAGACTAGAGAGTCCCTCTCTGTGAAGTGAAAATACTGCACTGTGCCTGAATATCTGCTACACAGTACTGTAACATGCTATTCCATATTGCTGTCTGTAAAGCTTAATACTGAGCTGAAAATGGGCACGTGGGCAGTACTGGAGCACGTACCTTCCTGGTTGGTGCGTCGGTGTGAGTTAGAGATGTCTAATTAACCGCCCTCGTGTTCACACTGTGCTGTGGTACAAACTGCACCTTTAAGGATTCACTCAGGAAACTAAATTATGTCAATTTAGACTCATGCTGAGGCTGAGGATCAGCGGAGCACTGGGGCAGAGAGATATTTACTGACCTCTAAAAGGGTTTGTGAAGTGGAAAGCAGGAGGGAGATGGCAAAAGTTAGGTAAGCCTGGATAGGAATAATAAAATACTGTCAGAAAAAAACCTCACCTTATGAAAGGGTGGGATTTACCTGGGTCTGCTCATATCTGTGGATTACTCTAAGGGAAGAAGTCTGTAGTATCTCTTCAGTCGAAAATTTGTCAGGTATGTTATTACTGTCATTTTCAATTGAAAGGAGCTTCAGCTTTCTTAACTATACCATGAGTCTTTATTAACTCTGCTGCAGTCCTGTTCTACTTACTCCTGTGTCATGGTGCCAAAAGACTGGAGGTTAGCAAATGCCACTCCAATCTTCAAAAAGGGTCAGAAGGAAGACGCAGGTAACTATAGACCAGTCAGCCTCGCCTCCATCCCAGGAAAGGTGATGCAACAACTTGTCCTGGACACTGTCTCTAAGCACATCAAGGACAAGAGGGTTATTAAGGACAGTCAGTATGGCTTCACCAAGGGGAAGTCATGCTTGACCAGCCTGATATGTGAGGACATAACTGTAGATGTTGGCAGAGTGGTGGATGTGGTCTGTCTTG
>VZRI01011516.1:195293-260918 GCA_013397515.1 Upupa epops
GATGATCTTTCGAGGTGCCTTTCAATCCCTAATGATTCTCTGATTCTATGATTTTTCTGGGGCACAAATAACCGATGTGGACTGAAGCAGAACAGTGTGGGATCCTGATCCTGTCTAGAAGTTTAATTATTTTAAATGCTTTGGGGAAATAGCCCAGTCAATGAATATGGCATCAGTGACATGGTTTCACTTGACTTTGGTTTGAATCTTAATTCTATTCCCAAGAATGTACCTAGCCTCATCATAATAAAGTGTTTCACTGGCTCTCACTCAGGAGTCCAGCCACTCCAAGCCACCTAGAATGGTCTGAGGTCAGTTGGAAAACCAGGGGGTTTAACTTCTGCCAAACTGCCCTACCCAAAAGCAGATTGTGACAGCATGCTTGGGCTGGGCTCCTGAATTGGCTACAGCTTTGTTTTGCTCTAACAGCATTTTTCCTAATTGACCATGAGCCTGCAGCAAATTTCTTTTTTATTTTTTGTTTATCCTCATGCAGAGCCACCACAACTTTGTGACTCATAGGTGATGTAATATGGAGAAATCCAGAACCCAGTGCAGTAATGAAGGATTTGAGAAATGGAGATACAGGAAGCATGTGGAGGTGCTCTGGTGTAAAGAGTCACAGAGACAGTGGGCAGTATGGCTGAGGTCATGCAAAGAAATGCAGGCAGGATGGGAAAGACTGGCTTTAACAACAAAGCCATGATGTTCAATGATGTGTTGAAGCAATGGTGTTGTGTTGCAAATCACGTGTCACATGGAGATACAGACTGATATAGAAAGAAAATTTAGCAAATATGTATTTTAAAAGAACCAAACCAGCCCAGCTCTGCATCGTAGAATTGTTTAGCTTAAAAAAGACGTTTGAGTCCCACCATTAACCCAACTGTCCCAAGGCCACTGCCAAACTGTGTCCCTGAGCTCCACATCTCTACGACTTTGACACATGTCCACGGTTGGCAATTGAACCCCTTCGCTGGGCAGCCTGTTCCAAGGCCTAATGACCCTTTCCAGGAAGAAGTTATTCCTCATGTCCAAACTGAACTTCCCCTGGTGCAACCTGAGACTGAGCTCATTCTGGAGTGAGGAAGGCAAATCAGCATGAATCTCTTCTTCCTTCTAGCAGAGGATGAAGGGTGGTGACAGCTCTCTAACCACCCCAACACAGGGGTGAAAACCCTGGCTGAAGAACCTGGAGGAGCAGGGAAGGATGAGCATAACCATTTTACCAGCAAGGTAAAAATATTTATATACATACTTCAATTCTTTCATGCTTTCCTCTGTTGATTGTTATTCTCAACTGACTATGATGAGATTGTTAATGTATCAGACTAAAATGAATTCTTGGTGTGCACAAATTTATGTATAAGTGGAAGATGTGTTGTTTGCCCATAGAGCCAAGATTCAAACATAAGTCCTTCTTTCTCAGGGGAGAAGTCCCTCTTGACTCAAAACCCTATTGAAATCTCTCAGCTGTCACACTCAGAAGGACACCAGGATGTGATGCTCTAACTCCATCTTAAGAAAACAGATGAATAAGCAATCAGTAATCATGAATATTGTGATAGAACTGTATATGGAGTACAGCAGTGGGGATTGATGACTTGGTGCTTCTGCACAGAGGTATTTTGCAGGAAATCTGCATCACAATACATTGCTGCTTATTGGATGGGATTTAATAAAACGAACCAGAAGTTCAGCATTTTTCATAGATTCTGCTCTCAGTGATGGCTGGCTATATTTCTCTCTAAAAATAACATTATTCTGCAGCTGAGCAATGGAGAACATTCTTCCCGTTACTGCAACATCAGCAGTGCTCTGCCATTTCTTTTTCTAGCATGTATGTTAAAATGATCCCTTTGATGAAGTTGGCATCATGTCAGCAGCATGGCTTAGAATAGCGGGGATGGATGGAAGCTGCAAACCAAAAGCCAAAAGGTCCTCCTTTATTTAAGGATATTACTTCATAGTTGGCCAGATCAAGGTCCTGGCATTGTGTACTTCTGACTTTGATAGCTTGGCTTTATTTTGAGGAAATAATTTTGTTGTTGTTATGGTGAGAGAAAAGAAATGCCAGGAGGTAAATACTCCGTGTGTGTGTCCCCATGTGGGCTGAACAAAACGCGAAGAGAAGGTGCCATTGAAGTTGTGACTGTCAGCTTGGTTTTTGCTCAATCCTGGGAGTATTTTGTTCAGTTGTAGAGCTGAATCATTCAATGGCTGATACCCATGGATGGAGAAGAGCAAACCTGCACACAGAGCCATACTTAGACTTGCGCATGTGTTGGGGGGACTGCTTCGTAATTGAGTCCACAAATCATTACATCTGATTGGAATTGTAATCAGATTTTAATGCAGCTGTTTAAAGCCAGTTTACACTTCTGGGACTTTGGTTTTACACATACAGAGAAAAATGAAAAGTGCAGGCGTGCCATTTGGGGTTTGCCCCAAGCCTAGAGAGGGCTATCAAATGAGTTGCATTTTTTTTAGCCAGTTTACCAAGATCTTTGTCTGAAATTGTTATGGTTGTAGAGCTGGTCCAGAAGTAGGTGAAGTGTCCATGCTGTTGGGATGGAGTTGGCTGTGGAGATGAGCACAGAGCTGGGAAGTCTCCTGACACATGTTTGTCAAAGCTCCAATCCACTGGAGACTTGTAGCATTACTTATCAACTGGTAATTAACGTCTAGCTCTTTCATACTGTAGTGAAACCATTGTTTAATAGAAGTTAGTACTAACATGCTCTGGTTAGCAGAGTCCAGCCCAATCAGTTTGTGTTTTTAACTAGATTTCAGCACCGCTTAATTGATGTGCCAAAAGGAATCTTCAGTTTGTAACCTAGTTTGGTGGCCCAGCTATTACTAGTAGATAAGTTTTTAATCCGCTTCCCTACTTGACTGCAGTTCTGTGAAGTCTGAGATGCCAATAAGCATTAAAATAAGAATTTGAACTGAACTTGGCAAAGAAAAACCCCGAAAGGTGTTGAGACGACCATCTGATTTTTGACAAGTTGAGAGTTTCTTAGAGTGGGAGCTTATAGCGTATTTAAAGAAAAGGAATTATAAAACTTGGTGTCTTTGCATTGTATTTTCTAACAGTTTTTAATCCTGGGAACACATTAGCATTCTTTGTCAGGGGGGAATATGCTCACTATATATAGCAAAAGATCTCACACACATTTTATTTTGTTGATGTGTGTAATGAGCCAAAGCAAAATATACTTTAAAAAGTGCATACAAAAGAAACTCGTAATGCGTTAGATCTGAATCTGCTCATCTTTAATGTACTCTTCATCTGACAAGCTGAAGACGAAGTCCTGGTAATGGGGAAAGGTAAGCAATACACAGTTTATTCTGGCACATGCATGTCTTGCTCATAACTGGGGAGATGTTAACCTGGTCTCTAGATCTACTTGTCAGCAATTTGTGTGAAATATCAGTGACTGCCACTCGTATCATCCTAAATATTACAGAATCTATCAGTAATCACATCTGCAAGCAAAAAAGCAGGAGTTACAGTATGAAGTGGTTGGTTTTTTTTTTAAACAAAAATAGCAATGCTTATTGCCTGCTATGTATAAATGACTCTGCGGCTGTGCATAAGCAGTCTGGTGGGTTGTGTGGTAGTTGAACTATGTCAGTTTGCATCCACAGGACATTTCAAAGCAAAAACTAGGTTGTTACCATTCCAGCAGAGTAAGTGCCGCCTATCTTACAAGAAACCAGTCTGGAATATTTTATTTCTGAATGACACTTAGCTATTTCCTCTGCTCTTGCAGCTGCTGTACTGCAGAGTAAAACATGAGAAGCTTCATGCTTTCCACTTAGGACTCCCCAGAGGAAACTGTGCTTGTCTGCCAGTAGCCTCAGCTGCTGCAGGGATCCATATCGGGAAGAATCTTAGCTTTCCGTGATAGGGAGGTTTTTCACAAAATGGTCTAGTCAAAGGGGAGGAATCTGAGTTCCTTTTAACACTGCTGCAAGGCAAAAATGATGTCAAAGTCATACCAATGGTTATTCTGTTTTTGCAGGCCCTGGGCTGTGGCCACATGCCTCAGGTCCAGGTGAATTGCTCTCTAAGCTTCTAGAGCTGACCTTTAAAAGAGATAGGTTGCTTTTCAGTCCAGCCAACTCCCTGAAAAACCCTAACAGAAAATCCCACCACCCCTACCCATTTGGTCTTGTCCAAAACAGACCTGTAGCTGTCTGAGGGTAGAATTCCATAAAGACTTTGTCTCCTGTAGACACCAGATTTTTCTGGATAAATCTGTTATGAAATTACTAGAAGAAGTACAAATGTGTATTCTGCTTTATCAGAAGTCATCAAGGGGCATAACTAGGGAGTCTTGTCCCTCAAAGTTCCTCAGTTGTGCTGCCAGCAAGGTGTTCCCACTTGCACTTCTGGCAGTGGTGACACTGTCCTCTTGTCTCACAATGGTACCCACAGTTGTATTTGAGGTTCCTCTTGCCTTGCGTGATGACCTCTTATCTATATGCCCAACCAGTGGCCTCTAGAATCATAGAATGGGCAGAGTTGGAAGGGACCTTAAAGATCATCTAATTCCAACCCTCCTGCATAAGCAGGGACACCTTCACTAGATCAGGTTACTCAGGGCCTCGTCCATCCTGGCCTTGAACACTTCCAGGAATGGGACAGCCACAGCTTCTTTGGACAACCTGTTCCAGCGTCTCACCACCCTCACAGGAAATAATTGTTTCCTAATATCCTACCTAAATCTCTCCTCTTCTAGAGCTCAACAAGGAGCAGGAACTGCTCAGGAACTTGTGTTAGACATTGTGATGCCAACAGGAAATTAACCGTCTACGTTATGCCACAACAGATTGTTAGTAGCAAAGTAAATGGGATTATTAGCTTTGCGAGCTTTCTCCTCCTGAAGGCGAGTGTTCAGCTTGGTTTTGTCATAGCAGACAATTTGCTAATTTTGGCTCAGCTTGCGCTGATTTGTTGGAAGCTGCTCTGCTCCTTTGCCCCCAGCAAAACACAAATGAATGCAGCTGCACAAATTCCCTATGGAGGATTTCCAGGTGTCCTTTAGGACTGTAACCTCAAGGGTAGAGCTAACCATTTGGCATGTTTGCTTGTCTCATAAGTTAAAATAATGTCAGATAATGAGCTCTGAAGATCAATGGGAAATATTATGAAGGAAGTATTTCTGTTGACTGAATCATGGGACTGAAGTATCAAAGCATTTATGTTGCAAACCTGTAATATTTAAGGAACAACTATATTTTGTTTGTTTCTGTACCTATTTGCTATTGAGTAACTCAGTTTTGTAAATTAATGATGCTCTGATGCAGTAAACACTATGCCTTCGATCAGCTCTGGTCTTGATGTAGAACATGGACAAAGCCAATGGGGTGATGTTTTCACACTGATGGCAGCCTGTAAGGCACAGAAATAAGGGGTTGTTTTTGAAGTGATGGTTAATGGTACTTAAAGTCTGCTTCATCTGATCACACAGTTGTTGGATTGACTTAAATGACTTATATGGAAAAGTAACCAACAAGACAGCTTGATGGAAGAGCAGAATTAATCAAGGATCGATTAATCTGCTAGACAGAAGAAGTCCTATTATGTCATGAGGAAAAAGTGGATCCCACTTCATTTTGGAGTAAATAGAATGTAATTCTGCAAGTATTGAAAGGCTGCGGGAGGGAGGGATTGTCATGGGAGAATTTCATGCGTAGGACACTGAGAAACAGTGTAAACTGAACCCATTTTGGAAGCTTCATGAAAGATTCCTGTTGGTTTTGGCATTTTTCCTAGCTGACCTGAGGCTGCAGTTGGGAATTCTGGAGAAGCTCCTTGTAGGTTCATACCAGCATGAAGGAAAAATTAAGAGGAAGCTGTATAATTAGATATTTGTGGCCTGCCTGCTGGTGTGAAAACAGCATCTGATAGAAGCAAAGTTTCTAGGTAACATCATCTTTAGTTACTCATGGTTATTATGAGGCTCTAAGGTTGCTCTTCATCCTGGGGTAGAAAGTATCTTGCATCATAAATTTACAGGGTTGGGTTACAAAACTATCACCTACAAAAAAAATAAAAAGCTTATTTTAATTAGCTCGCTTGGGATTTATCACTGAGCATTGAGCTTTTGCCACCACCAACAGTAGCTTTTAGAGAGCCTTCAACAAAGGAAAACACCATTCTTTTATGTTTAATGACTGATGTATGAATCTGATCTTGTTCATTTTCTCCTGCTTTGTGAGTGCTGCTAACTTCCAGAATTGGGGTGCCTTTGTCCCACATTGCAGGGGAACCTTTACAGCTTTTCAGATTGGTGATTAAATTCCATTTACATTCTGTTTGAGAGAAGGAAGAGGCTTTTCATGTTCATGCAGATAGGATGTTGTAGATTATTTTGTGACCGTACCATTCTACTCTCCACAATCCTTGTGTCTTACTGGGGTATTTGCAGTCATTGGTGTATTACAGAGTGTTCTATGAAACCACTCAAGAAGCAATGCAGGGTGTGAAAAGCCACAGTTCATGTTTACCATGGCAATTTCATCTGCATCAAATAGTTTTCTGATCTACTTTAGCTGAAAAAAAAAATAGTATGAAGCTGTGTAGTCCTACTGAAACTTAGTCAAACAGTGCCCCAGATTTTAGAAATGACTTCTGGGAATAATTCCAGTTGATAATTACCACTTTAAAATTTCTTTTAAGCCACTATGCTTAATTACCCATGTAAATATGTATTAGAATTTAAAAACACCATAGATGCAGTGAGAACGAAACAGGAATGTGTTTGCTTGTAGATACGGTAAAAATGATTTTGTTCTGTGGTGTGTGCACAGAGATGAACAGGCATCTAAGTAGCAGCAGCAGCACTCGAATCACAGAATCATAGAATCATCCAGTCCAACCATCAACCCAACACAACTTTGCCCACTAAACTCTCTTCCTACTAGTTTTTTGAACGCCTCCAGGGATGGCGATTCTACCATGTCCCTGGGCAGCCTGTTCTAACACCTAACCACCCTGTCTAGAAAGACATTTTTCCCAATGTCCAACTGAAACCTCCCCTGGCACAACAAACCTCCCCCTCTTGTCTTATCTCTGGTGACTTGGGAGAAGAGACTGAAGAGCAACTAGAATGGTAAAGGTACTGGAAGGTAAGCCATATGAGGAGAGGCTGATGTAGCTGGATCTGTTTGGCCTGGAAAAGAGGAGGCTCAGGGGTGACCTTATCATGGTCTATAACTATCTAAAAGGTGGTTGTAGTCAGGTGGGGGTTGGTCTTTTCTCCCTGGACACTGGAGACAGGACAAGGGGTCACAGTCTTAAGCTCCATCGGAGGAGGTTTAGACTTGACATTAAGAAAAGGTTTTTCACTGAAAGAGTGATCTGGTTTTGGAACGGGCTGCCCATGGAGGTGGTCGAGTCACCAAGGTGTTCAGTGTTAGTCTGGATGAAGTGCTGAGTGGCATGATCCAGATGTTAGGTTTACTTGGTTGGTTTTAGGTTGGACTGGATGATCTTTAAGGTCTTTTCCAGCCTCATTATTAGTGTGATACTATGACTCCACCTGTCTACAGCCTCCCTTCATATAAAGAGCAATAAGGTCTCCCTTCAACCTCCTTTTCTCTAAACTAACCAACCCCAGTTCCCTCAGGCAGTCCCTATCAGACCTTCACTCCAGGCTTTTCACCAGCTTTGTTGCTCTTCTTGAGATATGTTCCAGAACCTCAGTGTCCTTCTTGTATTGATGTGATGAACCCAGTACTTGAGATATGGCCTTACCAGTGCTGAGGATAAGGGAAATGACAGAGTGCTGCCTTGCCCATTGTGGTTCTGTTAGGTCCAGTGTATTGATCAGAAGGAGTTGTGAAAAGCTCCTTATCTTTGTTTTGAGGCTGATGAAGAGGTGGATGTAGTTAGTTGCATTTCTCTTTCTATTGTGGCATAGGAGATGCGTTTAAAGTTGTGTGGTTACTTTGTGTGGTTACTGGAAATCATGAAATCAATGCTTCTCTTGGAGAAGTAGATTTTGAGTGAAATGTGTATGAGGTTTAATGTGGTCTGGGCTCATTAAGGTGGGACTGCAGCTCAGATGTGAGCCTACCTTGATCAGGTCTGCAGGGCAGTGAATGGCAGAGGATGTTGTGGTATAGAGAGACAATTGCAGATGTGGCTTGTCGTCAGCGTAACTGGCTCTATACACTGGTATCACTCTCTAGTCCTTGCCTTCAGTAGTCAGTGCCTTCAGAGTCTCTCCTGTGGCTTTGGTGGGGTAGATGGCAGATCATCCAGGTGAACTGGAATGCTGTTGTGAGGGAGAGCAGCACCCACACTGTTTACCAAAGGGTAATCCTCTGTGGAATAAAGTGTTTGGAATATACAGGGACATCCACAGTGCTGACTGGAGCCTATAGATTGCCCTCCAGTGCCGAGTTAAGGTTGTCCAACTTTGATAGTGTGACACTGCATGTCAACACTACAACTGTCACCTGCCTGAGGCAAGGAGGAACACTGGTCGTGTTTCCAAGAGGATTATCGTCATGGGAGGGTGAACCTTAGCATCTCTCAGTTCACATTTATCACAAAAAGGTCAAAAAAAAGTCTTTATTCGGAACAATTTCTAAAGCATTTTAATAGTGCCTTACGTAAACCCTCAGCAAAGAGACTGGTAAGAGAAGGACAGAGGAGCTGTTCCTGCAGTGGTGGCTATGGTGGAGCCTCTGCAGCTTCTGCAGTGGATTTGGGTTAAATTGAAACTCTTGGGTTTAAGTAGCACTTATTCTGCTCCATATCTAATCCCTCCAGTGTCAGTTATTATCTCTGTGGCTTTTATGTGTAGGGCTTTTAAGAAGCTCATTCTGCAGTCCATGAGAGCTCATGTCTCATGTGGACCTGTCACATCTACCCCTTCCCTTTGAACTGATGCTTGCTGGGTTATAAATATTCATAGCAGAAAGATGAGGGTGCAGTTGAAAGTTTATGTTTATTGTAATTAAAGAGCATTCTCCTTCCTCACATTCTTACTGCAGAAAGTTTCCAGATTGTGACAGCCTACGTGTTTAGTATTAAACATACGAAGGGAGGGTTGTCATGGGAGTAGCTCATGACCTGGCTGTGTGGACTTCTGCTTTCATAGTTTTATTACTCTGTGTTTTCCTGTAATTGAGTCTTTCAATGATAAACTTAGTGAAAATAAATGTTTTTTTTCCCAAGACTGCCTTGAAATCCTCAGGGGGAAGACACACATGCCTACCCCCTGCCAAGAAACTCTTGTTTGGAACTCCTAACCAGAGAGGAGAAGGAGACAGCAAGAGGCAGAATGAGCCAAGTTATCCAATAACCTTTCAATCCCTTTGCAAAGTGAAAAAGTAGGTAGCAATAAAGATTTGTAAGTCTGATAAAGTACCTCTAGAGGACCTAATTTCTTTGCAATATTGTGGTTTTACTAAATCAAGGTCAGATGAGAGCTTGATTAGCCTCATGATTAATGTGTATATCAGGTCTAACACCGCAAAGTCAGCCAGTGCTGTGGACACCATCATTATACAGATCGTGCAAATAATCGGTGGTGTCTAACCACACAGTGGATTTGACTGAGACAATGAAGCTGTATTTAAAAAAAATTAGCCCTTCAGTCACTTCAGCATAATTTGCTTCACTAACAGCAGCTTGAGTGAAACAGAAGGGAAAAACACCCCTTAAGAGCAATGAATGGACTGAAAACACTTCAAAGTGTATGTGAGTGAATGAATGTTTAATGAAACCAGTTTTTTCTGATGTCAAGCTTATAGGTAGTGCATTTGATGCTGCACCATGAGCTGGGTTGGGCTGGCTGTGACACCCAGCAGATCCCATGTCTACACCCACTAGGTCATCGGCATCTGGAGTAATCACATTCTTGCTCTTTGAACTGCAAAACCCTGTAGATGAAATAGAATAAATGTTATTTATAAATTGCACCCTAGGAAAAAATATCAGCAAACTGTGCTGTTAAACTTCACTGAGATTTTATGTTTTCTTTTAGATTAAAAAAACTCAAACCCCAAAAGAAAAAGAAGTTGTTGAAGATTTAAAAATTAGGTCACAATAAATTGGAGAAAAGAACTTGGAGAAAGGGCATTTGGAAGCAAGGAATAAAATGAAACTTGAGAGTGTTTATAATGAAACCTCTATGAGAAAGGAACTTTGTCCAAAGAGATCCCGTACCATAGAAAACTCAAACTCAATTGACTCAGTGGGGTTGGGAAGAAATTATGGTTCCATATTCCTTTCTGTGATGAAATGAATTCCATGACTCCTTGCATCAGCTCTGATGATGCATTAAAAATGTGAAATGTGGCTAAGATCCAATATGTTGTGATGTCATTTTCTGCAAGGCTGATATCTGTGTACTGGGTTCCATACAAACACTCAGCTCTGTTAGTAGATCCCAGCTCATAATGAAGAACCAAGTACTGGGAGTATCTTGGATACATAGTTTGAACTTGATGGGGGGAAAACAACTGTAACAATTTTAAAACAGTAGGAAAGAATCTTTTAGTCATCTCCTGTCACTCCAACAGATCCTTGGACATGCCAGCTCAGGCCATCTACATTAATTTAAAGTAGTCTTCAAGAGGAAACTTACGGAAGCTGACAGAGCTATTACCAGCTGGTAGCATTTGGAAAAAGACCCACATTTGTAATGATCTTTGCAGTCCAGGTCTATCTTGCTGCCATGGAGCATAAGGCCATTGACTAGTGGAACTTAAGCAGCAGTTCTCAAAATACAGTTAAAAGTGTATTTTGCCTCGCTGTTTTCTATTCTAAGTAGTGGTGGTGGAGGAAATACTGACTGGGAGCAGAGAAATTGAGAGAAAATGGCATTTTTTTTTCTCCAATGAAGACATGAAATAAGAATTGTCTAGGGCAGAAGTGCTTTGAGGTAAAGGGTTAGTGGCAGTCTGGGGTCTGGCTGGGGAGGAGATCCCGGTCTTGAAGGAATTGTTGATGTACTTTTGTTATCCCATTATCCATTCTAAGCAGTTTTTGAAATGGAACTGACTATGGTACTCTCTGTAGAATGCACTGGGTGGTGTGAGGGTTTCATGGGTTTATTTGTTGGTTTTTTTTTTTAAAGAAAAGGCCTTTGGAGAGTACTTCAGTATATTTTTTCCAGTAGAAAAACTGAGCAGCTTGACCAGATGAGTTCTTTCTTCACCCAGTCTTGTACTCTAAATGGCTTCTAGACAATGCCTGGGAAAAATCCCAGATTAACTAGGCAAGCTCTTAGTGAGATTTCCTCAGAGGAGTCTGCCAGCCATTAACAATTGGCAGTTGGTGGACCCTTTGACCTAAATATATTTTGTTATTGTATTTAATGGTCCGTTATTTCTTCTATACAATTTCCCAGTTGTTTTCAAGCCATGTAAAGTAATAGGAAATATAATACTCTGTGCCAAGAGACCTACAGGTTACTTGGAAGACTGGTGCAAACTGGGCTGTCTACACACTGCTCAATTCAGCTGCTTTGTAGGAGAAGGTGAACAAGTTCTAAGCAGAGACTGTCATCCCCAAGGTATGTTTTTGCTCTGTTATTGCCTCTTTTGTGGAACAAGACTCCATTGGCTTCAGAATCAAACTGTTTGTGATGACCTTAATCTAAATAGTGTGCTTAGATTGTGACTTTAAAACACCACTAAACACCTGTTGCAAATGTTTTGATAATAGTATATCAAAGCAGATCTGGGTATTTGGCATGAGAAATTGGGATGTTCTCTTGTTCCATTGAGAAAAGCTGTCTAGGGACTGAAATACTGATTTAATTTGGTTTTATTAGTTAATTAAACAACTTTCTAGAAATCAAATCCTGTTTCTAAAAGATGCTGTGACCTTACTGACAAAGCTGGGTAGAAGGAAGGAGCTTACTGAGAGAAGAAATAGATGGCAACTTTGTTTGCATTGAGTTAAGAATATCGAGATGAACATCTGGAAAGTTAAGCTTATTTAGTTGTTCACTTTTTTTTCTACTTTCCAGCAGTGCTGAGAAACTCCCACCACCAAAAAGGTGGAAACAACAAAGAAAAGAGCCCTGGAGTGCCTGATTAGACCTTGTATTATTCTTTCTGCTTCCTCAGAAGTGGTGTTCTTTGTTGTGCTGCTTCTTCTGCATCTCTTTGTTGCTCTTCCAGAACAGGATTAAAGTTTAACACTAGCAGCAAGAGATTTAAATCTCCTCCGTTAATGCTTTTTCTGCCTTGGTCAAAGTAGCTCTTAACACTGTCTTTAATATCTGTGAGCCTGTCAGGCAAGAGATTTTTATTATAAACTGTGTGGTGCAAGGGAAAAGGAACAACATTAAAGTTCAACTTCTGATTTATGTTCATTCATCTGTTTCTAACTTTTCAGTATATCTCTAGTGATTTTTGCATCTCTCTGTGCCATAGCATTAAGCATGTTTTGTATTTCATGCCAGACCATTTTTAACTATTTGTGATGCACAGGATCTGCATAACACCATTGACTTACGGGGTAAATGTATAGGAACTGAAGATATCCTGCAGGCAGGCACTGGATGTTCATTTCTGCAGATCTTGTAAGAAGAATTAATTCCTCTTGTATTTCCTAAAACATAAGAAAAAATGTTAAAATAGAGATGGTCAACTTTGGACATGAAAACACTGCATAGCAGAGCTGCAAAGGTATGTTATTTATTAGCATTCTTGTAAAATAAGTTTCTTATAAGATCTCTGTTCAGGTTGTGTGAAACTTCTAGTGCCTCACCCAGTTGAATCCCATAAGAAATACCTCTGAAATGGCAGCACGTGTTGTTTCTCCTTCTTTACATCATTAGATCAGAAGGTTGAAGGTAAAGAACTAATTAGAGTGTTACTTGTGGATGAACCCTTAACTGAGTTTGTATTCTAGTTCTTTGTCCTGTGATGTCCTTTTTGCCAGATCTCAGTGACAGGAGAAGCTTTGTCCCATGGCTTTTATGCTCCTTGGTTTTGGAGCTCCAGATGGTGACAGGATTGATGGTGTTCTTACCATGAACATTCTCAAAGGGTGTGGAGGTCACACTAGTGATGGAAGAGAAGGAAGACAAGATGTGGTCTAGGATAGAAAATGGATCTGTTTATGCACTGAATGAGATTGCAGGCTACTGGTTGTCTTGGAACTAAATATCCTCAACATATTCCACATACAGCACATCCCCTCACACAAGCATTCAGTCAAAGTCAGCGAGCAGGATAACAAATCTATTAATGATAAAGGGCTTACTGATGCTTTTTTAATAAAATGGAGATTAGTATATTTTAAAATTTACTAGAAATAGAATATTGAGGAAGGAGAGGAAATTTGCCTTAAAGGCTGACCATGAGCAGGAGGAATTTATTTATATTTTAACATTTGGAGATTATGAAAATTGTGTTTCTCTTGGTGTTTGGGTTGTCAATACTAAGCCAATACCCATGATAACGCGTTATGCAGCAAGTTGTACTGCTGTTGTGAGATAATGCTGGTGCAGTAATTAACTCCATCAATCAAACTTGGAGCACGATACTCCAGAACCAGGGAGGTGAGTCTGCAAATGCCGATAACTCTTCCTCAACAGAAATTCCCTGCTGGATGGGATTTTGAAGAAAATAGTGTTGGTAAGACTCATCTGCCTGGGGAGAATTTTCCCCCAAAGCAAGTTCAGTGCAGCTCTGCTGTAGGAGGGTGGACACCTCATAGTTAACTTCTTATTTAGTGAACTGTAGCAATAATTCCCGTAAACATCAGACATGTTGCTACATTAACATAATTGCATATAGAAATACCATACAAATCCCCATAAATATCTGTGTGGTAGGCATAAGTGCCTGCACTCTTGCAAAGCTGTGCTTTGGAATGTTTGTTCATGTAGCAACAAGTATGGAAGTCAAGTTTACCTTTAAAACTTCTTTCCTCAGATGCTCTTTGTGTTCTTCCTCTAGTGTTTCTCTGAGAGTTTTCAACAAAGAGGGTAGCTGTGTTGTCTTGAAGGCTTTTTTCTTTTCTGTTACCATCAGGAGTCAGTGAATTTCTGTGCAGTGCCTTGGGCATTGGTTTAAATTAAATTAGTGCTTGAAAAAATATAAGCTCAGTCACTCATCTAATTGGTACCACCTCTACCTTGAGGTACCAGTAATTGCAGGGATCTGGCCAAGGTGGAGAACATTAGCTGTTAAAGCATGTTGACGCCTTTGGGGCCTGTGCTGTGACTCTGGCATCCAAAACTGATGTTCTGGTGGGACAAAGCCATATCAGCATTGAGAGGATGGAGGAGCTTGACTGTTATCTCTTGATGCACTGGGGCTACCTCTATGGCTGAATTTCCTGCAGACTCCACGTCCTACACAGCCACTTGTCACAGCAGTGTCTTCCCTCCTCTATTGTGTGTGTGTGATCAGAGAAACATCTGACACTTTGTATGTAGCAGTTTATAGATTGCAACAATTACAGACCCAGTTGAAGTGTCTCTCCTCAGCAGAACTGAAGGATGTGTTTCTCACACAGGTAGAAAGTTGGTTCTGACTTCAGACCTCTGTGTTGAGTCACTATTTGATTTGAATTTTAATGTTTAATGCTCTTTGTGCACATGTGAATGCATATGCTTAGGAGTTTATGGCTGCAGGGGCTGCTGTTGTAGACTGAACATGTAAAGCGTGGCACACCATAAATATGGGTCTGGACAAAGTCCTGAGCAACTTCATGGAGACCCTTTGAGTAGAAGGTTATATGCTTCCCTAGGGTCCCTTCTAACCTGAACAAATTTATGGCCTAAGACAAACCACACATGCTTCATCTCAAACAGAAGCAGGGCTGTATTTTAGTATCTTCCTGTTTGTGCCTTTTGCATGTGGGTAGACCAGCCTGGCAGTGACTGATTCAGGATCTACAGGTCTTGAGTGGTAACTGGGTCTAGCCGGGACTGGAAAAAACAACCCTTTCTCCTGTCTGTTTTCTGCCCTTGGAGGGTGACGTGGTGGCACAAGAAACAAAAAGTGTCAATAGCCAGCAAGCTAACATAAGTAGCTAAAAGCTTGATTATCCTGTGAGAAAAATTGCCCATGTTAGCAGGAAGTTCAGAGTATACCAGGAACCTCCTAAGATCAGTGGCTTTCTTTTGCCCTTGGACCCCTGTGCTTCCCAGCGCTTCCCAGCTTTAAAGAACAAAAGATGTGAGTCAGCAGAATGGGTCCAGAGAAGTGCAAGGTTGGTGAAGGGTCTGGAGAACAAAACTTGTAAGGCGCAGCTGAGGGAGGTATGGCTGGTCTGACTGAAGAAGAGGTTGAAGGGAGACCTTATTGCTGTCTACAACTGCCTGAGGAGGTTGTGTAGAGGTGAGAGTCAGTCTCTTCTCACAGTAATCAGTGACATAACATAAAGAAATTACCTCCGGTTGTACCAGGGGAAGTTTAGGTTGGACTTTAGGAAAAGCTTCTTGCTGGAAAGGGTCATCAGGCCTTGGAACAAGTTGACCCAGGGACGGAGTTGAATTGTCAGCCCTGGAGCTTAGGGACAGGGTTTAGCAGTGGTCTTGGGACAGGTGGGTTAATGGTTGGGCTCAATGAGCTTGAAGGTCTTTTTCTACCTAAAATATGACTCTATGATTGATTCTATGATTCTGTGAGTGATTAGATGGTTGTGTGACCCGTCTTGACAAAGTGGGGAGTTGGGGTACATGAAGAGCTTTGATACTGGCTTAGGAATCTTTGTGATAAACTGTAGTTTAGACGTACTCTGAGCTGTAATTTCTCCTTCATTTGGTTTAAAAACATCTGAGGAAGAAAGTCTTGAAGACCTTTCAAGTTGAGTTTTCAGCAGAGTTTTCTCCTCCCATGGGTTTCCCTTAGGAGAGGATCACATTTTGCCTCTGGTAATCATTGAATAAATATGTTACAAAGCACTTGATTTTTGTGAGTACCCCTCTGTGGCTTCTGCAGAGCTTTTTTTGAATTGTACGAGATGTTCAACATTTTCTGCACCATATTGGTTCGACCTTGAAATATTATTTAAAAAGTGAACGTGATATCATCTGTAACCAGCAGATAAAGGCTTAGGATGGAAGGGACAATATTTTGTTGGTGGATTTGCTATATTTAAGAATATCATGGCTTTTGAAGATATTGTGAAATAGCAATAAAATTAGTGTGTTTTCTGTAACAAGAAGGAAAAGGCTGCAGTTTATAACCTGCACTTGAAATTTGTCCACCCTATCTGTTTTTTTAAATTTATTTTCTAAATTATTAGTCACATGGAGGGCACTTTAAAGCTCTTACAGTTACATAGCTAAGAGGCAGGAATATAAACAAAAAGGTCTTTTTTCCCTTTTAATATAGATATGGGTTCATAGTGTGCAACCATGCAGTTGCATGTGAAAGATGAGTGATTTCTCAGAGGAGTCTGGATAAGAAGGACCATTAGAATGATTTCATTAATTAAAAAAACAATTAACTGGGTAACATACACAACTATAACTTTTGTACTTTCATAGTTATTGTTGGGGTTTAGTGCTTTTTTCAGGTGGTTTAACATAGTGGCTTACAGGCTGTGAATGTTCCTGTCACTGTCTGGTGAGAGGAGGTCAGGGGTACAACCATTGTGCATCTTCTACAACTGGATGCTTTTGTTCTGCTTGTGAAAAGGGCTTTTGTTGCTGAAATAGCCACTTCCACCAAGAAGTTGCATTTGTGTTACTGAGAGGTTCCAGAACGCATAATTTGATATTATCTGAGGTGCCTTGCCCTCTGAGAAATGTTAAGTAAAAAAGATGCAGCTCTGAGCCGGAATTCAAAGTACTGTATGTGTTTGTAATAGTATTAACTAACTACCTTAGTACAATTTTCTGCAGGACTTTTTAAAGTGTTTTAAGGTAACTGTTTGCTCTACGTCATTGGCCAGTTGTGTGATATGCTCATTTTTCACCAGTATGGGGTATTTCTTTACGCAGAGCCTGTCTTTCTCTGTGCAAGCCTCATGCTATATTTGGCAAAGGAAGAATTTAAAAAGCTTTTTCCAGCAAAAGTGGACCTGAATGAGCCCTTGTTGCCAGCTGGGACTGAAAATGCATCTGCTTGGTGTGGTGTTGCAGTCAGGCTCGACTGACTCTAATTGATCCATTAGGGAGACCACTGAGACTAGAGAGAGTCTGGCAATGGTATTTCCCTCCCTGACCTTGACCCAAGAGAAGAATGACAAAAATAATACTGTGTGAAATGCAGAGTCTTTTAAACCTGCTTGTTTCATTATCCTTTAGTATTTAAAAGCAAAAGTGTAGAAAATAATATACAGTAATAACATATAATTGCTGTATTAAAAAAAAAATACTTTGCTGCTTTAACTACATGAAGAATGAAAAGATTAGATTAAACCACATAATAGTAAAACAAAAAATACTAAAACTGACAACATTTTTAAGGCCTGGGGTCAGTTTTCTATTTTTCAATCTGTTGTGTTTGTTTTGCATAAAGGACAGCTGGCAGGAATAACCCTTGGCTTAATCTCTTTCTCTCAGGTGGAAGCTGAAACCCTTTTGTACTGAGGTCAGTAGCTGCTTGCCAGGCACTGGATATGATAAAACTAATTTTTTATTATACCAATACTTCAATTAAAAAAAGGAAGCACACAATGATGGTTGAACATGTAACAGTTATGTTTTATTTTAAGTGAGAAACTGTTGATACATTACCTTACATCTCTCTAGTTTGTGGCTTTTTCATCAAAAATTGCAGCATGTCTGGGTGTTATGTAGATGTAGTGCTGATTTACATGGTTTAGGGGGTTACCTGGTAGTGCTGGATCAATAGACTTGATGATCTTAAAGATCTTTTCCAAACAAAATAATTCAGTGGTTCTTGGATTATTTTAAAATAAGACTCTACAAAATACTTCAATTTACTTCTGATTTACGTCACCTTTTTTTGCTCTTCTAAATAATTTGTAAAATTTTATGTGGAGTTTTTTGTGGATTAAAAAAAAACCAGTTTAGATTATATTAGCAGTAGCTATTAGTTTTCAGTTCTGCCTGGAGCTGCCTGCCTATTTCCAGGATGTCTGTCCTGCTGGCATGAAGCCACTTAAATTCCGTTATCTTTAAGATATTTAATAATTACTTTTTAGGCATCATTAAAGATGCAGATTTGTATTTCTGATTTGGGATTAAATATACTCACCAATCGTGGTAGGATGCCTCATCACTGCAATTTAATTTTCCACATTTCTACTGCAATGGAATTAGTGCAAAGGAGGATTTTAAACCAATGGAGGCTTCAGGAATGAGTAGTCCAGTAGTTCTCCTTCTTCTTTCAGGGATTCAAATGGAGATATTCCTTATGGAAACTAATAACTTGGTCTTGTAACCACAAACTGCCATGGTACCAAAGCTGTGTTTAAGATCTGACTTCTTGTAACTCTGAGACCTCTGCCTCCAGCAGCGAGCATATCCCATTTCCGTTTGATTTGGTTTACCTTCCAGATAGAGCTGCTGTTTACCCTTTCCTAAATCCTTGTTTTAGCAAAAGCTGCAAGTTAAACTACTTCTGGCTAAAACTTTGCACCCTCTGCTTGGTTTAGGTTTGACTGTCTTATATCTTGAGAAGTCTATAACGATTTTTATCCTGGAGGAGTCTGTGGTGATTCCAAATGTCTTTCTGCTCTTCCACTCAGTGCACCTCGTTCCTCCTCATTTGCTTAAAGCTAATAAAAAGCAACCTTGAAGTTAACCCTCAGACCTACTTTCCAGAATTCCAGTAGCAGAGATGATTGGAAAAATCACAGAATCACAGAATGACTTGCAAGATGAGCTGTAGAGGAAGAAGACCAGCCTGGATGAATAAGGACATTTTGAAAAAACTAAGAGAGAAAAAGAGGATGGACCACCTCTGGAAAAAGGGCAAAGTCAAGCGAGACATGGATCGAGGAATTGTTGGGCTGTGTAGGAGGAAAATTAGGGAGGCTAAAGCCTAAGTCAAACTCAGGCTGGTCACTACTGTTATGGATAATATGAAGACCTTTTATAAATATATCAGTGAAAAAAAGAGGAGTAGTAATAACCTCCACTCCTTACTGGACATGGAGGGAGATTTAGTAACTAGAGATGAGGATAAGGCAGAGGTACTTAATGCCTCCTTTGCCTCTGTCTTCAACAGCAGGGTAGACTGTCTTCAGGATGACTACTTATATAAACTGGTAGACAGGGATAGGGTACAGTGTAGTTCCCCTGTCATCCAAGCGGTACTAGCTAGAGACCTGCTGATCCATTTGGATCCCCACAGGTCCATGGGACTCGATGGCATTCACCCCAGAGTGATGAGAGAGCTGGCGGATGAGCTTGCTAAACCACTCTCCATAATTTATCAGAAGTCGTGGATGACAGGTGAGGTCCTGGATGATTGGAAGTTGGTGAATGTGACCCCCATTTACAAGAAGGGTCAGAAGGATGATCCAGGTAACTATAGACCTGTTATCCTGACAGTTCCGGGCAAAGTTATGGAACGGTTAGTGCTCAGTGCTGTCATGCAACAACTGTGTGATGGCCAAGAGATTAAGCCCAGTCAACATGGGTTTAGGTGGGGTAGGTCTTGCCTGACTAACTTGATCTCCTTTCATGATCAAGTGACTCAACAGGTTGATGAGAGGAATGCTGTGAATGTTTTTACCTAGATTTAAGTAAGGTATTCGACACGGTCTCCCATGATATACTCCTGGTGAAGATGGCAGTGAGGGGCTTTGACAGGAATATACTGTGCTGGGTCAGGAACTGGTTGTATGGACAAGCCCAGATAGTGGTTAATGGTGTTGCATCTAGTTGGCCATCATTCTTGGCCTTGTATGAGTTGTTGGAGTGGGGGTGTTTCTTAGAGAGTCTTGTAGCTATTTGTGGTCCTCATGCACATGAGACCGTCACTATTCTGTTTAAGGCTTGGGTGGCCAAGGGGCCATTTCCTTGTTCCAATTGCTGGCAGAGTTCAAGGTTTATGTGAACCATGCCAGAACAGCCCTCTGGTTCTAGCTCGTGGATGCTTTTTATGATTTACGTACGTTCTTATTTATGAATGGCTCAATGGAGCCTTCAGTGGGCTTGAGAGTACCCAGCACATGAATTGGTATTAGTTCCTCTCCTCAGCCATTAACTCCACCACACGTAGCATATTGGTGGGCAATCTATGCATGTCCAGTGGAGCATTTGTCTGGGTGTTTGGTTTTGGGTACCTTATCTCCAGATGAAGATGTGACAGCTGTCAGTGAATTTGCATTGACTTGTAAAGGCTTTAAAAAAGAGACTTGGAATTGTGATGATTAATTGACAATTTAATTTCCCCTTCACGTAGTAGGTCTCACAAAATTTAAATGAGCTTCTAGGAAACACTAATCACTGCTGAGCAAATATCCCAATGTCTTGTCTTAGACAAAATCACAATGGACTCAATTATCACCAGTGAAGTTGATGTAAACTGGAATGCATTTTGGGGTAGAATGTTCCATTCCACATGCCAGGGTTGCTGGACAAACTTCATGTCTCTGGGCTGCTGGGAACACCTTTAATTTAAAATGTGAATCCCTGCTTGGGTATTCAGTAAGCACTGAGCAGAGATTGTCATCTTTCATTACTGCATTAACCTTTAGAACTGACAACAGTGTGCCAGCTCGCAATAATTGAGCACAGGGCCACGAAAATTAGTTTCTTACCTTGTGATTGCACATCTGGTCAGGTCCTTCTCTCGCTGCAGTTATTTTGCCAATGACTTTACCCTCTCACTAAATGTAGCTTCGTTTTTTAATTACTGGTTTGGATTGTTATCTTTCAAAAATACCTGGTCTGGAGCTTGAGGGGGAAGAATGACAGAACCACCCCTGCACCCCTTGAAACTTGTTGCTCACAGCTTTTTCAGCAGCTCTTACATGGGATTTAATAGAATGTAGCTTTGAGGTGGTTCCAGTTGCTGTGTTTTAGGGAAGGAATATGCATTTGGGATATGGTGCACTCTGAAATAGGAACTGTGTTGTCCTCAGAGTCTGTCCCTCAAAAGCTCCAAGAGAAACACCCCAGGACTGGATGAGGGGTTTTTTCCCAATGGTGCTGTGATATTCACAAGTCCTAAACTCTTATTGCTTATTTTAAATATGGCACATGTGGTGTCTGTGATCATTGCTGTTATTGCTCTTAACTCCAGTAAACATGTTTTTAATTAGCAATAACACTGAAGGTCTGATGGGAAAGCAGAACTCATGGGCATCAATCCTCAGCCCAGTTCAGAGGATGTAAATGTAGCTATGGAATTACCTGTTGAATGTAGTGTGAACAACTCTGAGGTCTGTGTGAGAGAAACCTTAGAGGAGTCATTTTGCCCACGGAGCACATTTCTTTTTGAAGAACATGTTGTTAGAGGCTATTTTCAAACTGGATGGAAATCTTTAGACTTTTGGTCTTGAGGGCACTCAAGAGTAGCACTGCCTTAATTTCTTATAAAATATATGTCGGGGAGATTTTTCTGCTCTAATCTCTACCACTTTAGACATTGCTAATAGCAGATCACGCCTCAGTGCAGAGAAGCCCTGCAGAGTAGTCATAGGATCATAGGATGTTAGGGGTTGGAAGGGACCCAAGAGATCGAGTCCAACCCCCCTGCCGGAGCAGGACAAAACTATCTAACACAGATCACAGAGGAACGCATCCAGGCGGGCCTTGAAAGTCCCCAGAGAAGGAGACTCCACGACCTCCCTGGGGAGCCTGTTCCAGTGCTCTGTGACCCTCACAGCAAAGAAGTTCCCCCTTGTGTTGAGGCGGAACCTCCTCTGCTGCAACTTACACCCATTGCTCCTTGTCCTATCACAGGGAGCAAGTGAAAACCCTACCAAAAGTGCTGCAAACGATGCCAAAAGCAACTGATGTAGAGTAATAAAATCTCCCTGTATCAATTCAGTCACTTAAACAATTGAACCAACCCCAAATGTGGGGTATTTTACAGCTGTGAATTATTTCCATTATTTCACTTAAAACTGGGGATTGGAAAACTGTATGTAATTATTTTTTTTCTTTAAAAACTAGAACTTTTTTGTTTGTGGTGGTGCTAATAGATGTCCAAGACACTTGAGAGATAATCAGACAATTTCCAAAGTACTTATCAAGTGAATTAGTGACAAGTTGAAGCTACAGCATGATGAATTAATTTTTATTAAAATAAATAATCTTAAAGTATCTAGTCAAAGAATACGACTTGTGTCTACCCTACATCAAGATCTTTCCCATTCAAGCAGACAGATCAGTGCTTTGTCTGCATATACAAATGTCCCCAAATAACTATTTTGGAATACTTTCTCGGAATTCTTGGTTTGATATAAATTTCACATACAGAATAAGGATTACAGGATTAGTTTAATTTAATGGAAAATTGTTTATTCTGAATGTGACTTCATGGAATTGTATTCCAAAATAATTCTCCTTATTAATTATCAAGTCTTGGCAAGTCTGAGGAGTCTAACTACCCTTATTGTTGTTGTACTCCTGGGTGTATGCCGTTTGAGGCAGGAGAAACTGCACATTCACCAAGCCTGATGGAACATGTATCTAAAGTCCTTTGAAAATCAGTCTTATCCCTGGCATTTATTGCTCTCACATGTGTCTTTTTTTCCAAATCCTCTAGAAAGGTAATCAGCTTCTGTAAATTAAAACTATGGGAAAAACGTTTTGTAGGGAAGTTTTGATTCTATTATTACCACCTGATTATTATATTATTGTATTAGTACATTTTTTATATTATCAACTGATTGCAGTATCAGTTTTACTGTTGCTGATTCACCTACCTCCAGTTAAATCTACTTCTTTCCCAGTTCACTGTGCCTATCCTTTATGAGTCCTCAATCCTTTACACAGCATTTCACAAGGTACCTATGGTAGTCGGTAACAGAGGACCAAATGTGGTTTTCTCCGGCTTGCAGATGTGTTTTTCTGTCTCCAGCCAGTGCTTTGGTTCTGTCTGTATATGTTACCAAGCCTAGAAATGCAAATATTGCTAGTGAAAGCTCAGCATCTCCCAGATGCTTGGGCTGAAGTCGTTCTACTCCTGATTAATCACTCCATTAGCTGCCAGTTCCAATGCTATAAATACATATTCTGGTTTGTCAATCAGTATTGTGTTTTCAAGTTCCTTTTGCATATGTGTGAGCATGCGGGATAGTGCTGTGGTTGTTCTTAGCCTTGTTTTTCTTTCAGTGATGCTTACATGTGGGAGAGATCAGTTGGAGTTGGATAATTGATGTCTCTCTGCACATCCTCACTGGTTTTTTTATGCTGCGAATTGCAAAAGCACATGGAACGACTGAATTCTTACTGGACTTCTGTCTCTTGTCCGTACTTATGGGTGTAGCTAAGGGGTGACTTGGAAAGTGGCCACCTTACCAATGAGCTCTTTCCTGCAGAAAATACTTCACAACCTAATTAGAAATAAACCTTAAGACCTATCTTTTAGTCGGGTATAATCAGGGATTGAATATTGGCAAACTGGGGATATTTTGAAAGCAGGCATTGTTCTCTTTGTGATTGGGTGCTGGTGTGAGGTTTTCTCTAATTATCATCAATATTCAGATACAAATTTACATCTGGAAACTTTTTTGTTGAAGTCAATAGCTATCATGGTTTAACTATTGCCAGGAGCTGGCGCAGCTCATAGTTTGTCCTGTGCATGGTGGAACAAATGAGTAGAATATGTTGTGGGAAAATACTTCCCCATCTATTTTCTGTAGGGCTAACAAACTTTTTATCTTGTCTTTAACATTGAAAAAAGACTAACTTTGTTAATGACTAATCCATTGAATTCTTTTTGTATGGCATTTGTTGTGCAGAAATTACCAATATCTAGGGGCTGCTGAGATTGTTTTGAATAGGGATCACATGTGATACTCTTTCTCACTTGTCATGGGTCCTGGTAGAAGGTGGCATTCAATCATTGTTATGAAAATAGAGCAATGTTTTCAATCACAGTGATTTGTGAATTTTAGTAAGATTGGATTTACCTACACTGGTATGATGGCATTTAACTGCTTTACTTTCAGCTGTCTGAAAGTTGCATCATTAGTTTAAGATAGTCGCCTGGCTCACTCTATGTTTAATTGATAAAATCAGGTGTTTTAAGAGGCATATTTGGGCCACCTGATCCATCTATCTACCCAACAAAAAGTCATCTGATGCCCATTAGCCTCCACTGAATGTAGGGTGTGCCTTGGTAATTAGTTTCTGTTCTACTCCCAACACCCTATTATCAATGTTGCTAGATCCATCCTGCTTTTGAGTCTGAAATCTCCATGTGAATAAATTCTTTACTTTGCTGCCATTAGAAAAGTAATTATTTGTTCTATTTTAACTGAAATGAACAAAACTGAAATGCATTCTTGGAATTTTAGGATGAGATGCCTCTTTGCCAATGAACCTCACAACAATGCCAAGTTGCAATGTCTCAACTATGACAACAAAAAATTTTGCTCAGATGAATCATAGAATCATTAGGAACACATCCAGGTAGGTCTTGAACATCTCCAGAGAAGAAGACTCCACAACCCCCCTGGGCAGACTGTTCCAATGCTCTTTTACCCTCACTGTGAAGAAGTTCCTTCTGATATTTATATGGAACCTCCTCTGTTCCATCTTGCACCCATTGCCCCTTGTCATATCACCAGATGACCTTGAGAAGAGTCTGGCTCCATCCTCCTGACACCCACCCCTCACATATTGATGAGGTCACCCCTCAGCCTCCTCTTCTCCAAGCTATAGTAGAACTTTCTATGAATATGTTGTGTTCAAGAATAGTTTTCAAGTATTTGTTGAAATCCAGGACTTCTGGACTAACTTTCAGCTTACACATTTTTTTGTGTATTTGATTTTTAAAATACTCTTAATGCTCCCTGGGCTTCAGCGTCATGCTACAAGCATATGCTTACATTATTTATGCTAGGAAAATGATCTTGGGGGAATAGGTGGGAGAGCTGAAAAATATGAAATAGGCTGAGCAAAAGAGGAGAAAAAAACCTGAGTGGAAAGTAATTATTTAAATATTCTCCTTTCCATTAGAATCTTACACATGCAGTATATTCAGCCATATGTATCTTTAAGTTCTCGTCATTAAAGATACTCCTAGATAGCAATTCCATGCAAATATCTTCATATCCTGATTGTGTTTTAACTGACGAGGTGAATATCTTTGTTTACACGTGCTAAGAATGACCAATAATGGGCAACTCTATTTCAAGGACACTGGATAAGCCGAAGTATTTTTCTACACTAATAATCCAAACATTCAGACTGAGGTGCCTAGCAAACTGGACAAAGAAAGGGACGTTTTTCTTTTTTTCTTTTGAAATGTTTAATGTTGATACGATTGTTGTAATTTTACTAAAAAAATCTACCTGTGATGCTGTTTGTGCATAGGTATGAAATGATGCGTGAGGAGAACTTTTGGGTAATGTAACACTTGGGTGGAAGTGTGAGGCTTCAGCAGCTTTTCAATTAGAAAATGAAAGTGTAAGTAGACCAAAGACAAGCAACCAGAATGTTGGAAATTTGCCTTCATATCTGATAAATAATTTTCTGATTCACTTGATAAATTCTGGCAGTTTCTGTGCATCTCATTTGCCTCTCTACAAAATGAAAATCTACAGTTTAGATTCCTAATCATCAGACTGTACAATAATAATTTTCATTGCTGTTGAATATATTCACAGCAAAGACAGCTTTATCCACAAGTGACATACCAAATAATAAAAAACCCTGGAAAATTTAACTTCATTAGGAGGTAGATGACTTCTAAATTTAGATGAATTGGAAATACCAGTCCTAAGGACAAAAGTTGCTATCCACTATTTTGGTATAAGAAGATGTGCTGAGAGCAATTCTGGAGCATATGCAGAAGCTATTTTAAATCAATTTTTAGGAAACTGATGTAATTTTGTTAGTTTATTTTTCTTGTACATATGTTCAAATTTAGATTAATCACATCTCTTCAATAATTTCCTTGCTGCCAGCTATTTCTTTCCTATAATCTGATAAGTAAATGGACAGAAAATGGTGGCTTCTGTCTCCAATTAACCTGTAATTCTTTGAAAATGTAATCTGTTAGTTTTATGTTGTTTATTTACTTCAGTGGCTTATTGATTTTTATGATACCTTGAATTATAAAGGGAAGCCCACCAATTGTTGTGTGGTATCTAAATATCAAACCAGAGACATTTTGAGACAGGAAGCTTCTTTTCTTTCTCTTGGTCTATGTTGGAGTAGCTCATTGGTTGGACTTAATGATCTTAAAGGTGTTTTCTAGCCAGAGAAATCATAGAATCATTATGGATTGGAAGGGACCATAAAAGATCATCTAGTCCAATCCCCCTGCCACAGCAGGATCACCTAGACCAAGTCGCACAGGAACATATCCAGGCGGGTCTTGAATGTCTCCAGAGAAGGAGACTCCACGATGCCCCTGGGCAGCCTGTTCCAATGCTCCTTAACCCTCACTGTGAAGAAGTTCCTTCTGATATTTATAGGGAACCTCCTCTGTTCCAGCTTGCACTCTCTTGATCTGCTAACTGCCCCCCTTCTGATGCCCCCCAGGATGCTCTTGGCCCTCTTGGCCACAAGACATTCTGAAATTTTGTGGTAATTGATGTCTTGGCTGTTTCTATAGAATATAATTCTGTGTTACACTCTCTGACAAAAACATAGTATCCAAGCATTCTATCTTGTTCATCATCTACAGCATCTTGCGTTGCCGCCTTAGTCCATACTGGGAGATTTATCTTTTATCTGTATTTTAAAAATAGAAATAGCGTAGTATTGGTCAAAAGGCTATTTAGTTAAAATCTAAACCTGTCCTACCAGTCATGTGCCAGGTACCCGCTGAGCAGAAACCTGAAAAACTCTTTTGACAATGAATCCCTCTGAGTACAACTTGCAAGGACAAAGGATTTTCCTGCTGTGTGGAACTACATAAATAAATTCCACAAAGCTGAGCATCTCCATTGGAAGGGGAGGTTGTCCTTTAGTAATTTATACAGAGACACAGATTTGAATGCTCACTCAATATGCTTTTTTTGGTCTGCCAAAGCTGATCAGATATTCACTCGGTGACATTGGTCTCTTAATAGTGAATTAATTTTCCTGCCTGTGAAGCAGTAATCACGAGATCTGTTTTTTAATGGTTGCTAATTAATACAAGTACGTATTCAGCATTTGCTTGCATCATAATCATTGTGTGACACATAGCATAAAAGAAAATAACATGAGGAATAAATTGTTTTCTTCAACTCAAAGTGACTGAGAACTGGGAGATGCTCAAGCAGATGCTGACATAAACGCAAAACAGGTCACTAGTACATTCTTTATTTCATTTCTAGGTAGTTGATCTCATTCACTGATTTCTCTACAATTCTACTTGTAGGGCACATTTAACTCTGAGATCTTGGCCATGCAAATGAAAAAGGTGATGAGGAAGAGGAAAGTGAAAGTAGGAAGAGCTTGCTCCCTTCTTTGAAAATTACTCCATTTTTACGTGCCAGCCAGGAGACCTGACAAGTGCATGTATGAAACAATGGACCCACTCCAGGCTTGAGTTATAAATACTAATGCGTTGTTTTCCAGTAATAGCTATAATCTGGTAGATGTTTTAGAAACCTGTAGAAGTCCACTGACTTTATGATGCATTTGCATGCGAGTGGAGGGGATTTTTTGCCATATGTAGTCCTGTGGACTTTTTTCTTCTGCCATAGATATAGAAAGGCGAAAACATTGCTGCTGAAAAACAAGGTTCAGATATCAAATTGCCATGGAGGTGCAAAGATGAGCAGAAGACTCGAGGTCACAATTTAGAATATCTCATGCTAACAGATTCTTTTGCTGTCCTTACTGTTCAACTGCAAATGGCACCTGACTCTCCACAGTTGATGTTGTGATGTTTCTCTGCTTGTATTTAAACAAAGATGCTATGACTCCTGCAAAACAACGTCTCGCTTCACTGCTGCCCATTGTCAGGACAAAAATCTAGAGGCTCTGTCAGCTCCGTATCACTTCAGGTATTTTTTAGATTTGATGAATGCCCTTCAATACCAAGTCATCTAGGCTGTGATAGATGACTCTGCCGCTCATGGCAGTCATTTGCCAGTGTACTAACTGTAAAAAATACATGGTTTAGTTAGTAATCAGCTGTCTAGACTTGACATCTCCATTAATTAGCTCTGGTTGATGTGTGTTGTGCGTTGGGGGTTGCCTGGAGCTGGGCGGACGGTGGTGCTTAGCTGTTGTGCACAAATGCTTCAGGGAAGGAGGTGCTTTGGTTTCCTTCGCTTCTTCCTTTCATAGATGTCAGTTTAGCTTCTGGGTTTTCTTTGAAACGAGTCATCAGTGTTGTATGAATGTGGTTCCCATCAGGAGTATTTACTGTAGACAGATCTCAAAGGAAAATATTCCAGCAGACCTCCAGAGAGCATCTTCTGAATGAAGCATTGATGTGGTTTAGAAATAATATTCTTCAAACAACTTGTATGGCATTTCCCTCTAGATGCTTTTCCACAGCGATGCTACAGATACTCCTGGTAATTTATAATAATCCATCTTTACCTGACTTGCTTCTCTTATTTTACAGTGAACAAACGAGAATGTTTTCCCAAGTCCCCTCAGTGCTCTGTTGTTAAATTCTGGTGTTTTTTTTACTCTGCATTATCGGGCATAAGCAAACATTACAACAATTTGCCAGACAATCATAAAATGATTCTGCACTATGCAATGTTTTAAACTTTGAGAAGCAAATTCATTTGCATATATCCCTGGTGCATTATAAAGGATTAGCTAAAGCTATTTCTGTGTAATGTAATTCTTTTAGCTCATTTTTATTTAGGGACAAATCCAGGCTAAATGTGATGAATAAATTGCTCCATGCAAATAACTCGCTCGAGTCTAGTTGTGGGGACTAATCTGAAAGACTTTTCAATAGAAAACTAATTTTCTTAGTGCACCCCACATAATGTCTAAGGATTTCTTCTATTTACTTGGCTTTGCATAACTTTAATCCCTCTTAAAGTTTATGCTAAAACTTGGTTTTCAAACTTTGGGTTCTCTGAAATAAATTGGAAGGGAGTGGCTGAACTGGATATTTAAAGCTACGTATCGTGGTTTGCTCAACCTTTATAAAAATTCTGTACAGTAAGTCCCACGTTCTTTGCCATCTAAGAAAAATCGGAGCGTAACTCTCTTGTCCTTTACCTCCTGAATGTACAGAGCTTATGGTTTGAGCAAAACATATGGAAAGAAAACAGTTTCTCCTATGATCCTATTGACATGTACCTATATATCAAAAATGCAGTAGCTTCTCATTCCTTAGAGCAGAAACTTTTCACCATGGTGTATTTCTCATCTCCTGACTGCTGCTTTGAAGGGGCAGTAGGTGGTTTCTTTCTCAGTATTGAATGGAATAATTATCTATTTGCTATATTATTCTTCAGAAGAAAGAAACAGAACCCAAATCTCTGCTTGATTGATGAACTCCACGATTCATTTCTGCACATGGTGCTTGCAAAGGGAAACAAGGTGCTATGGTGTTTATCTGTCCAAACTGAAGTCACTTGGCATTACAAAAGAAATAATCACAAGGAAAGGAACCATTGGGCTCTGGGGGTGACCTCCTTCATGTCTATAAATATGTGAGGGGTGAGTGTCAGGAGGATGGAGCCAGACTCTTTGCAATGTCATCATCTGTTGACAGGGCAAGGGCCAATGGGTGCAAGCTGGAACAGAGGAGGTTCCATAAAAATATCAGAAGGAACTTCTTCACAATGAGGGTAACGGAGCATTGGAACAGGCTGCCCAGGGGATTGTGGAGTCTCCTTCTCTGGAGATGTTCAAGACCCGCCTGGATGTGTTCCTGTATGACTTGGTCTAGGTGATCCTGCTGTGGCAGGGGGATTGGACTAGATGATCTTTTGAAGTCCCTTCCAATCCCTAATGATTCTGTGTTTTATGGAGTTAGTGTGGAGCATCTGTGAAAACGAACCAGAAAATCAATCTTATTTTACTCCCACTTCACCAATATTTTGAGGAGCAACTTTGAATTCTTTATTCTTTATAATTTGACATCATTTTTAAACTGCTTAAACATTTTTATTTTTTTTAAAACTGAGAAAACTCTATTATTTTTAGCTCCATATTGACATTTTTCACGTTTGGAGAAATGTGTTCTTGAATGGCTGCCAATAGCAGTTTTCTCCTCGATGTCATTCTTGTCATCAGCTATTGTTCCCTCATCAACCCTGACAGAAAAATAACTGTACTTATCCCATCACCATTTGTGCTAAGGTTTTGACCTATGAATGGAACGTAATTCCTTCAAAGACATTCTGCTTGTAGCTGACGTATTGCCTTCTGGAAGGTGCTTTCTACTTCAGACTTCTCTTCCACCCAATGTTGTGTGGAGCTCGTGACCCCACTGTCTTTAGTGGAACCTTTATTTTTTTTTTCGCCTCTATTGATTTAGTAACTTTAACACTTTCTTCCTTTTTGGAGCATTAGGGGAAGAGAGAAGAAAACTTCCTGAGCTCTGGGTTCAGACAGTCAGTTCTTAGCACTAAAGATTTGTTGATAGTCTCCCTTAGGATGGCTCCAGATTGTCTGTTCCCTTTCTGATGTGCTTTTGGTGTACAGTAGCTGTTTTGCGTAGCTTCTAGCATATGGTTGAATACTATCAACAGGGTCAGTTGTAACATATGGAATATGCCATAAAAATGCTGTCAGTCACAGTCTGCCTCCTAACTTTTGCTTTTCACCCTGGATGTCCATTAAATTGTTTTTCATGGAAGGGATGTAGGTCAGTCTAAAGTTGGTTGGTTTTCTTACTCTTCTCCAGCTCTTCACTTCAATTCCCAACCCACCTGTCTTTTTCATGTAACCGTAGCCACATAGTGGCCAATGTTTGGACTCCATGATCTTACAGGCATTTTAGAACCTGAATCACTCTATGGTTCTGTGGCTGGAGCAGCCTGTGATGACCTTGGCTACCAAAAGAGAAATAAAACTTGGGTTATGAAGGGCAGCATGTTTATTAGTGCTGCTAAATTGATTACCGGAGCTACATGTCAAGCACTATTCCTGTGCTGTTACTTCTCATCTCTTTTTAGAGTGGCTTCCCTGAACTAAAGGTTTATTTTTTTTCCTTTGGTAGAGGTTCCTGACTTTTGATAGAGGTTCCTGACTGACTACACTATACCTGACGGATAATGTTTTATAGTATTCCAGTGTCTTTCCAGCTAGGCTTTTTCCCCCAATACATTAGAGGAACCTGATCTTAATTTTTTGTCTGTATCTCTGATCCTTTAAGGAATTACCTTGTCTTCAGGAAGTATTCTTGAAGCACTGTTTATTTGGATTAGAAGAGGCCAAGATCGAAAGCCTGTAAGATTCTTACATGAGAATAGGATTCAAGGAAGCAAAAATGATGGAAGTAAAGGTAATTCTGTAGCACTTGTGAAAGTGTCTAATTGCCTGATTCAGCTATTAAGGTAGAGCAGTGTAAGTGCCTAATGTGTGAACACAGTTCCCTTCTTGGTCGGCCCACTGATAATACTCATTTTTGTCCATAATAAGGATTTTGTGAAGCTTTTTTTCATCATAAAGAAAAAATAATTGTTGCTTATGCGAAAGTTTCCTACCACCCCTCATCTCATTCCCAAAGAGGATTTTTTTTCTTTGAAAATCCAATGTCTTAAAAAAATATTAATGATCTGAGCCCGAGGCATACAGTAAAACAGAAATTAAACTTCTGAAATAAAACCCAAACACCTAGAGGATCAAAATCAAATCTTATTTCATCATGAAAAACAGGTGGGATTGCTGGAGGGCTTCCAGACACAGAGTACGACGTACTTCTGTCAGTACTTGTGCCATTCTGAATGAGATACAGCGTGAATGACCCAAGTTGTCTTAACACAAGAAATCATCCCAGGTTCTTAGGAGTCTGAAAAACAAATCCACAGAAGTTTCGGCCACTGCACATTTCCTTCTGAAAACCCAGGAGTAAGAGAGTGCTAATAACCTTTTTATCTTCTGAATTCTGGACTCTGATGCTGAGTCCAGAGGGCTACCTGTTGTGTGGTGCAAGCAGCTTTACAGAAGAATGCATGATGTTTCTATTGAACTTAACAGGGGGCATTTTTAGCCAGAGCCAAAACATAGCTGTACCTGCTTTCAAAGTTGTTTGAGATGGAGTGAGTTATGAATTATTTCCAAGGAAAAAACCTCACTCATTTCAGTTTTCATTCTGTAGTCATTTGCTCAGTGTATTGAATTTCCAGTTCTTCACCTATAAGCTGTGCCACGCATCATTTCCACCATGTGTTTATCCATACCTGTCTGAGACATTTTACTTGATGTAACATCTAAAATGTAGGAAAAGGGTTTTTTCCTCTGTGCAAAATCCCCTTGAATCAGATATGGCTCATTATGGAATATTTTCTCTTTGCTTCTGGGACATAAATCCAACAAGTTCAACTGTGTCCAGCAATGCCTGGTGCATCTCCACTCCTGAGCTGTGGAGTAGAGTTGTGTTGTATTGATACCTTATCCAATTGTGGCTTTTAAGTAGCTACCGTGTCATCACCTCTAGGGACCATTTTACCAGGCCTTGTAAGTAATTACTCCAGCACTGCACTGCCTTCCCTCTCTCTTACCCATCTGCCTCTTGCTTACTAAAAGAAGGCTCAAGAAACTAGACCAAGAGAATTTGTACATGGAATGTGCAGCTGGATTGCTTCTTTAGGAACAGCCTTTCCACTCCAGTCAGACAAGCAAAACCAGCAAAATTATTTATATGAAAATTGCCATCTTCTCTAGTACAACCATGGTAGAGTTTTCTAGGCTCACTAACTACTAGACACTCAAAACTATTCTCCTGACCTTACCAAGCCCACCAGGCTCTTGTGCAGGTTTGTCTCCTAAAGACAGCACTGTGTCTGGTAACCCCAGACCACATCACCAAGTGATTTGAAGCTGCTGGTAACTGCTGGGCATGGCTGCTAAATAAAGGATGGATGTTCACTGAAAATTAACAGAAACCTGACAAACTGTCAGCACCTGCAAACACTCTGCCTAGATGGATGCCCAAGAGGGAGGAAATGGAGAGCAGGTGGAGAAGGAGCCTCTCAGACAAAGAAAAAACATTAACTCAGTTTTTTTTCTCCCCTGCCTTATGTCAGTTTTGATTTCTTCTTCATTTTTGTCTACATCCCTAAATTACCTGCCATAATTGTGCAAGTAGCTTGAATGCATGGAGGCTTTGCCTAATTAAATTGATAAAGACTGAAACACAGGCATAATCCAGTTATCTAAGCAGAATGACAAAATAAAAGAATAATGTTCAAGTTATTGGTGTGCCCTGTTGAACCCCAGTTTGACTGCTGGTCATCTTACTGATACGGCTCGATGACAGCTGACGGACCCTTGCGTGTCTGTGAAGCAGCACAAATAATTTTGTCTTAAATGTGGAATACTGATATTTGTGTCACACACCTGATTTTAGTGTGTGATAGTGGTTCCACGCAAGGGTGCTTTGGCAGCATTGGTACAGACAGTGCTTCCAATTCTCAGTGAGTAATTTATGTTTAAGTATGCAACTCTAGGTAGGCTCAGGCTGGTAATATTGCACTAGATCAATGAACAAAGTCAATAGGCAAATAATTGATTTTCCTTTCCTTATTCTTCGAGCTGCATTTAGAGATGTTAGTAACAAAAACTGCCTGTGATCAGGATTATTTGTCTTTGCATTAACCTCTGGATGCTAAAGACACTTGAACCGAACCCCGCCTCAAGGTGCTATTGTGAGTTGCTAATCATGTCTGTTCCCCCCGCCCTGTGTAGCTGCAGCCTTTGTGCCACCCGTGGGTGTTGCTTTGTCATGCCTAGATCTCATTTTAATGGATATAAAATATAAATAGCTCTTCTGTGTTTTATTGTCCATGGTGTCTGCCAGTATAACATAAGGAGATCTACAGGTGGGTTTTCTGGATAAGTATGGTGTGGTTTTTGTAGCATGATGATCTTACTACTAAAATTTCTGGTAGTGTTTGTAGCATTTTCCTTCCTTCCCATATGCCACCTTGTTTCCATAAACCGCCAGTATGTCCATTTGCTTGTAAAAATTCCCATTCCAACTGCTATCTGAGGAACATTCTTCCACTTGACCCACACATTGGACCACATAGAGCACCTGGTGGTGGTTTGGTTGCTCAGTGTTCAACACTCAGTGTTGACCAAGAGTTGCTAATTTAGGGATCTGCTTAAAAGGGGCTGCCCTTCTCATGTACTATCATTGATGTAGGAGAATGCTTCAGCTCTTTTCTTGCAGCAGCTCAAGCTCTCTAAAGCTTCAGCTGTGCCTCTCTGGGCAAGCTTTGACCATGAGCCTAAGATGCTGAGGCAGCAGGATGCAAGATCAAACATCTCTCAGCTTCAGATATTAAATGTGTAAGTGAAGCTTACATCTCTATCCCCTGTATCAGGGTATTAGCCAGCTGGACATTTGCAGGCCAAGTAATTAGTTTGGGAGAGACAAATCGTAGGGATAAAAGTTCGTTTGATTTAAAGGATTACATGCTGCTGCCCAATGAGTTTATTTACATTTTAATTATAAATAAATAAGTTGATTACAGAACTTTATGTACTGATAAGTACATATAATTGAAAATAATTTAATTAATTTCAGGATTAATGAACATTATTTTGTAGCTGTCATTTCAGAGGGGCCATGTTCAGTGTGGCTGTGTAACTGTAGCTGAGACATTTAATTTTGCCACTAGCACAGAAGTGAAGACATTTTTAATATCTAAAACAAGAAAAAAATACAAAAGGGAAGCTTTCAAGTCTCATTTTGGTATCACAGAGCGGTTGTGTTGAATATGGTGTGGATGTGCAGGCGTGGACAGAGTCACCTTGTCCAGCTCGGATCCCTAGCCAGTTCTCTGATGGAACCTCAGTAGAATAACATTGTTATTCCGATCTAGTTCTGTGTTTTCTCTGAAACACAGATACACAGTTCATTCGGGGTTGAAAGGGACCTCCAGGAGTCATCGAGTTAAACCCCCCTGCTCGAGCAGGATCATAAAACCTAAGATAGATCACAAAAGAACACATGCAGACGGATCTTAAAAGTCTCCAGAGAAGGAGACTCCTCAACCTCCCTGGGCAGCCTGTTCCAATGCTCTGTAAAAGTAAAGAAGTTTTTTCCTCATATTGAAGTGAAACTTCCTGTGTGCCTACTTAACATCCATTGCACCTTGTCCTGTTTGTATAGCTAGTGAAAGCAAAGTATTGATTTTGTCTGGTGTGTTTTAACTCTGGCTTTTATTTTTTTTTTTTTTCTTTATGTAGCTCTATCTGTTTAAAAGCTTTTGCTACAAATGTGTGGGGAAGGCAAAGATGTTTGTCATATTTATCTTGCTGTTTTTTTGTGTCGAATTGTATGGATCACGGGGAGACACATTAAACCTATAAAAACATAAGAGGTTTCTTTTTCTTTCCCTAGATGGACTGTTTCAGTTATAAATAAAATCTTCACGCTGAAAGGGGAAGAAAATAATTTAACATAGATTTCAGTGCAGTCTCTGTGCTAACTCAACTCTAACCTAGCACTGGTCCCATCAAAGGGGTAGGGTATCCCTCATCTGGATGTTCTGGTGTGACTTAAAGCCACCAAACCTACATGGTTCAAACACCCACAAGTGTAGTTTCTGGAACGGGGGAATTATCTTTTCCATTATTATTCTTATTTTAATCATTTAAGATGCATTTAATTTTCTCAGCCTGTGTTTGCTTGGGCACACAGAACTAATCCCTTGTCCGTCTGCTGTTTCAGAGCAGCGAGAAAACTTGCTTGATGGAAATAAAGCAATTTAGAAAATGGCCCTTTTTTTTTTTTTATTGTAGCTATTGAATTCAAAAGAGATGACTCAAACAAGAAAAGTGACTCTTTTGTTATGATATGTAACAGACAATGAACGAGAATTTTTGTTTCCTTTACTGTTCCATGTGTAGTATATTTAGCAAAGCTTTCCCTCAGTGAGTCATTTTACAGTATGCAGTTAAAATGTTTGAGCTTTCTGAGCTCAGGTTTCCTTTTCTGTGTACCCAAACTTCAGTTCTCTAGCAAATGGCTGTGACACCACAAGCAGCCCTTGTGTATGTTCTTGTGTAGAGAAACTGTGAGAAATCTTGAGCTTAGGGACATGGTTTGGCAGTGGGCTTGGGACAGTTGACTCAATGATCTTAAAGGTCTTTTCCAACATAAATGATTATATGATTAGCAAATGGCAATATTAATTTATTAAATCAATACTTAACTGCAGTCATTTTTCTGTTGTGTTTGTCATAGCAGTGCCTAATGCTGTTCTATGTAATGTATCACATTAAATAATGAAAAGGTGATTTAAAAGGAGCTTTAAAACTTTGTTTTTCTAGTTTCTTGAGGCAGAATCATTGAGGTCAGCACCATAGTCCAAATTTAGCTGCATTTATCCCTTTCAAAGTTAATTTACTACATGAAAGCTTGGGTTATTTTTTTTTAAATTATTTTTGAGGTGTGCTTGCTTTTCTTTTTCTTTTGAATTCTTCCTCAATTCCTGTGCAACTGGCAAGAATTTAATGCTTCAGTATATAGGGCACCAGACTCTAAATCTAAGCCTGTAGTGAAATAGGTGGGGAATCAATGTTTTCCAAAGTTCTGGTTTTCACCCTAATCTCCAATCCCATTAGGAAGTCCTCTGTCAAGATTTAAACTGGCTCCTTTACATATTGAGAATGTATGAGTTCAAGTACTGTTGAAAACAAATCACACAACAGAGCTTTCATGTTTCCACTCTGTGAAAAATGATGCCTGCCATATTGTACAAGACCATATATCATCACGTAATAGGAGTGGTAGAAACTTGCTGCAAACTCCCTAAAGTCAACTATAAAACAGAAACCATCCTCTGTGTCTTAAAGATCTGCAGATCTGGCTGGTTTTGGACTTTCTGCAGTTTCAAGAAGTTGTATGTAGGGTGCCGTTGTAATTGGAGAAATAACAAATTCTGCTCTGCATCAAGGTGAAGCTGATATGTGAAAGGGTTAAAGCATGCTGGGGAGAAGAATCTGAAAATATAAACTGTGTATACGGTTGAGAAATCAAACCCTGTACGTCTGTCCTCTGCTACTCACAAATAATGTGCCCATGCTTAAGGAAGGCTTGTCCTCTGTTCCTCTCCCAGCAGACTGTGTACTTCATGGCTACACCTGCAGGTCTGATGGCCAGAATGGATTGAACAGACTCCTTCCCCTTAAGGCAAGTCCAGTTGAAAAGTGTAAGATTATAACATGAGTAAAAAGCCCCTGAGCTCTCTCTATATCTGCAGGGAAGCTGTTGGTAATCCTTCCTTTTCTGTTAGAATCCAAGCTCAGCTGCTATGAGACAAGTCTAGGAAACTTAAAACCTTGAGTTAGTGCTGTTTTGTCATCATCAAACTGGTTTGTAGGAGGTTTCATTAAATATTGACAGATTTAGCCCTGTTAAGTGAAGGGCCATTGTGTAGCCAATTCTACTGTAAGATGTTTTAAAATAATGAGTCTAAAACCTGCTGGCTAGTGATGATTAGTGACCAAAGCTAAAATGTTTACTTGTGATTAATTGGAGGCTGATTACCTGCAATTGAGATTTGATGTTAATCCTTTCTCTGCTGACAGGAGCTGTTGGGTCCTGGCAGTAGTTCTGGTCAGACTTAGGATGTGCTTCCCATCTTAAGTGGTTGGGATCGTTGCATGGTTAATGATGTTTGTTTTAAGATAAAAAATTAACTCTTGGGTCTTCTGACACTTGGTGTGTGTCTTAATGTGGAGCCTGTTCTCAAAGCCTTATGGTACATTGTTTCTTCCTGGTGTGAGCTCTTGAAATGAGATCATTGAACAATTACAGTCCTATGACAAATGAGATTGAATTGACCACTGTTTTCCTGGCTTTACTCTACAAATAGATTAGAGGAAGAACTAGGAGGTTTCACATGTAGTTTGAACTTTCAAATAGCACTAAAAATAAAGTAAGAAAACAGCAGTGTTCTTACTGCCTTTTCCAGCTAATGGTCTGTGCTTCGCAACTTGAGCATTTATGACTTTAGCTGTTAGTGTTGCCTTGGCTCTTTCAAGTCATTACTACTTTTCCTCCTTTTTCAGAAATGCTCGTAGTGTTGAAAGAAGTGTTGTGCATAAAAAAAATCAGTAATAAAAATTAGTGAATAATTTTTTATCTTTAATTTCGTGAAGACCTTAAGTTATCTTCCCAAGTACTTGTTATTTGGCATCAAGCAGTGAGGAGCAAATAGTCAGCGTGTCGGATCCTTGGGGTAGAAATTGCTTGTGCATACTGAATCTTGAGAATTTTTCATTTGAATTGGAAGCTCTTGGATATACTGCAGGAATCACACAGAGATGTTGTTTCCTGTTTGAATGAATTTTTCTGTTAGAATAAGAAATAGAAGAATAGAATAAGAAAGCAAACAATCTGAATTTTTTCTGTTTGTGTAAACATTGTCATCAAACTTACTGCTAAAATATTTGCATGAAATAAAAACAATGGGTGGCTGAGCAATTAATGTCAATACAATTAAGGATGCAGAAACATATTCATAAACATTTGTTTCCGTACTCATCTAGATTCAGTTGTAAAACTGAGCTTTGAGTCCATCCTAGATATCAGTGAGGCTTCTTTATTGCATCCTCAGCCTTTCTAATGAAATAAAAAAGATTTGTAATGTCGCTTACAACTTGATTGCAACACATTGGGAGTTACTTTAGCTGATACGATATTGCACATCCCATTGCTCTTCCTGTGCTGCTCTTCTCTTCTGACATTAGAAGTGTCAGGACACTACTACAAGTGCTGTTGTGCTGTTTTTTAATCAACGCAGATAGAACAGATAATGGTTTGCTAGCAAAATTAGAACAAAATGTCTTCAGTTCTAAATAAAAATCTGGTTGTTCTTTGAATAAAACATTGTTTATTCTTTATACTAGATGTATTTTCCATCTGTCTCAGAGACTAAGGAACTTTTGCCAGTCTGAGTTCTTTGATAATTTTGTCACTTCTCTTTTACTACTGGACTTGTGTTTTCGCCTATATGAAGTGTGTTTATTACATGAATGTGTTCATGTTCATTACAAGACCATCTGTTCATGTGTTCTTATAAACATGTAAGTTTCTTTACAACTGCTTGTACAGAGGAAAGTCTTTTACAGACATGGATCAAACAAAAAATCGTATTTGTATTCAAGTGAGAAAGGACAACTGAATTCAGTGATGTGTTTACATGTCAATATTACACATTGCCCATTTAATTTCGGCTTGGTTTGAATTCTGAGAGCTCATTTAAAATTGTGCATGCAATTAACTGGCCCAAATAATTATCAAATTAACTTTCTGCTGGTAGTTGGGCTAAACAGGTGGTGGATGTTTTCACCCATTAGCCTCCATGATAATCACTGTTGTGTGTGTCTGTGTTTTTAATAATAATGAGAAACAGAACAACTTCATAGTCTTGTGTCTGACTCCCACCTGCAGGGAGAATAAATATTTCAACAGGTATTTTATGATCTTATGTTGAGTGGAAAACTACCTGTGAGAATGTGTTTAGAGGAACTGTTTTAGGGGTGTGAGAAAGCAGTTTTGTGTTGGCAGAAGAACATACCAGAAAACCTGGGAGTGGAGTGAAGTCAGGGGGGGAGTCTTGGACTGCCTGCATACATGGATGTTAGTACTCTTCTCTCATCAAGCCCTTATTTAAAACAGGCCAAGAGCTGTAGATTCCATTTAGCAGGTCACAAAAGGTTTCCAGAGTAATTTTCAGGTCTGTAGAACAGACTTGAAGGTTTTATTTGAGCACACATATAATGATTGGGATGTATTTCAGAAATACCTTACCACAGTGAAAGCAACTGAACACATTCACAACTAATATTGGTGATGTTGGCGTTACCCTGGGAATTCTATTCCCACCATTTGTCATCAATAGTGAATTCAAAGATAAAATCATGATGGCAGTTCTTTGAATAAATGCAGTATCCTCTTCTTTTTCTCCCTGCCCCGAATTGAACCAAGTCTAGTCTGTGATTTTGACCTGAACTTCTATTTTGAGGATGGCAGAAGAGTCTTCACTGAAAATTATTTTGGAAAGAGAGAGGACAACAAAATGACCGCTTGGGTGTATGTAATGTTGGTTTCCTTTGCTGGATAAAGCAGTTGCAGAAACTCTAAATGTGTTCTGAGTTACCTTAAGTGGGAAAGGTCCGTTAACAGTGAGGAAGAGGCTCTGTAACATCTGTTCACTGGTACTGAATCAGAGGTTTCTGTCTATGTTCCTCTTATCCCCAAAATAGTAAAATAAAATAACAGCTAAGTGGTCCTCAAGGGCATCCTTTAGAAGAGAGGATGCGGCTCAAGCAGGTCTCTTCAATCTGTTCATGTCCCACAAGCTATAATTTGGTGTAGACTCCATTCAAAGGACACGATAACACAGTATCAGGTTAACGCTTTTCAGCAGCCACTTAAGATTCAGACACTAATTTTTGACAGACCTTGAAAGGGAGAAGACTGTCTAGATGGAGATTGACAGACAAAATAGGTAACAAAAGACAATTTCTTTTTTCATGTGAGTTGGTAGATTGTATTTTCTTTATAGGACTGTGGTGACACTTAGATGGGGTGGGTGAGTGAGTGCCTGTTTCAGCTGTGACTTTTAAGTTCTGAGTAACTATTACCCAGTAAGTATTTCAGTTTTGAAATGTGATTGACTTAAGTTCAGTTTCCTTCTCAAAGCCATACCTACTCCTTCCCCTATAATCCTGCTTTGTTAAGTGATGCATCCTGTGATGCTGGAACTTTAAGGCTCTACAATCAAAGTGTTTCCCTCTCTGTGAAACCTGTTCCTAACTCCAAATAACTTTCAAAAGATTAGATTTTTTTTGTTGTATTCCACATTTGGTAGCAAAATCTGTGGTGTGCGTCTCATTTGCTTCCTTGTCCCAATCACCTGGCTGGATTTTACGGGGAGTGGATGGATGAATACATGATATAGGTGATAGAACTAGAAGTACAGTGCAAAAATTGTTTTCTGCTGTTCTCCAGTACAAAACCTTTAGTAGTAGAGCAAGCATTGAATTCACTGTTCAGCCTGGTGTTTCTTGACTGTGAGGTCAAATTGGCTAAACTGAATATTTGCTAGAGCTCCCATGATAACAGAATAAGCCTCTTAGTTAGGAACGTACATTGCTGTATAGCTAGACACAAAAGTTTTGCATCTGGACAATTGTTTTTCCTCATCTCCCTCCTAAGAATTTTCATTTCATAATGTCCAATTAAGATAAACACCTTGTAGCCTGCCTGTGGGATGCTGCTCTGACGTTAAGGAACAGGCTTGGGAAAGTTTGAGTGTCTGTGGAGCAGCAGATCTCAGACAGGGACATGGCCAAGTGCAGAGGGAGAAGAGTGTGTTGGACAGAGTGTGTCAAGCTTTGAAATTGTAAATGTTAGGACTGAAGGGGTTAACTATAGAATTGCCTTTAGAATTCTGTGGATAGCAAAATCTTAGTAAGCAGTTTACCTTTGACAGAGAAAGCTTGATCAACAACTTGTAGCACGCCACCAAATAAGGAATCCTGTTTGGGAAAGATTGCTCCAAATGTATTTTGTCAGTTAAGACAAGGGAAGTGTGCATTCCTAGATAAGGAGAGACAGCACTGCTGACTTGGATGAAAATGTGCTGGTGGAGGAGAGGTTCAAGAACAGCGCGCTGAAAGTAGCTATCAAGTCTGTGCAGGACAAGCAGGTCAAAATTTTACAGCGATGAAGACTCTCACAGACACTTACCACAATAAACTGCGCAAGCCCAGATGGGAGGATACCTAATTTGCATCGAGTGGGGAAGGTGGTACTAGCTTTATGAATATTGTATTAGGTGTTGTTTAATTTCATGTATGTGTGATTCTTTCCACTGTATCAGCTGAACCCTCAGCTGAGTTCAGTGTGCACACTTGTGGAGGCGTGAGCCCCAGTGCACCCGCCAGCAATAATAAATTGTCTACTAGAAACTCTGCCGAGAGAGTCTCTAGTTTTTCTCTGCACGTCAGGAGGTGCAAGTTCATCATAGTAATCTGTATTTTATGTCTTGGTCAGAATAAAAGACAGAGTGGTGTTGGGCAGAGATAGCATAATCACCAAGCTGATAAACTCTAAGAAATCTAGCAACATTTGCTAAATGCCTGTGCATCATGAGTTGTGGTTTGACCCAGCTTTTTTCCAAGTAAGTGGACAATCTGGAGGAAATATACTTCAACGTAGGAATGTTCCCCTTCATGTCTGTCCTTAAGAGTAGAACTTACTTCAGTATTGTGGCTTAAATTTATTTTGCTTTGACTCAACTGAGAAAATGAGAATAAGCAGCTTAAGCAGGAGTGGCAAAAGTAATAATGTGAAGAAAATTCTGGTTAATTATAGTGGAGTGTTCTGGGTTTGATCAGACTGAGTGAACTCTAGGTGAGATTTACCCTGCTTTTCTCTGTCCCAGCTGTTAACATCCTATGTTCCTTTCAAAATGCAGAAAATTATGTACTAGGTTGTATGTCATGTTTACTTCAGTGGAACTTCGATATCCAAACACAAATGCCTATTGACATCAGAAAATAATTGCCCAAGTGCTGTTATCTGACAACACTTTATCCCTCGTGTCACACTGCCTTGTGGCTGGCCAGACTCATGGATCCTGCCGTTAGCTTGGTGCTGTACCCTGTGCAGATTGCCTGATTAATTCTGCTCAGGCCTCCCCTCCGAAAAATGAGCGCAGGGTTGTTTTCTAATCTCTAACCAAACATTCATCATTAATCTATTTTGGGATACAGCACGGTTTGTGACATGGCAGTAATATATCTGACACAAGCGATCAGGTGAAACATTATTGTAAGGCAGACAGGCCAGAGAAACAATCTTAAAAATTAATAAGGGAATAAAATATGTGCATCTTAGAGGTTTGTTTTTCTTTAAACAGTTCAGAAAGAAATTTGCTTTCTGTTTCAAGAAATCTTCTGCATACTGCTCGTGCGATAACAGCACCAGCATAAGCTGTCATCGATCTAGCAAGGGAGAAACGCTAAAGCTGGGGTGGGTAGTTTCTCAGGGCACATTTACATGAAGAACTAACTGAGCATAATGGGTGATGCGGTGCAGAAATACATTTGTTCATCCACGTTCAGCATAACATTGAGTTTGAAGTCCAATGTGAAGTAAAACATTGTAACCTACCGGAGATAAACTGCTGGGTTAATCCTGACTGGTTTGGTTATTCTGAGCAAGTGTTTTCTGGTTAGAGTTTCACTTTCTCAACTGAAAGTTGATCCTGTTGACCTTGAATGGAATATTTACAATGCTGATTGCAGTGCTGCTGCCTCTGTTGAACTTGGTGGTACTGCCTTTGGCTATGCCTGCAAATTTTCACTTTGGAGTTAGCTTGTAAATGAAGAAACCTCATTTGAGTAAAGGTGAAGGAAGGTAAACAAGAAGTGTTGGTGGCACCCACAGCCATGACAATTCATTAAAAAAAAATCGAATATTGACCTTAATGGTGTTGTGCTGATTTAGTTTGGCTGAGAATTGGGTTTGTGTTGTAACAAAAAGGCAAAAATAATCAATCACATGTTCTTTGTGCGTAGTCTCTTCTCAATCTATTTATTGTATTTTGTTTCCCTTCACTTCTGTGTATCACACAGGGCAAACTTTCACTTTTCAGTGAAAGTAATACTAAAAACAGGTGAGAGGAAATGAAAAATGACAGAGACACTACTGCTTCTTGTGCTTTTATCATATCATTTGCCATATAGGTGCTTACTCATCAATTAAAAACTAGTGTTCTCTGGGTATCAGTGGAAAAGCTGTGTGGTCATCAAGATATTAACTCCAATTGAAACAAATATTTTTGTTTAAATTTCATTGCAAACATTGCTTGGCAATATTTACTTACAGCAATAAATTGTTGCCACCAGTGGAAATTATTGCAAAGATTGGTGTTGACTCAGAATGGAAGTTGAATTTCAGACCTAGTTAATGACCACACATATGGAAAGGAACACTGGGAGTAATGGTGAAAGGTTGTCAAATTTCGCATGCAGCTATTTTTAGTATGAAAACTTCTCCTTTACGTATAAATAGCTCTGCTGTGTCTACCTATAGCCATGCATGTGATCATAGGAAAACTAATACTAGGACAAACTCATTCAATACTCTTGCTCCCTTGTTCTTCCAGTCTTATTGTTAGCGACAAAACTTCCTCAGTCTCATGTGGTCATGCTAGTTTTGATGTCTTATATTGAAGTAATTTATTACTTGCTGAATATTTTTAGAGGGGAGAAAACCCCTATGATACAAACCACTACCAACAAAAAAACTAAACAAAAAAAAATCTCAAAGTGCAAAACACACAAACCCATCCATACTTGAACAATCCAGCCATAGGTGAGCATCTGGTTCTGTCAGCCAGGATGGTTTGTTCTGGAAGATACCCTTCTCTGAATCACTGTCACAGGGATCCTACTGGTGACCTTTTACTCCCTCCAGTAAAGCCAGATAGACCTTCAGCACCAGTTTCCACAACTGTTCCTTTATCTGCAGCTCTCAGCAGTTTGTAAGGGCTGAAGTTTTTGTATAGTTTCTACAGACCTGTTGACTTCTAGAGGTTCCTTATATGTGGGGATGTATCTGGAAGTACTTCCTCAGCAAAGGTGGCTTCTGAAGATGTCTCCTTTTCTCTTCCTCCTTTGCAAAGCATGACTCAGTTTGCACAGCAGCTGGGGCTACAACCTAGTCTCACTCAGCCATCATTACAGTCAAGATGCTGGTACCTTGCCAGGGCTGGTGTCTCTCTGTTTTCCAAGATCTTGACATGTCCTGCTTGGAGGATTACACAATTGTTTTGCTGTTCAAGGGTCTCCTTTGGTAAGTGAGATGGATGAACTCAGACAGAAATAAAATCTTTCCATCTAAATGTCAGCTATGCTGTTTACTCACTCCTAAGGAAAACATGATGCTTAAACTGGCTGCCCACTGAGTTTCAGGTGAGCTCTTGGAGGAGGAATCCTTTGAATGTGAAGTAAGTATCAATTGGGATGTGCGTTGGGGTGTGGAAGCTTGGCTTTGTGCCTATTGCTTCAGTGCCTAGGACAGATGAGTGATTTGATATAAGTGTGTACCTGAAGTACTTCAGAGATGAAGGACTCGGTGAATTTCAGACCCAGTCTCTGGAGCAGCCACCCAAGTTCAGCACCAAGCAGGTTTTTTTAAGCTTAATCTTCATGGGAAGCAGAAGGATTCAAAAAGTCAGTTTTGATTTAAAATAGCATGTTTTCTTTGCTTTCATGTTGTGTTGAAGATGGTATCTCAGACCTGTTGGGTTTTATTTTCCTCCTTATCCCTACTGTTTCAGTTGCTCTTCTCTGGTATCTCATGCCTTGTAGTAAATGTTATTTTCAAAGATGAGAGGTTCATGCTTTGCGGTTTTCCCTTTTTCTGGGTGAGATTAGACTTTCACACCCCTCCAAAAGCACATGGAAGAAATCCTGTATTTGTACCTGGTTGAAAAGATAACATATTGCATGAGATACTTTTTCCTTTTAGTTTTTGTAGTTTTTTCCTATGGGGAATGAAGGAAATTATAATTGTTTGAAGGGAGGAGTTAATACCCCAAATGACTGTGTGTGTTTTAGCAAGATAGACAAAGGTAGGAAAGTAGAAGAATTAATTTGTGTGTCAGAGGTTAATGGTATCCAACACTGTCCTTATTTTTCTATCTGGACAGCCTGTGTTACCGTGTTAGATGCTTTGTATTTGTCTTTCGACCACATCATAACCCACTGTGAGGGATGCTGGCTGTATGGGCAGATGTTCTGTCTCTTTATTGGGAACTCTGAATCTTCTTCAGCCCCAGTGATCTTTTGGCTATTAACCCCCCTAAATGCAGAAAAACGAGTAGGGCACATTTTGTGAGGGAGGCACACTTATCCCTATGATAATGTCGATCATGTGCATTCAGTAACAGTCCGAGTGCTTACATCATAAAAAGAGTGTTGATGTAAAAGGACCTGATAAGCTGATAGAACTCCCAATTTTTTACAATGGAATTCTGTTCATCTTCCTTCCTTTTTCTGTGATTACTTCCATATTTTCTCTTATTTCTGTGTTGTCAAGTTTGTGTTCTCCCTCCACTGAGGTTCCCATTGCAGGTTATTTTTCTGCCAGAAGTCTAAATCTGCTCCTGACTGTGTTTGACTTTGTCAATGAGAGGAAGTTTGAGGTATGTATAACTGTATTGATCATTTCTTTTCTGACGTTAACATAAATGAACTTAAATAATCCCCAGACTTGAGGAAAAAACTAATGGAAATTGCTTTTGTCTTGCCAAAGTTCATGTATAAAAAAACGCCTACTTTTAAAAAGTACCTTTTAAATCAAGAACTGTTGGGTTGTGTGGGTTTTTTGCTGTTAGAAACTTCCTACTTCTAAATTACTTACAATTTAGGCTTTTGTAATGCAGAATGTAATGCTAGGAAATAATTAAGCATTTGACTAAGTTACTTGCAAGACCTGGAAGGGCTTAAGGGTTAGAAAATCAAGTTGTAGGAATGTGTTGAGTATCTTTCTTGGGAAACTAGGTGTACCAGGTGATTCCTTGACTGGTTCTGGACAATTTGACTATTATTCAACTTAAAGTAACATGAAGAATAATTGCAATTATAGTCACATGTAGGTGAACAATTTGAAATTAAGAATAATGGCACTTTTTACTTTGTGTGTGGCAATACAGAATTAGACTAGGTTGAGGAGTTTTCCTCAAGTTCGTGAGCCCATCCCTTCAATATACTACAATTTTTTGTACCTGTCTGGGTCCCTTTAGAACTGTTAACAAGCTTCTGTAGAAATATTTATCAATTGTCACTGATTTAACCATATGATAAAATAAGATGGCTGTGGGTATACTCCCATCTCGTGAAAATAGGTCACAGGTATCTAATGATCTGGAAATAACTGTATCAAAGCACAGTATATATCTGCCATTAAATTTATAGTGTAAACTGAATAAAATAAATTCATGAAGTACTGCCTATACCTTAATTTATTTTAATCTGCCATATATTTTCAATGAATTAATAAAAGCCATGGAAAAGTATCTATTCTAATAAGAATTAGTAATACAACTCTCAAGTAGTATTTAGAATGGTATTCCATTCTATTATCTTACATCATATGGGAGAGAAGTTCAGAGGTCCTTTGAGGAATTCTGACTGTGGTAGAAAAAACATAGAGGGAAGAAGAGCAATGAAGATGATGAAGGAAGTAGAACACTTTCCTTATGGGGAAAGGCTGGGGGAGCTGGATCTCTTCAGCTTGGAGAAGAGGCGGCTGAGGGGGGACCTCGTTAATGTCTATAATTATGTGAGGGGTGGGTGTCAGGAGGATGGAGCCAGGCTCTTCTCAAGGTCATCTGTTGACAGGACAAGGGGCAATGGGTGCAAGCTGGAGCAGAGGAGGTTCTGTATAAAGAAGAAACTTCTTCCCAATGAGGGTAACGAAGCATTGGAACAGGCTGCTCAGGGGGGTTGTGGAGTCTCCTTCTCTGGAGATGTTCAAGACCTGCCTGGATGTGATCCTGCTGTGGCAGTGGGATTGGACTAGATAATCTTTCTAGGTCCCTTATGATCCCTAATGATTCTATAACCCAGATTTGATCTTAAAAAAGAATTTACCAGCCAAGTGTGTAGAGACAGAACATAAAGATCACTGTGGTTTTTTTCATATGTGTGCAGTATTGACCCTTTGTGGTCACTGGGCATTTACCTTAACATGAACGAGTTATACTAATATAAAATAATGTGTCCAGCATGGAAATTCCATTGCTTGTGCACAAAAGAGGAATGTTGTATCAGCAGGGGCTCTGAGCAGGTGACTTCCACTCCTCTGGTACCATCCCTTGAGCTTGTGTGTAGCAGTTAAAACCCACCAGCATCAATCCATATGGAGAAACATATCAAGGTCAGAAAGCCTCAATCACTTCTCCAAATGCACATTTAGTGTTGGCAGCCATGCTGCTGGAGCAATCTGTGAGTTCAGGATGGGGCAAATGCACATCATTTGAGGACCCAACATGCTGTGGGACAGTGGCATACTGCAGAGCAGAGGTCCAATTGTAATGGCAGGTTCTTGCAGTCATGGTGCACGAACAGAGGTGGGAACTGACACTTGCAGCAGAATAAGGAGTTGTATTTTTTCTTGCCCATGCTCTGTATGAACATATTTACTTACTGTAGAAAAACCATGAGCTTTTCTGAATCGGGGACCACCAAGGAGATCTCCACTGGCCCATCAGGGTTTCTAACCAGCTGCAAATCCTTTCTGGTTCCTCTCTTGGAGTCACGACAAAGTTTTGGGCGATTACTTAAGAGTTTCAGATTGCTGCAACTAGCATTGCAACCCTTTTGGCATAAACACATCTTTTTATTTAAAATAAACACCATGTTGCTTGAACTGAAATTACAAGATGTGTGGGAAGAAATGAAATAACTTGTAGTGTAAATATTCCTCTGATTCCCTTTTATCTCACCTGCTGTCTCCATTAAGCAATTTCTGTTTCCAACTACAGAAAATATTCTTTTAATTATTCGTTTCCATAACATTTGTAACCGTAAGTGCTGTTTTGCTGAAGACTGAGAACAGTCAGAAGGGAGGAGTCAAGATAGTAAATATTTGTGAAGCGTATGGAGTTTTCATGCCTTGCTAGTCAAAATGTGCAGTTTCAGATTAAAATAAAATGCACGATCTGCTTTGGGAAGAGCTATTTAAGGAAAACTCATTTTTCCTCTGATATTGAGAGTGTAGAAGTAGGTGAAGACTGATCAAGAGTAATTGGCTATGAATGTTTTATCCATGAAGGAGTTTTCAGTGTAAAAATAAGAGGCAGAAATGGATGAAAACAGCATTGGGACATTAGGAAAAGGGAGAAAAACCCCTCTTCTAATTTTTATTGTGTGAAGTGGAGGTGATGCTGTACGTTAGAGAAGTTCCTGATTTAATTTCTATGAAGAGTCTATGCATACCTCAGATTTTGCCTTTTCCCAGTCCCTAGGTATTGATTGATTTATGTGTTGGTCACTGCCCACAATCATGATATATACATAGAAAAACACCCAGCAGAGGGGAATATGTGCAGTTCTCTACTCATAACTCCATCTCCCTTTCTGAGATGACTTTCTCCCTTTTCCAGCTGGTCCACTGGATGGCTCTCTGATCACTTACATGCTGTACCCAGGCAGGTCTCTGCAGATACTACTCATTCCAGCAGTAGATACACATGGTGTTAGATGGTCTGCAATGTCCACAACAGTGTGGATGGGAGATGTTAATCATAGAGAAATAACTTCCCAGGCAGGTTCTGACAAACAGGGCTCTGCTTTTCACCTCCTCTTTTTCTTGGAAGAAAAAAGGCAGAGCAGACAGATGCAGCCTAAATGCAAAATGCACGTTGCATTTTAAGGAGACATCTAGAGGGGAAGTAAATCTGAAAGGGCAATAATGGTGTAGTGGATTAAAACTGAAGAGAGAGAGCAAGAGCTTTTTATAGATGTCTTTTCCTATAAATCACAGACTTCCTCTCCTTGGGAGATTGCCAGTGTAAAATCCAAGAATTTCTTGGCACTGCTGAAATTGGAGGAGAGACCTAGTTTGTATTCCCGGAGCAGCGCTGGGGAGTATTTCATTTCAGCACCAAAGCAGGATAAAGCCTACTTAGAAAAAAATTACCATGTGCATTCACCAATTAGCAGAGCACTGCGTAGTGGCACTACTACAGATTGTCATGCAGGGGAGACACTGCTTCAGTGCAGTCCCTTTAGAAAAGTGCACTGCAAGTCCTTTATTTCTGTCTGGTTTTGTTCCTCTGAGACACTCAAGCTGTGGCTGCCTGTGTCAGCAAGGTCAGACCACAGCATGTGAAGGGAATCCCAGTCACCTCCATGGCCTCACTGTAAGACCAGGCTGTTGGCTTTACTTTGTATCATTCCCTTGAGTCCTTGCTGGAACAAAGATCAGGAATGGTTCATGGGATATGGCACTCCGGGGGCTGTCCCAATAAGATCAGTGGTTGGGATGCTCTTGGGTTTGCTTTGTGTCTTGATTTCTGCCACATCTCTGGGCTGATATGAAGGGGTTTCATTATCTGAACCTTCCCCTGCTTTTAGTTCTACTTGGAATATTTTCCGGTTCAAAACTTTTTACGTTTTAGATTGAAGGGGATTGACTTTGTCCAGAAAAGTAAAAGTGGAGGAAGCTGGGCTGGCGGAACCTTGTGGCGGTAGACGGAATATTTAATATATGTATGCAGTCACGAGCTCTATTTATAACTGTTTGAGAAGTGTTCAGTAGTTTTCCCTAATTGCTAAACAGCCTGAAAATAGTCCCAAGGTCTTATGTGGTAGAACCTCCTCTAATTAGCAGGATGACATTCTCTCCTTGTCTCAGCAAAACTCACTTCAGGATTCTGCTGGGTTCTTAGCACCATAGTGTGTTGCAAGAAAAAGATTTCACTGAAATCAGCAGTGTTTTGGAAGCTATTTTAAAAATAAACAACAAAACCAAGCCCAAACAGGGATTCATGTTAGAGCTGTATAGGAATAACACTTCTCACTGAATGAATGGAGTTCTTTAATAGTTTGGACCAAGCCTGTCGTTATATGAGTTAAAAGGATTCAGCTCAGATTCTTGAACATCACAACTCATTGTCTGGTAGGTGTTGGAGAAAAGCTATTGATATGTGAGCCACCAAATAATGTGTCACAGGTCTGTTTATTGCTTAGATCTGTCTTCTATGCCTGTAGAGGCAGACAGAGAAGTACTTTCTGCTATGAGGGAGAGTGCAGAGGCAGCAGAACTGCTGAGCAAGAAGGTCTGTTGCTCCATCTCTCCAGCATGGTTGCTCTTGGAGCATCAGTGCGCTCTTCTGTCAGAGGTGTCTGTCTGATGAGAGCATGTGCCAACATCAGACAATGACTGCACCCATCCTCACACTCAGATGGGTCAGCCAAGAGAAGATTTGTGTTTTAGGAAATACCTATAGCTTGGTTGCTTCAAGACAAAATCCAACCCCATTTGTCAGGCTTGACAAACAGTATTTTACTGCTTTTATGTGTTGAGTGTTTCCGACTGTTGCAAAACATTTAAATTACTGACTGCAAGGTGAATGTTCTGTAGCTCTAGAGTAAGTTCAGAAGCAGAAGTGACAAATAAAAGGTGACTATAATTTTGCCATCTAAATACAACAGTTTTTAATTCATTCCTTGAAAAGATGTGTTTCTTTCCTGGTTCTGGAAGGAATCATAAAAGTGTTGGTACATCCTTGATCTTCAAGTGTTTTGTCCAAGCTAAGGTTCATGGAGGAGATGAACAGTAAGATGGACAGTAGCAATATTTTCATATTGGGACTAAAATCATGACCATAGCAAAATCAGAAATACAAAATTTTAATTGCAATTTAATATTTTATTATTGAGTTGTGATTTTGTTTGAGCTGGCACCATATCTCAGTGCTCTGGCAGTGGAAACCTAAACAGGAAGAAATTTTCTGTTGACTAATAAACTGCATTATAGCAGTTTTATAGAGTGCTAAGCAAAACAAGAATAAGATTATTACAGATGAGTTTTAAATTACAAGAACTTGAAACTATAGATTTTGAAGTAAATGAGGACCATACTGTACCTCTGTATCATGACTGACAATAGGAGCAAATACAATCCTTCTTGCTAGCAGGAAAAATTTGAAGGGGCATATACGTGTGTTTAAAGAACAAGCTCCTTGTATTGAGTTATTCTAAACATGATTCAGCCCTTAGAAAGGGGCCACTCCCATCTGGACACTCCTGGAGTATCTCCACTCCTGGAGACATAATTGGCTGTTTAATGCTTCCGCCACCGCCCCCTCCCCATCTAGATCTTCCTAGTATGATTTATGAAACTATTACTTTTACAAGTATTCCTCTGCTCATCCCAATCTATACAAAGTGGTTGAGGTAACAAGAAAGTGGTCAGTGGAAAGATTAAAGAGGTTTGGATTTTTTTTTAACCTAATATTAAAAAAACCTGGAGAATAGTGATATGTTAAGATATTTATATGGGATCCATTTCTTATGAAGGGTGTTATATAAAATGCAGTTCTTTTCAAAGACTTGAAAACTTGCTCATCTGAGCACACCTGAGTATTCTATTTGCTTTCAGTTAACTCTATGTATTTGAGGCTTTCTTTATATTAAAGGATGGGAGGTGGAGGACACATTCCAGAATTTTGGGAAGAATATTTGTAGAAATGTTCTCATAGCTCTGAAGGCCACATGAATGAGGAGGTGAATCAGAGAGACAGAAAGGTCAGAGATTTCTGTATTAAACAAAATAAGAAACTGTATTAGGTTTAACTTCAAAAAGCTGTCTAGGGCAGCAAGTCAGTTATTGTTGTGGAAGGGAAAAGTGCAAACAAGAGAGGCAGAAGAGGTGAGAGACTGTCCTAGCCAACCTCAGTGGCCATGGGGCTTCCATGGCCAAGCCATAACCTGCAAGGATTCTTTAGAACAGATGGAAGAGATGTCTGACTGGAATCATCAAGAAGCTAAGGCTTGACTCCTGGGTTTTGTTTGAGGCTTTTGTAATATTTATCAGACAACTTTGGTGTCTTATTTTTCCAGAGTATGAAAAAAGATGCTGAGATTTCCAGTTTATTCTTGTGACCTTAGTGTGGAGGGTCTGCAGAAGTGTGCTGGCACTGACTGCTGGGCTGGTCTCAGAATGAATCTTCACCAAACGGGTTATCATTGGTTCAGGCTACCCAGGGCAGAGATGGAGTCCCACACCCTGGATGGATGTAACTGGTGTGTGGACCTGGTGCTGAGGGATGTGGTTTCAGGGCAACTTAGCAGTGCTGGATCAAAGGTTGGGCTTGACGACCTTAAAGGTCTCTTCCAACCAAAGTAGTTCTGGGATTCTGATTCTAGCTCTTTGTCTTTTATATGCCTAATTTTCTTGTGAACATTACTCTGTTGGTTTATGCTGACATTTGAATAATACCCTTGGAGTTCTGAGAACTTATGCTAGCTTCAGAACTATCTGCTGAGCAGAAACTAATCACGTATGATGTGAAGATAAAATCTGGAGTTCTGTTAACTTGAAAAAATTTGCAAGCTCTCAGGATTATTTTCACATCCTCATGTCTCAACTGCAGATCTAAGCAATTGAGTGAAATGGAAGAAACACTGGCTTTTTTGACTCGTCAAAAGTACGTGTTGTTTTTTCTTTAAAAGAAAGATTTTTTTTTAACTGCAGGGACTGAAAGGATTTATATCAGCTCTGCAAATCAGGAATTCACTGCAGTTCAGAGCTTTGTGCATGGACAAGAAAGCAGCAGCAAATGAAAATGTGGTCCATTGGCAAGACAGCAGCAACTGTTAATTAATTTGGGAAACAAAAGAGGAAAAAAAATCTCTTAGGCAGCTTGGATTTGAGCTAAAATGGCACAGAAAGATTAAAATCAGTAATTGCCAGGGGTGTTAATTAGAACTGGGACCACACATCCAAAGCATGTCTCCCAGATTATACTAAAAGAAGTCATGTCTGAGTCAGGTTACAGAGAATAATGATTTTGCTTTAGCCTGTCTTCTTGTATTAAACAATTTTCCCTTCTACCCAGTGCATGTAGTCATCAGAGAGCAGAGCATATTAGAACTTCAGTGATAGCCAGTCCATTTGTCTACATCCTCTCAAGTTCTGAACTCCAGCTCATCAGCTCCAAAGCTGCAAATTTAGCCCCAGTATTAATGATTTCAGAGCCCTGAGGCGGTGATTTGGAGTTAATGGAAATTCCTCCATTTTCTTCAGGTTATTTTAAAATTTCTGACAAATCAAATGGCATTATAAAGTCTTTTAACAGGTTTAGCTCAGTTTCATTAATCCTTTGGTGGTTCATAAATATTTAAAGTTGCTTATTTAAGAGGAGAAAGGAGATAAAGGAGAATATTTACTTCTAAGCAAGTTCAAATAAAAAATATTGATGTATCGCTACATAGAATTTTCCATTCTCTGTTGATAGCAGGGATTTTTAAGAACTTCCAAAGACGTTTGTCCTCCTGAAAACTCAAAGGAAGTCACAGATACCAAACTGAAGATCTGAAGGTATAGTCAGTTGTTTTTATGCTCACCAGTCACACTGACCTCATGGCTCATAAATGTTTGTACAAAAAGTTCATTTATTCTGATCTGTCCCACAGAGTTTCTGCTGGTTTATAAAATTGTTGCTCATTGTCATCCAACTTCCTTAGATTCAAAGACTGAGTTGATGATTTTTTGCAATTCTGAAAATAAATTTTTATACTCTTGCTGTGCTTTTGGCATGGAGAAGTCCAAGGTGTCTCATGACAGCACAGAAATGCAGACGTCATCTTGTCTGGCATCGATGGGATTTGGAAGGGCTCTTGGCTAAGGAAAAGTTTGTGGCAGGATCAGCTTTTCTGAGCTGATGGTAGAAGCATTAAGGAAAGAAACTTCCACTAATCATCTAATGTTCTGTGAGCTTACTTCTTCCCCTCTGCTGCTCTATGCCAGGCCAAAAATACATCAAAATATTTAATTTATGTACTTTTTTTAATGCATGGGAAAGGAAGGCTGAAAGGTCAGAGCAACTTGCCTTTAGTAAGAGTTTGTCCATCTTGTGCCAGGGATGTGAAGCAACAAGGTTCTACTAAAAAAATAAAATATGCCTAGTATTGGGGTTAAATAATTGCATTAAACCCAGTTCCTTTTCCTCCTGTTGGCAGTGCACAGCCAGGCAGAAGGCAGAGCCATATGTCCTTCTCTTAAGTGCTGCTTTGCTGTAGTGTTGGTCGCCAACTCCAAGTGTGCTCCTCTAATTGTTAATAACTGTGTTCTGGGACACTAAGTTACGGAGCAGAAAATCACTACAATTCTGTCCAATATTTGAAAATGTGCTTTGGTGCTAGAATAGAAAAAAAAGAATGATTTTGAGTGTTTAGCTCTAGTCTGTTTATATATTATATATATATATATATGCAAACATACAGAGAACTGTACTAAAGACATGGTTTATCAGTGGGCTTGGGACAGTGGGGTGTAATGATTGGACTTGACGATCTTGCATTTCTTTTCCAGCCTCAACAGTTCTATGATTCTATGAATATAATGCACATACGCAAATATAGTACATGAGAGCAGCAAACTGGACAAGCATTTTGTGAACCATAAAAATTAGAAATGATGCACTAGTGCTAGAAGTGCCAAATCAAATGCTTTCCCTTAGCTTTGATGGGATCCCAACAAGCCCTTTGTGCTGCAAAGCCTCTTCCTATTGTGCATGTAGTCCACAAAAATGTAAGGAAGACTACCTCAGGAAAGAAATGTTTCAGATTTTTTATGAATACTAGTGCAGGAAGAAATATTCCAATATCTACAGAAAAATCAAGGGCAAAGGCATCAAACCCACAAGAGCATGGGAGCAGCTCCATGGAAGCACAGTTCAGAGCAGCATTGCAATACCAAATCAGGGCCTAATTTTCCAGTCATGTTTTCTTCGAAAAGCAGGTAAGAAATTTGGAATACAGCTCCTCCTCAGAGCTGAAGGTACAATCTGTTCTGCACATCTGTGAATGCAGATGGTCACTGTTCTCAATAATTAAGCAGAAGAACTAATGCACTTGCATCAACTAAGGTGAAAGTCATGTACATAGCTTGTGCTCTTCGTTTGGGTGCCCTGGTCAGAAAAATAGTGGTCTGGTGCCAGTTTTCACAAGAAGAAGAATCTACATGCATTTAGAACAGTAAAAACAGTATTTCTTTTATAAAACACAGAAAACCAGAATCTAAATCCGAGGTTGATTTGTTGCTGGTGGGACATAACGCTTTCCCCCCACATTCTGTTGAGAAGATTTTAGGTCACTTGTTTGCATTTTGTCTTTATGTAACGTGTGCTAGTACATAATTTATAAATTAAGTTGAAAATACAGTACAGCTTGTTGTTATGTTTATTGCTTTTTTGGGGGTTATTTTTTTCTTTCCTTACAATAACAAAGGGAGAAATACCTGTCAGATGAGGAAAATCACTGTTCTGCTGGTGCCTGCAGTTGTCTGGGAGGAACAAACATGGGAAGATCATACCTGATAATTTCTGATAAAATAGAATTTTATATTTAAAAGTGTGGTTTTATATATAAATTAATAATTTGAAAAAATAGATAATTAAAATATAGATATAATTAAAAGACATAGAATCATTAGAGATTGTATGGGACCTCAAAAGATCATCTAGTCCAATCCCCCTGCCACAGCAGGATCACCTAGATAAAGTTGCACAGGAAGAGATCCAGGTGGGTCTTGAACGTCTCCAGAGAAGGAGACTCCACAGAACCCCTGGACAGCCTGTTCACATGTTCCACTACCCTCACTCTGAAGATATATAAGGAGGAAATAACCTTGAGTTTAACAGTAATTGGAAGACTGTATTAACAATAAGACAGTATTTCTGACTGAAGTTATACACCTTATTTATTGATCTGGTTCCTTTTGCCAAAGTATGAAAGTTGAAGAACCACAGTGTTCTTCTTTAGATATTAAGAAATGAGTGATGATGATGATGATGGTGTCATTAAGTCATTAAAATTACATTTTTGAGTCAGTGTTCTTGTTGCTGCTATCTCACTTCTGTAGAAAGTGTTTACAGGAAAGTCAAGAAAAAGAGGAGCTCGAATTGAATGTTTTGCAGCAGTGCCCTCCTGACTCAGTGCTGGCTGTTGGTTAGTTTTTGTTGCCTGCTCTTTCTCTTTTATTGCCACAAATTGGAAATGGCACCAGTGAAGTTGAGAAGTCTTGTGTAAAGGTAATGCAACTGAAATGGAAATCGGTGTCTGCCGGTGCTGAAAGAGGCTCTTTGCAAATAATCAATTCTCTTGCACCCTGTGATTTTCACTACTTACCAGTGTTTTTCTGTCTGCCTAATGGTAGTTTTTATTATACCTCAGACATGTGTGCACTTGAAAGAATCATGGAATTACTGAGGCTGGAAAAGACCTCTGAGCTCATCCAGCCCAGCCCACTACCTAACATCACCACAGCAGCCAGACCAGGGCACTAAGTGCCACAGCCAGTCTGTCCTTAAACAACTCCAGGGATGGGGACTCCACTGCACTGGGCAGTCCATTCCAGGCTCTGATCACCCTTTCCGTGAGGAAGGACTTCGTAACCTGTAACATAACCCTTCACTGGAGCAGCTTCTGGCCCTGTCTTCATGTCCTGTTGCTAGTTGCCTGGAAGAAGAGCTTGACCCCCACCTGAGTACAACCTCACATCAGTTGTAGACAGGGAGAAGGTCCCCCCTGAGTCTACTCCTCTGCAGGCTAAACAACTCCAGCCTCTACAGCCTCTCCTCATAAGACTTTGTCACTGTCTCTAGAAGAAGCCGCACTTCTAACTTGTCATGCAACGCATGATGAAACGTATGGGTGAATACTTCTTTTGGCCGGAATGATTTCAGATCTATCACTTAACTAGGTGCCTTTAAAATTTTTATATGTTGTAGAGCTCAGCAAAGATACTGCTGTGTCTATAATGTGAATAGAGTTCTCTGTGTAGATAAGGAGTAGAATTGCCCTTCACTGCCCATATAGTTACAAATTCACCTTTTTTTACCTTTGAAAATAAGTAATCTGCTCTATAAAATGCTGGTGTAGTTGCTTTTAGAGTCCAGAATTCCTCTAAAGTAATCATGTGCCAATGCAAATGTAAAAAAACCAATAGTGAGAGGTTGCAGGTTGCTCTTAACTCTCTTCTATGTCTTATAATCATTTGCTTTGCCAGGCTGAAATCAATTGAAATTCTATCTTTACCTTGAATAACTGATATTTTTTTGCTTCAACAAAATGTAAGCTACTAATTTGTTTCTATATAGATGTTTTGCTTTTAGTGCAGTTGCTATACAAAAGGTAAAAAAAATCTCTCTCTACCCACTATGTGCTTTAAAGAGCTTCTAGTGTTTGCTAACCCTCAGCTAAAACTGAAATGACTTAATGTCTCCGAGAAAGCTGTTCAAAACTCAAGGCTTGCCAGCAGCTTGTATGCACGTTGGCTGTGAGGCTCTTGATCATGCTTGTAGCCTAGGTGTCACCTGGGGCTGATGATTCAATCAGTCCAGCCTCACATTCCTCTAGTGACTATGATCCTTTATGTGCAGAAACCTTTCCTCAGCTGTGCTTACTCTGTTTAACATTTGCTTTTGAACCATTGCTTAGAAGGAGAAGGGACATAGGTGCTTCAAGGATGGTCAGGAGGTTTGAGGCAATGTTTCTTGCTGAGGAGTAGAATGACGACATTTGTCTCAATTTTATGATCAAAGTTGGTTTAACGGGGATAAATGGCGGCACAGCATAATTTCCTCTTAATTAATCTCTTAATGGTGGTGCATTTTCCTCTGCAGAGATGTTAACCACAGGCTATAGATGAGATAGGAAAGGCATGCTGAAAATAGGGAAAATACCTGCTACAAAGTCATTCTACAAATGGGGCTGGCTCTGGAAGATGGGGGTGTGTATGTTTGTTGTGAACATAAGGCTACACAAGACAGTAAAATCCACCTCAACAAGTGGAATGCCACAACAAGTGGAATTCTGATGGAAAGGAATAACTTTTCTTGAGCATGTTACATCAATATTTAAGGAAAGGTTATAGCATCTGTGGCTGACTCCTGCCAGTTGAGCAAAATGCTTTGATTTGGCTCTCGGAGGCTATCTTTTTGCTCAGTTTCATCCCCAAAGAAATCCCCTTGTGTGCTTTAGGATGGCTCCTATGGGAAAAGTAAACCGTGGTTGTGATGGAGGTGTTGAAACACAATGTAGATGAGAACCCGTCATCTGTTATTGTTGTCTTGCAAAGACCTGGATTCTGGCCCTTGCCTCCTAGTAGTGTTTTTGTGTTTCCAAAAGTTGTTGGGAAGTGTGGTGGGAATTCTGGCTGCAGCAGCACCCCAGTGAGTGGAAGGAGAGGGCATATTTCACTGCAGCTTCAATATGCCCTTTTCCACCCATTGATTGCCACTGTTCTGCTCTGGAAAAAGTGTCTTTTTTGAGGATAGAAGAGCCTTGGGAACGTTCAGGCAGGCTACCATGATTTGTGGGAGCACACCTAGAATTTATTTATGTATAGGCTGAGAATGGGCTTTTTGCTTTCCTTTGATCCTCCCTGGCACAAGCACAAGACTCTTCTGTTGAGGATAAATGACTCAGGTGGTGCTTCTGGGACACTTGCAATAAGGATGGGGTTGAAGGTGATTGCGGGAGAACTTGGCAATTTTAACATTGTTCCTGCAGACATTTAGCTAAAATCAAAGCTTAGGAACATCACAAAGTAGCACTTAGCACTGATTTCTGTCATGAGGAGCCTGTGGTGTAGGTTGGTTCTTCTGGATTTAAGATTTGTTATCTCATTCTTTTGCTTCCACCTTTGCTGCCTGTAGATTATCTTTGCGTGGTAATGGCCTCCACTCAAATTCTTTTCTAGGTTTCCCTGAAAACCCTGAATGTATTTCAAGAAGGGCATCCTGCCCTCCTAATTCCATTTTCAAGTCTTCGTAGCATGATGGAGATAACAGAATTATCTTTGGCTTTTCATGTCTCCATTTCTATTGGTGAAAATGCTTAGATCTGTAGTACTGGTTTCGTTATTTTCAGTTCATTAACTGTCAATATCAGTAGTGAATAATGCTTGTAGGTGCCTCCTCTGGTAATGTCAACTTGCGAGACAATAATGTCATTGTAAGATTGGGTAAAAGTTAATAGTAATGCACCCCGGAGAGATTCTGTCACCTCTTACGCTAATGATTCTTCTGGATGCCACGTTGTAATTATCCAAATGAATGGAAGTTGTCTGTCTTGGTTGGCTTTTTGATTGATTGGATGGCGGGAGTTGTTAATCAAGCTAGAGAAAGCATTAACAGCCTTGTGTAGGAGGATTTCTCATACTGTTCTCTTTTTTGTTTGTTTGTTTTATTGGTATTTCTTTTTTTGTAATTGATCTAAAGACTAAAGAAGAATAATCCAGACCAGGGGAATCAGAATTTTTGCTCTTTCACTGTTTCCCAACAAGTCAAGTAAAGACAAAAAGGAAGAAAACTGAGACTGAAAGCCTGTGTTAAAAATAAGCACTAATAGAAATTGTCGTTTGCTTCATTTTCCCAAACAAATCTGTTAGAAAGAGCAGAATACTGAGAACAATGAGTTCTTTTTTTCTTTCTGAAGGAACATATTCATGTTGGAGAAGAAAAAAGGCTGTTTCAGGCTGTATGAAAGCATTTGGAAGTCTGGTTAAAAAAAAAATCAATTCCTTAAGTCTCTCCTAATGTGAGGTATTAATGGAAATAAGTTAACTAGATCAAATCTGTTGCAGTTAAAGCAGGCTCCTTGGGTTAAACCCCTCGTTACTTTGGGCTGTCAAGTGTCCATCCTTACTGAGAGACCAGTATTTCCTGCAGGCATGAGAGATGGATCCTTTGCCCCTGTCGCCTGGACATTTTGGTGGGAAAATGGAAGATCAATCCTGCATTGTCTGTTGGGAGTCATTCAGGTGAGTTGAAGAGCTCAAAGTGAGACACTTCTCATGAATGTCCATTAGTGAGTCATTGGATACTGGAAGGAAAAATTACTAAATGCATCATCATTTTGTAAGGCCGTTGTCTCTGGACTTCTTCAGTTATTTGAGGAGAAGTGCTACACTCTGGGATGTTTTGTGGGCTCTCTTGCCTTAGAGAATATCTCCCTGTCTTGATCCTAAGTTCAGTCCCACAGAAAACACATTCATGGCTTCTCTCTAGCAACAGAAGTCTGCTTTATAACAGGGATTGTCCTCATTTTTGTCTGTTTCTTTCTCACCATACCCACTTGTGAACTTGTTTCCCCAGGAACGTATTTCTGCTCCCTGAATGTTTCACCATTATTAATTTATCACCAGGATGTGCTGCCACCAATTAGTAATGGAGATGCCGGATGTTGTGTCTGCCTTTTACTTGTCCTTCTCCTTCACCATCTCTTCCCCCAGAAGAGCCCTTGACCTGCTCTGTGGGTGGATGTTGTCTTCCAGTCTGGGGCTGGTTTTTAAGTGCCTTGGAGTCTCCTGTGAAGGACAGGAAATGTGAAAACCCACTGATGGGAGGGGTAAACACCATCTTCCCGCTAGCAGGGCATCTTGATACCGCTGGAGCCGGGATGTTAATGTCTAAATGGGTTTTTATTAGAAGTAGGTCTCCCAGGTCCTAATTCAGATGTCAAAGGTTGACAGCAATATCAATAAAACTCTAGCAGTGTGGCCTTTATCCCCTGCTGTGGGGCTGACATGTGACAAAAATAAGCATATTAATTTTATGGCTTTTTTTTTCTGCCCAAAACACCGCTGCATTAATCCAAGAGCTGTTGTTTTTTCTCAAGGTCAGAAGGGTTTGGCCACGAACTAAGCTATTGGGCATGTTTGTGGTTTCTTTGGTGGTTCTATATTAATAATATGCATGCGGAGCAGGCCATACAAAGGCCATTTAAGGGAATTAAAAAATACCAGGACATTTAATAAGGTTAGGAACATGCTGCAAAACTGTATAAAAAGGTAGATTGTTTCATCAGCCTCCACTGTTTGGTCTTTAAGGAATAACTTTGCTGGGGATGTGATGCACGAGGCTGTTCTGGAGCAATTTTAACCATCAAAAATGCAACTACATTAGATATTACTTCTGTTGAAAATAGATATTTTGAGGTACTGGGAATGGTGTTACCCAGTCACACAAAAGGGGGTATTTCTACTCTGTGTAAAGTCTAAGAAAATGTTGTATGTGAAGTCCAATCACACAAACTCCAAGTTAAATCATCCCTTTTAAAAGTCAGTTTGAAGTAATCAGGAGTATTGTGTCCAGTTCTGGGCCCCTCAGTTCAAAAAGGACACAATGCTGCTGGAGGGTGTCCAGAGTAGAGCTACAAATATGATGAAGGAAGTAGAGCACCTCCCTTATGAGGAAAGGCTGAAGAAGCTAGGTCTCTTGAGCTTGGAGAAGAGGAGGCTGAGGGGTGACCTCATTAATGTGTATAAATAGGTGAGGGGTAGGTGTCAGGAGGATGGAGCCAGGCTTTTCTCAAGATGACAGGACAAGGGGCAATGGGTGCAAGCTGGAACAAAGGAGGTTCCATATAAATATCAGAAGGAACTTCCTCCCAATGAGGGTAACAGAGCATTGGAACAGGCTGCCCAGGGGGGTGTTGGAGTCTCCTTCTCTGGAGATGATCAAGACCCGCCTGGATGTGTTCCTGTGCGACTTGGTCTAGGTGATCCTGCTGTGGCAGGGGGGGTGGGCTTGATGATGGTTCAAGGTCCCTCCCAATCCCTAATGATTCTATGATTCTAAGTAGCTGTGACAGCAAACAAATCTGGGAATGAAAATAAAGCCGGAGATTGGATTTGTGTTCCTTAGGCGCATGGTGGTTTTACTTCTAGTAGATGTTTTTGTTAAGAACAAAGAATTTCGTAGTACAAATAATTAACATTTTGAGCAATCCAGCAGGTTGGATTGGTTTTGGTTTGTTGGGTTTGTTTTTTTTTTTCATAGATGCTTTAGAAAAGGGAAAAGACCCTTTGGTTTTGTACAGGCAACTCTGGTTATGGTCCTTGCCTCTATTTTTTAACTAAATACATTGATAAAGTCTGCCACTCATTTCACTGGGAACTACTTGACTGGTGCAAATTATTCAGCCAAATAAAATATGGTTTAAGGAATGTTTAACATGTTTCACTCTAGTATCACAGAATCTCTTTGGTTAGAGGAGACATTTGAGATCATCAGGTTCAGCCTTCAACCCAGCACTGCCAGGTAACCCCTAACCCATGTCCCTCAAGTCTCATTAAGAATTTAGGATACTTGAAGATACTTTATGCTTTTATCTATGTTTGTACCATCCTCAGAAGTGCAATTTCTCACAGTTTGCGTATTTTTCCAGGAGAAACATGATCAAAGTGGAATGTCCATTCTTCGTTTTTCCTATAATAGGGTTTTTTAACACTAGTTTTGATCTCTCCGAAAGCAAGAGAAGCATCAGGTGTCTTTGCAGAAAGGAAGAGAAGCATCAGGCAAACTCAGTGTCGCTTGGCCTCAGAAACTTGGCCACACAGGCACTTCTTGGGACTTGTTCTCCCATTCAGCAGAGGCTGCCAGCCCAAAGGATGAATCATGCTCCTTCCTACCTGCCAAGACCACAACGCACTGCACTTGGGAAAGTGCCACCAGCTTGGAACCCACTGACAGATCTGATGAAGGCAATTCTAACTGCTGGCTTTTAAACGGTGATGAAAACCTATTGAGTTGGCTGTTCCCCTTGCTAAGCTACTCCCAACTGGCTTACTCAAACGGGAAATCCTTGGTGCTTTCAAGGTGAAGCATGGTGGTTCACTGCTTTCCTGAAGGGTTAAATAATTATTTCACATGGGATGTCCAAAATGCTCCCAGCAAGGGGTATCTTAGGAAAGTGTCCAAAATGGAAGGACAGACAGCCTGTGTTTCTGTGTCTATGTTAGGACATTGTGGTGGACTGAGCTCTCGTCCAGACTGGGTAGTGGTCTAGAGGAGTTCCTGTCTCAAAGCCTTTTCATCTGCACTTCTGTCTTGGTCCAACAGAACAACTTGAAAACAATTTTGAGAATCGAGGAAACTGAGGTGGACATGAAAGACACCTGCAGAGAAACTGGGACTACTTGTGGTTTCGAGAACTTCGGTAAATATCTGTGCTGTGTCTCAACGACTCCCAACCTGCATGACCCAGTCGGCTCATGCATATGCATGAAGTTTCTACAAATCAGACAGGGACTGTGGGACTGGAACCACCCCTGATCAATATGGATGGTGTTTCCTCAAAGCAGGTGAATAAAAAGACCCAGGTGACTGCATCTGGCTTTGTGATTGTCCACCATCAAAGACCAAGGGAAGATGGGTTTGCAGGACACGGTGAATGAAGACTCCCATGGTGATGACATTCTCTTGCTTTTTGACATTTTTCTGAATTTTCCTTTTTCCCTGACTTTTCTATTAACCTTCTTCCTGCCTGCTTATTAATGATGAAAGCAACTGCTTGACAGCATCTGACCTCATTTGTGTCTTAATTTCACCCTTGGGATCAAATCGAATCAAAATGATTCTGTAGGCTTCCAGTTGGACCCTGACATAACACATCCCTATATTCTTAGTATGTAACATAGGAGAGAAAAAGGAAACTCTGGGGGTTATGTAGGGATTTTTGTTAAAACAATACAGCTCCAAATAACTGTCTTATTCATTCGTGTCATAAAAGCTGGAACTATTTGCCAAGTAAAATCCTGGCTATGAAAACTCTTCAGGAAATCTGCTTTATGTGTGGGTACTTTTGTGCTAATTGCATGATCTGGTACCTTATGGAGCAGGAAGTATCTTGAGACATTCTTTGCTAAACATGAGGTGGTATTTTTGTGTAGAAAATCTTCCCAATAAATGGCCACTATAAATAACCTGTGGGTCTCCTAAACTGCAGTGCTGGTAGGCAAGTAGTGCTCATCTGTTACGTTTTATTGGGTTTTTTTAACACACTTCCTAGGACAAGGCAACCACCGCATGCTTGTAATGTATCACTCATTTTCACTGCATTTTTAAGTAATGAATGTTAATCCCTTAGTAATTAGATAATATAACATCTATCCACAGAGTGAAATGTTTATTATCAGTTTTCTCTCACCGTAAATTGACTTTGCAGCAGCATGTGGCAAGCACTGCTTGAACAAAGTGCTCCAATTTTCACACAGACCATAGCATTCTGCCATGCCATCAGCATTAGTAAGTTTTAGTAGTAGCAAGCATAGGAGTAGCAATTGTTCCTCATCACTCATGGAAGCCCTTGATTTTTCTGTGTCCTTGGTTTATCATGCCTGCTCGTTCAGTTCAATTATTACCTTAATAATCCGGTATTACAATGTTACATTTAAATATGTGGGCTTAAGACTGTTGCACTACTCTCATGCTCTTCTGTGTGTAAATGGTATGTCCCAACTCAATGCTAAAGTACCATTTCGGGCTTAGCTCCAGGTTTCAAAATTCTGCTGTTGTAAAATCACCTTCAGAGCTGTTTGTAGTTAAGAACTTGGGAAGAAATTCTTCAGTATGAGGGTGGGGAGACTCTGAAATAGGTTACCCAGAGAGGCTGTGGCTGCCCCCTCCCTGGAGATGGTCAAGGCCAGGTTGGATGAGGCTTTGAGCCACCTGGTCTAGTCAAGAGGTATGCCTGCTCATGGCAAGGAGGTTGGATTAGATGATCTCAGACTTCCAATCTAAACCATTCTATGGTTCTGTGATTTCAGGTTCTGAGGGTTGGAGTAGATGACCTGTGGAGATCCCTTCCAACCCAATACATTCTATGAAGATACATGTCATGTCACCAGACCAAACTCTAGTAGTGTTTGTCTCTGGTTGACAAAACC
>VZRI01011516.1:262225-273449 GCA_013397515.1 Upupa epops
AATGAAAAAGACTGTGGCACCAGGACACCCCCCCCACCCCCCCACCCCTTCCCCTGGTTATGCTCTGGATGTCATGGTTGCACATGAGTTTGCAAGATGCCATGAAAACCCCAATGGTGGTGACTTCCTCTATTTTTCTAACCTTTCCTTTTCCCTTGACTTTTATCTTGCTCTTTCCTCCTGACTCTAATAATAAAAGCAACTGGTTGATGGCATCTGACCTCATTTGTAAGTAGCCTGGGGTTTTTGCATCAGGTGCAAAATTTTAACCCTGAGTAATATTTCCTGTGATATCCAGGTTTCATATGTGGGAATCTGAGCTTTACTTTGTGAGGAGGGAGACAAGTGGGAATCTGNTTCTGAGGGTTGGAGTAGATGACCTGTGGAGATCCCTTCCAACCCAATACATTCTATGAAGATACATGTCATGTCACCAGACCAAACTCTAGTAGTGTTTGTCTCTGGTTGACAAAACCGGTACTCGCACTTAGAGTAGTGTAATGGCATTTTAAAGAAGTTTGCTGAAGGTAATGGGGGTGGGAGGTTGGGCAGCAAGTAGAGGGAAAGGTCTCCTTTTGTTCACACACTCACCCATTACCAGTAAAGCTGCCAGCAGCAGTAAGTTAGAGCTTTGCTTATGCCCAATGTATGAGCAGAGAGGGATCTCCTTGGGATGCTGCGTGAAGATGTTCTCACACCATGGGTGTGCGGATATTGGGTACCTCAGCTGCTGTGTGCCAGCTGAGAAGCTCTTTGATTTTCTGCAGGGGCTCTTTGCCTGCATATTTTGGTGTCTTGTTTTTTTTTTCTTTTATTCCTGTAGCTCCTAGGCAGGAATTTTTGTACTTAGAGGACTACTATTCTTATACTATTGCTCTTTATGGCAGAAGAGGCTTTGCCTCCTACACCACTTCCTTTCATTGCACATGTCTTCAAAATGCAGGCAGTGATTTACAGTCTTCTTTCTCCTGATTGTGGTATGTTTGGATTCCCCTATTAACCTTTCTATGCCAGGCTAAGAGGATGTTGCTACAGGAATGTCTATCTAATGATTGAAATACCATGGCTGCTGCCTGGTCCTGTCTTGCAGAAGGTTTATGTTTTGCATGTCAGTGTATGCTACTAATCAACACACTTCTTAATAACTTTTAAATTTGCATCTGCAATTAGAAAAAATACTTTCCTAATCTGCATATGAAAAATAATTAAATAAAAGAAAATGCTCCAAAAGCAGCACATTGTGGGAATACCAAGGTAGTGATGGTCAAGCTGGTGAGAAGGCTGGCGCTCAGGGAGGAAGGCAGCAGTCATTTAACATGATGTTCTCGGTCCTTTGTAGAAACAATTATAATATGCAAATTTTTATTCTTGAACACAGCCTGTACCTTCACTTCTACTGACAAAATGTGTAATAGAATCCTACAGTCTCTATAAATCCACTGGCTTGTGACCATACTTGTACAACTCTGGAGTCCAAAAAATATTCACTTTTTTAATTATAGAAGCAAGTTAGCTTTCATTTATTATCTATAAATATATCAACATATCTTTATTATATTTTTATTATCTTTCATTTATTGTATGTGAAAATATTAAAGTTGCTTAGGCTTAATTTTTTGCTTTTAAATACACTGCCTGGAGACTTAAATTGAGTTTCAGACAATGTGCTAATGATTCCCTAAGTGTATGTGTGGTACAATGTTGGGTCCTACCCTACACGTGCAGAGTTGGTGCAGGAATGATTGTGGGGGAGCAGGACTGGGGAAAGGGGATTGTCTCTGGCTGAGGCAGGAATTTCACCCCAGATGCAGATGCTGTCTGTTTTTTTCCATGGAAGGAAGGACAATTTCTGTGTAACTTTGGTGAACCAGATTGTTTTCTTGGATTCTGTTTCATTCTGTCTCAAAGGTGCCTAAATCGCAAGCACTTCTAAGAATTCAGGAAACTTGAGGTGAGCATGAGAAAGACCTGCGGACAGACTGGGACAGCTTTTAGTTTTTATAACCTGGTGAACAACTGTGCTGGGGCAGTGACCCCCCACAACCCCTGTGTCTACTCCTGCATGGCCCAGCTCCCTCATGCAATATGCATGATTGGAGTTTCTACCAATCAGATGGGGACTGTAACCATAACCACCCCTCATGAATATGGATGGTGCTTCCTGGAAAGTCGTGAATGAAAAAGACTGTGGCACCAGGACACCCCCCCCACCCCCCCTCCCCTTCCCCTGGTTATGCTCTGGATGTCATGGTTGCACATGAGTTTGCAAGATGCCATGAAAACCCCAATGGTGGTGACTTCCTCTATTTTTCTAACCTTTCCTTTTCCCTTGACTTTTATCTTGCTCTTTCCTCCTGACTCTAATAATAAAAGCAACTGGTTGATGGCATCTGACCTCATTTGTAAGTAGCCTGGGGTTTTTGCATCAGGTGCAAAATTTTAACCCTGAGTAATATTTCCTGTGATATCCAGGTTTCATATGTGGGAATCTGAGCTTTACTTTGTGAGGAGGGAGACAAGTGGGAATCTGCCAGCCAGGGCTCTGTCCCTATAAACCCACCAGCTTCATTTGCCACACAGATCTCTGTTGTAGGAATTAATGGATAGATGTTACTGAAACGCAAAAAGACGAATGAAACGCTACAGCGTCCTGTAGAGCAACGTGCCATCATAAAAAATGATGAGTGTCCATTGACTTCTCTGATATTTCATGTTTTCAGTCTCATGAATTGACAACTATTAGGAAAACATTCTGATCCCTGTAAGTCACTGCTATCTGGTACTTGAAGCCAGTGTACAAGCCAAGTTATGTCTGCTCAGGAAGATGCTACAACCAAGTATTTATGAGATAGAGCTGACTACAGCAAAGGAGCTCTTGGGGTAAGGCCAGTCAGGGGCAACTGGCACCCCATATGCTTTTTGGAATCTTTTTCTCCCTGCTTTTTAACCTTTTCCTTCTCTATTACTCCTAGCCTTCACCTAGATGTGGTCAGATTCTGTCAGATTATGTTTGCTTCAGGCAAAACCCCCTGACCTCAGCATCATCCTGATTGCCATCAGCAGACAGATTTATGGGTCTAGTGTTAAAATTAATATAAACATCCTGGAATATGTATTTTTTTAAAAAGGCAGGTTAAACAAAAGAATTTATCCAAAACGACCAGTTTTTAGATTCTTACTAGATAGTAAACCAAAGGATTAAACTCTTGTGAGTTTATTATAAAATGAATTTCAAGACAGAGAAAATGCTCTGCAAATTAACTGGAAGAAGGGACAGAGAAATAGCACAGAGCAAAGAGCATATTCATTGAATTTAGCTTTTTCTCCTGCAAATTGTTAGTGAGCTCATCCTGGTTTCAATTATTCATTGCTGTGACTGTTTTCTAAAGATATATTTCAGCCCATGCATTTTTCCCCAGGTTTCTTACTAGAGGGATGGCTTCAAATATTTATAGTTTCGCGTACAAGATGCTTTTAATGCACGCAGAGATAATAAACTACTCTGAAATATATTTTAAAACACCGTCGTGAATATTTTTGTATGCAAAGTTGTTTGCTTGGGTGCACTTACAATGTAAATGACTCTGAGATGCAGGAGAAGACAGTCAGAATGTATTTGATAAGGGACGCTGAACAAAACGACAGAAACAAAATTGTATTTTAGCTATGTTAATTATACTTTAATGTCCAGAACACTGTTGCATGGTGTGTCCATCATCTTCAACTCATTTAAAATGGTGATTTCCAGACTGTGTAGCTTAAGATATTCTGAGGATGCTTCCTTGTATTGTAATTCCTTCACATTTCTGTTTCTTCTTCTCAACACAGCGCTTCTATGTGGGGTTCATTTTGTAGCATCTCAGAATGGGATGGAATCTTTGAGATGATGAAGTCCAAATGGAGACCAGTGATGAGTGACGTCCCACAAGGTACCAGTGCTGTTTAACATCTTTGTCAGCCAGATGGAGAGTGGCACTCAGTGCACCCTCAGCAAATTTGCCAATGACACCAAGCTGTGTGATGTGATGGACACCCTGGAGGGAAGAGAAGACGTCCACAGGGACTTGGACAGGCTTGAGAGGTGGGCCAGTGCCAACCTCATGAGATTCAACAAGGCCAAGTGTAAGGTCCTGCACTTGGGTCAAGGCAATCCCAGGCACAAATACAGGCTGGGTGGGGAACAGGTTGAGAGCAGCCTTGAGGAGAAGTACTTGGAGGTGTTGGTAGCCCAGAAAGCCAATCACATCCTGGGCTGAATCAAGAGGAGTGTGACCAGTAGGTAGAGCTCTGCTCTCGTGAGACCCCATCTGGAGTTCTGCGTCTGGTTCTGGAGCCCCCAACACAGGAAAGAGATTGAACTGTTAGAACGTGTCCAGAGGAGGGCCACAAGGATGACTGGGGGGCTGCAGTACCTCTCTTACAGGGAGAGGTTGAGAGAGGTTGAGAGAGTTTGAGAGAGTTTGGGCTCTTGAACCTGGAGAAGAGGCGACTCTGGGGAGATCTTATAGCAGCCTTCCAGTCCCTGAAGGGGGCTGCAGGACAGCTGGGGAGGGAGGTTTCCAAGGGCTTAGAGTGGTAGGAGCAGGGGTAATGGTTTCAAGCTGGAAGAGGGGAGGTTTAGACTGGTAGTCAGGAGGATGTTAGTTCTTCACGACGAGGGTGCTGAGACACTGGAACAAGTTGCCCAGGGAGGTTGTGGCTGCCCCCTCCCTTGAACAAGGCCAGACTGGATGGGGCCTTGAACAACCTGGTCTAGTGGGGGTTGTCCCAGCTCATGGCAGGGATCTTTGAGGTTTCTTCCAACCTGAACCACTCTATGAATCTAAGATTTTTAGTTTCAACCCCCTGCCATGTTTGACCAGTTACCTGTACTGGATATGATGCCCTTTATTAAATGCTTTATTGCTCTCTTTTTTCTTTAGTATCTCCTTGCTCCACTAGAATATTGTTGGAGCGTCTGTCTGCTGGACGGGAGGAAGATGCTGCAGAGAGATCTGGACAGGTTGAATCAATGGGCAGAGGCCAAAGGGATGAGTTTTAACAGGGCCAAGTTCAGGGTTCTACATTTTGACTGCAATAATCCCCAGCAGAACTACAGACTGGGGATGAGTGGCTGGAGAGTGGCCTGGCAAAGAGGGACCTGGGAGTACTGGTTGACAACCAGCTAAATATGAGCCAGCAGTGTGCCCCATTGGCATGAAAGGCTATAGCATCCTGGCTTGTATCTGGAATAGTGTGGGCAGTAGGACTAGAAATGTATTTCTCTCCCTATACTGGGGAGTGAGGCCTCACTTTGAGTACTGTGGGCAGTTCTGGGCCACTCATTTCAAGAAACTGATTGAGGTACTAGAGTAGATCCAGAGGACCAACAAGTCTGTTGCCTTGGAAGGGGTGGTTAGACATTGGAATGGACTGCCCAGGGAGGTGGTGGAGTCCCCATACTTGGAAGTGTTTAAGAAAAGACTGCACATGGCACTTAGTGCCCTGATCTAGTTTAATGTTGTTTTTTTAGGTCCTGTACTGCACTTGATAATCTCAGAGGTCTTTTGTGATTCTGTGGTTAACAGCTCATCAAACATGAGTAACTCAAGTACTTATAAACTGTTTCTAGTTACTCTAGCACTTGACTTTTTCAAACATTTGATATGGAGGGAGCTACAGATTAATCCAGCACATTACAGTATCACATGCGCAAATTTGCTCATGATGGATTCCAACCCATCAATGAAGATGTTGAACGGGACCAGACCCAACACCAACCCCTGGGGGACACCACTAGCTGCCTCCTGGGATGTGTGGTGAGCTCCAGTGTGAGTGATGTTCATCACTGTAGCGTTCAAAATGCTATCAAAGGACATGAGGCACACGATAATTCCAAAATGATGGTTAGCAATCAAGGGTTATTCTAAATGCTGCATGAACAACCCCTCGGCATTAGGAAATGGCAGTAATGTCAAGGATGGGGTATGGTGTACAGCAGATGTCTTCTGCCAAGTTACCCACATATCTGCTTAAGGCTGCAAAAGCCCTATTTATTATCATTTTCTGTTTAATATTGCACTGTAGTAACATACAGTGTTTTTAGAAGAACAACACAAAGAAAGAGGGTAGATGTTCTTTCCTAACTGTGTCTGGTTGATATCACTGGAGATACAGATTGTTACTTATCTTTTGTGGATTAATAGACTCCAATATTCTTTCTGGAGATTGACAGAAGTAGAAAGGTAAGTACACATTACTGTAAAAGCAGTGTGAATTTTTATGCATAATATACTTTTACAGCAATGTAGTGAACTCTCCAGAGCAGAATGTTTTACCTCATTAGGGCTCTGGAGATAGTAACTGTAGTTCACTGAGGGTTTGCTAACCTTAAGTGATGAGACATTGCTTTGAATGGCAGTTTAAAAGATCAGCTGAATTCAAAATCATACACTGGAGACATTTCCCCGTGTTCTTCACTTACACTTCTAGTCTTCTGCAAGAGTTAAGACCTGGTGTTTGCAAGTTTGCAGGAAGCTGTGATTGGTATGAAAATGTTACACAACGATCATCTGGTATTAGATAAACAAACGCAAAGAAGAGAGTGTCACCCAAGGTGGAATAAGCAAATGATGCTCCAGATAAGCATGTGATGAGCTTTGTTTGTTAGCAGAGACTGTGGCTAGGTAGTCCAAAGAGTTCATGGCCATAAAAGAAAATTGTTTCCTTAAGGAAGTCAGGCTAACATTGACTTTCAGTTCAGTGTCTTGTTTTAATGAAGATTAATTTTATGGGTTTCAGTTATAATCTAAAATAGTGTAGATGTTGAAATCCCCTCACAAGCAATATTTTCTCATACCAGCACGATTTGGCCATCTCCTATCAGTGACAGAAAAGAGAACTCCTGTAGGTGGGGATCTGTGGAGTTCTCTAAAAGGTTCCATTTGTCCCTTTGAAATTTGCAATGACCTTGTAGAAACCTGATCCACACAATATCTTGATAATCTTTACCAGCACAAAAAACCCAACTTGTTATTTTGTCAGGTACTCAGCTAGTTTTTAAAAAATACCACTTTCAGTGAAACTTCAACTTGTACTTACGACAAACGGGTGTTTGACAATATCTGCACAAAAATGTGTCAGGGAAGATGTTAAATTCTGTATTTCACATAAATTTTTAAGCTTTGACAAAGTATCTTCATCTGTTAAAGGAGGTGTTTTATCTGCAGATTCCCAGATACTGGAATTAAAGCTGTCAGCCCTTTACGAGTAATGTGTAACCAAGGGGTTTCCTACTATACTGATGAATATTGTAATGTTAGTGATACAATTAATGTGTTGTCATGGCTTACTAGTGCTGCTAAATACTCTGCTCATTGATTCCTGGAAATACTTTTTCATCTCAGCTTGTATATCACTCCAGATAAAGTTATTTTTCTGCATCTTTGCAATATAAAAGATACTTGCAAAGATACATGACCAAATCAGAGTATAACCATCAGCACAGTGAGAAGAGAAAATGAAAAGACCACAGGAAATCCTTTTTTTTTTCTAATTATTTTGAGTGTTATTAAAAAAAAGTAGTATTTCCAATAAATTCTAATTTAAATACTGAAGTGAATCTAATAATCTCTTTAAAACAGCTTGCTGATCACACCGAGCTGTGTGGTGAAGCCAACACACTGGAGGGAAGAGAGGCCATCCAGGGGGACCTGGACAGGCTCAAGAGGTGGACTGTGCAAGCTGTATGTATTTAAACAAAGTAAGTGCCAGGGGTAACATAAATGATCAGAGGGCTCTAGCACCACTCCTATGAGAACGGGCTGACCAAGTTGGGATTGTTCAGCCTGGAGAAGGCTCCTAGGTGAACTCCTATTTTCCAGCATCTGAAAGGGCCTACAAGAAAGCCAGGGTAGGGCTTTTTCATGGGTATGTAGTGAGAGGACAAGGGGAAAGGTTACAGTCTTGAAGAAGGGAGATTGATGTTGGGCATTAGGGAAAAAATCTTTCCTTTAAGAGTGGTGTCCTTAAGGTGGTTGCCCAAGGAAGTTGTGGCTTCCCCATCCCTGGAAGTGTTCAAGGCCAGGCTGGATGGGGCCCTGAGTAACCTGATGTAGTGAAGGTGTCCCTGCCCATGCAGGGGGGTTGGAACTAGATGATCTTTAACGTCCCTTCCAACCCTGGCCATTCTATGATTCTATGAAAAGAGGTTGCATTTGGATGTCTTACTTTTTCATTGTGGGTCCTGATTTTAAGTGTTGTTGAAAGGATGTAAACACATTTATTCTAGCAAGAATTACAGAAGAGGAGGAATTAACTTTTTCCAGCTCACGTATTCCTGATTTACCATAGTTTAGTACCTGCATAAATGGAGAAATGTCACAGTTTTCAGTTGAGCAAAACAGTGTCTTACCTTTTGTAAACCTGTTTATCCCTCGGATCTTTCAGAACTTGGTTAGTGTATTTTTTGGTAACATTTTGGAATGCTGGAATTTTTCATTTTTTCAGAGGCAAGGTTTTCCTCATTACTAGCTAATGGTAATAAACTGTGACTATCAGATACTGACCTTCCTGTACATGATGTTGCCCGTGCAGATTTTGCTTTCTAATCTTTGGGAATTACATAGCAAATGCACCTTAGCTATTATAGTTAATCATTGCTTTTCTGCAGGTATCTTAAAAGGAGAAGTGAGTATAGCCCAAATTATTAGTGAAGTTGGGAACTGACCTGTTGGAGAGCAGAGTAAACGAAAGGGACCTGGGGGTCCTGGTGGACAGCAGGATGACTATGAGCCAGCAATGTGCTCTTGTGGCCAAGAGGGCCAACAGCATCCTGGGGGGGATCAGAAGATGGATGGTTAGCAGATCGAGGGAGGGTCTTCTCCCCCTCTACTCTGTACTAGTGAGAACACATCTGGAGTATTGTGTCCAGTTCTGGGCCCCTCAGTTCAAGAAGGACACAGAGCTGCTGGAGGGTGTCCACCATAGAGCAACAAAGATGATGGAGGAAGTAGAGCACCTTCCTTATAAGGAAAGGCTGAGGGAGCTGGGTCTCTTGAGGTTGGAGAAGAGGAGGCTGAAGGGTGACCTCATTCATGTCTATAAATGTGTGAGGGGTGGGTGTCAGGAGGATGGATTAAGGCTCTTTTCAAGTGATCCTGCTGTGTCATGGTGATTGGACTAGACAATCTTTCAAGTTCTCTTCCAATCCCTAACGATTCTATGATCCTGTACATGATGTTGTCCAGGCAGATTTTTCTTTCAAATCTTTGGGCATTAGATAACAAATTTACCTTAGCTATTATAGTTAATCATTGCTTTTCTGCAGGTATCTCAAAAGGAGAGGTAAGAAGTTACCCTGCACGGATTTTCAGATTCAAACTTGTATGTTAATACAAGGGGAGAAGTTTCTAAGCCTAAATGCCAAAGCAATCACAGAAGCAGGAGCAATCACAAACCTTAAAGTTTTCAGTATATCAACCAAAACAAATTAGAAATTGAAATATACAGCAGGGTTGAAAACAATGAAGGGGAAATATTAATGGAGCGGTGTAAGTTTTATGTCATTCAATCAACTTCTGTGCATGGCATTTTAAAATTAAATCATATATTTAAAATGAAATATTTAAATGAATTATCCTTTCGGCAATAGAAATCATCACTTAGGGAGGATAAAGCAGGAGCTGAAGCATCATAAAATATTATACGAAAGGGGTATGTGTTTCTTACTGAGGTGAAATGTATAGCTACATCTTCAAATATCTGAATACATGTCCAATACGAGTTAATAGTCCTAACTTAAACAGAGAATAAATAAATTGGTTTTTTTGAAAAATATAATAGTTTTTTCAGAGTTCCCTGTCACAGGATGGGCTTTTTGAAGAAAGGCATGTTATGAGGTTTAGAGAGTCATGTGTTAGGTGGAAGTGGTTCAGCTGCAGGACTGACTTGAAAGAGCAGAAACCTGGGACTTGGATGTTGCTTCATTCACAAGCTCTTTATGCCAGATTGACACTTTTTCAAAGCAAATCATGTGTGGGAATGACCCATCCCTCCCGAACTTTGACCCATACAGTTACTGCCATGCAGTGTTTTCATCGATCCTAAATATTTAACTCCCATCTTCTCCCTTACCTCCTTCAGGTAAGATGATGGTTTTTTTTTTTAGTCTCATGTTTTTGTTTTTAAATCCTGAAGAGCAAAACCTCAGGAACTTCAGAGTAGCTGGAAAGAACAGAGGAAGATGAAAGATAAGAGAATGTCACCCCTGTCTGTCCATTCAATATCAGATGTAAATTTACATTTTAAGATCTTAACCTCATCAGCTTAATAGATTCAGATTTCAACAGACATTTAGCAGAGAAGAAAAGTTTTTCTTGTCCAGTACATTTATAGCCTTGAAGGACTTTCCTTTATGACCGTCCTCTTTCTCTAGATATTTTGTTAGAATGCACTCCTAAACTGTGAAATGGCAAATGTCATAGAGCTTTGCTGGACGTTCATGAAACTCATTCAGTGTTACTGTATACAAGTTCACAAACTTACATTTATTTTCCATCCAGAGAATAAAGTCTCAATTTCTCTATTTATTTTAAGACAGTACTCGCCCATGTGCGTGGTTCTGAAGAACCAATAGTGGTTGTGAATCACTATCAAACCACTTGAGAAATTAAACCAATAGATCTCAATACCTCCAAAACATAACAATTACATGATTCATTTTGGCCTTTTTTTACTAAAGAAAAAGCTAAGGTGTTTGGCTTACCCGTAGGAGAACAGAGGGCTGGATCAGGCATTTTGTAGGAGTGAAGTGTTGGAAGTATCACAGTAATGATGAGGCTGGAAAAGACCTTAAAGATCACCCAGTCCAACCTAAAACCAACCAAGTGAACCTAAACATCTGACATCTAGATCATGCCACTCAGCACTTCATCCAGTCCAACCTTAAACACCTCCAGAGATGATGACCCAACCACCACTGTGGGCAGCCCATTACAAAATCTGATCTCTCTTTCAGTGAAAAACCTTTTCCTAATGTCAAGTCTAAACCTCCCCCAATAGAGCTTAAGACTGTGACCCCTTGTCCTGTCTCCAGTGTCCAGGGAGAAAAGTCTGGCCCCCCCACCTGACTACAACCACGTTTTAGATAGTTATAGACAGTGATAAGGTCATCCCTGAGCCTCCAGGGCTAAAGAGACCCAGCTTCATCAATCTCTCCTTGAAGGGCTCACCTTCCAGGCCCTTT
>VZRI01011524.1:1754-61291 GCA_013397515.1 Upupa epops
AGAGCAGAAGATTAGAAATGGGCAAGTGAATGTTTTTTCCTGTGTTTTTCTGTGACACAGCACTTGGTCCTACACTGGCATGCAAGTACTATAATATTAGACACCTAGAATATGAAGAATGTCTGATAAACATACCCTAGCACAGGGATAATTCCACAGACATCAACCAACCATTTGACCTTTGAACATTTCCCCAGAAAGCTCAAATGCAGTGACATTATGAAAAGGCTATTTATTATGTACACTGTTGCTATAGGTTATTTGTACATACATGACTGTACACTGGTGATAGCAGAAAACCATACTGTCATCAGTTCAGAACACTGGTAAGAAACTTAGCTGTTAGTTTTAATTTTAACCCATAAACACCCAGTAATCTTAAGTGTTCAAAATCCTGCAATCTCTATTTGTAAACTTGGAAATGTTTCTTTTACCTGTATTATGCCACTCTGCTTCTCATTTCTTACATTTATCACAGAAGTTACAGAATCACAGAATGTTGGGAGTTGGAAGGGTCCTCAAAAGATCATCTAAGTCCACCACCCATTTATTATCAAAATATTCCTCTACTATACAAAGACATATCCTTAGAAATACACAAGTAAAAAAAGGAAGAAATAACCCCTAAATAACAAAGCCAGTCAAGAACTGGTTTGTGAAAGTCAAAAAATGCATGAACTCTGCAAGTTTCCATATGCAAACAGGAGCAACATCTGTCCCCAAAAGTTTAGCATTTAACTGGAGCATGACATAAATGAAAAGGGCAGAAAAGCACTCACAGACTGAAATACTTTATTAGAATTAATCAAAACAGATATACAGGACACTTCTGTAGTATGAGAAATGCAGTCAAAACCAGGAAACAATCATGATAGTTAATATCAGCATTAAAAGATCTGTAGCCCTAACCTTTCATCCCCCTTCCTTCTTTCTGTGATTTCATACAATCGTCCAAACCACCCCACTACTCAACTCACCTCATCAGCCACAGAAAATAACTTCTAGAATTTTGTTCTGTGAACTCCCTTCATTCCTGAAAACTGCTGCATTACAAGAAACCTTTGGATTTATCAAGAAAGGTATTTAAAGACCCTCTTCGCCTAGCTCTGCTCCCACTGAAGTCAGCAGGAGCGTTACCAATTTCAGGAGCAGGGAAGTTAAATCTGTGACAAGCACTTTTGAAAAGTACCATCCACCTGAACATCTCCAATAATATCACAAACATTCTACTACAGTTCTGTGAAGCACTCCAGCCAAGTGCACCAATCACTCCAGGAGCAGGGAAGAGGGAACTTGAGTTAACTGTCCGAAGTCACAGCAATTTGGCTATAGTCCTACAGTATGCTCAAGGGGAGACAGAAGCCCACTCAAACCACTATTCTCAATACTGCATTCTTCATGGTCTGATTTTAGGCTTGTCATCTGACCCCTTGTTCTCTTAACTATTTATGCATATCTCATTATATTGTTATGTGTTTTTCAGTGCACTGCAGCCCCTGCTGAAAAAGTGACTGAGCTAGACCAGAGCTCAAATGATACACAACCACTTTGCCAACCTCTGGGCACTGCTAAATATTCAGATTCAACAGGGGAAATCTTTAACATATATGAAGATTTTTACATGGAAAACTAACAAACACACTACTGATTTTATACATACCTGCAAGCAGCATAATATTAAAAAGGGGTGAATATATTTATATTTTAATATTGATTAAAGACCATAAAAGTCTGTCAATGGTTCAGAAAGTTTTGTCAAATAATTTCAACTATGGTTCTACAGAAAACAGCCTCAATCTTTATCTTCTTGAGCAAAGTGATGGAAGCTAGAGTCTGACAGATATTAGTTAAACTACACAAAACCGAAATAGCAAGTAATGGCTGAAGCAAATATAAGAAGTTTTCAGACAACTGTTCTTTACTACATTTAATCCCTCCCACTATTATAATATGTAGAACTTGTTTACAATGCTTTTATTAATATATGCTTGTAAGTCTATAAAAGGTGTTAGTTAGGAGGATGGGACCTGACTCTCCTCAGCAGTGCCCAACAATAGGACAAAGGGCAACAGACAAACCGGAACAGAGGATGTTCCACCTGAACATATGGAAAATCTACTTTGAGGGTGGCAGAGCACTAGCAGAGAGATGTCTCCTGGAGACATCCGAAATCTGCCTCAACACAACCCTGTGCAACCTGCTCTAGATGAACCTGCTCTAGCAAAGGGGTTGGACTAGATGATTTCCAGAGATCATGATCAACCTCGGCCATTTTGTGATTTTGTGGTTAAAAATCAGACTGCTGGTCTTCGCATGTCCCAAGACACTCCCAGAACAGCGATGATTAAACAAAACCAGCATAGCTCTTTTCACCACCTCTATTGTTTTTAATTTCTTTATTCAAAATATTACTTTAAATCAAGTTTAAATTCAGTTTATTCCCAGAAGCAGTTAAGGGTTTGAGGAATGGTGAATATGCAACACTTATCCAACAGGAAACACATAAGTGTTCTGCTGTGACTTCCTTCCCACACATCCACTCCCAAAAACTGCCCGAAAAAAAATCCAAAAAACAAACCCACCCCAAAACCTGTGAGGAACGCAGCCAATTTTTTAGTCATCAGTAGCAGGAATACAGCACTTAGGCAGTTTATGGCAGCACAGCTTTCTGTTGAACAGAAACAAGCTAGCTTTTGATTCTCACGTCAGAGTGACTAAACACCTTTCAGGTCAGATATGCTTTTTTGTTCTTTTGCAGAAAAAAAAAGTAATAAGGGGGACCTTCCTTTATTTCCAGCATAGAATTGCTTATCACTCATCCCTGTTCAACAAGTACATTTAGCACAAGCAGTTGTTCGGAGCAGAGAGAACATTTTCAAGGCAGTAATTTGCAAAGAATGCTGAAGAATTCTACGAGACACTGTAAAAGGGAAGCTGGAGCTACAACCAGATGAGCTAATGCTGTACTAACCAGACTACTGATCTTTCCCGCACGTGAAAATTCAATTCCTTCAGGTTCATTAGCAGTTTGCATCACTGATTTAAAAAAAAAAAAAAATTACTCTGATCCAGGTTAAAGACTTAATTCAGAGATCACAGTATGTAATAAAATGTAGTCCCTGGCTGTGGTCGCTAATAGCACACTGTAAATTATCATCATTTCTCTCAAGCATAGAGATATGGAAAAAACATTCACAATACTGTGATGAGTAGGTAACAATAATATATTACCAGCCTTATCTTTCAAGATGACAGTGTATGCGAGAAGGGGAAAGAAGATGAGAACACCAGAATGAAATTATTTTGCATTTTTTCGAATTCAGTTGCTTCTCTTAAAGCTTATCATCCCACACAGGTTATGCACAAAAATCTGTAAAGAGAGATTTCATACCACTGGTTCATTTCCATTGAAGCAAGAGATGTTAAATATTTTTGCCACCACCACTGAAGAAGTCATTCAACTCCCCCATGGATGGCTCTTTGAATCACCTCAATGTTTAGCAGAAGCCAAAATGGCAAAGACCTTATTTACAAGTTATGAGGAAAAAAATATAGAACAAAACAGAAAACTTCACCATTCAAGTTCTATAAAGCTATATGTTATTATATTGTGTTCATCTCTGATTGCCCTGTGCTTCCATATCACACCATCTAGGAAAAAAACACCAACGCACTGAGAGAAGGGGGCAGTGGTAACACAGAATAGGATCAAGCTGTCAGATTAAGATTATTCATCTTGGAAACTGCTTACAGAGTGAAGACATTATAGACAAGGGAAGAGACAGGCAGCACTTACTCTGTTTCTTGCACTATGAGGAGGCACACACAGAAGAGCACAAAACAAAGCTGCGTAAATGCACAACTGTGTCTAGACCTTGCTACTATGGCACTTTGTTGAGGGCAAAACTGTAATTTCTTTCAGAAACAGAACTGATTAAAAAAATACAAAGAATAAAACCTCAGTGACAGGAAACATGAGATGCAAACATTTTCCTATTGGAACATCTATTCCAAATTCTAGCAATGCAGAAACATTAATCCTCCACTCCTTCTCCTAAGGCTGTTATGACTAGAAATTGGAATTCCAAAGACAGAAACCATGTCAGACACAGTAACTTAAGTTTACAGAAAATACTGTAGGTACACAGAAGCTGCTGACCTTTATATTAATGATTTAAAAGACAACAAAACAAAGAGAGGTGACACTTCACAAAATAAGCACTAAAACAGCGGTGGCTAAACACTGTGCCACAGTATACTCTTGGAACAGAAAAGAACCTAACAGACAATTCCTAAGAATTCATTTACAGAGAAGGACTCCAGCCTTGTGGACGCACTTCAAACAGGACATTTGTTAGAAAGGATTCTTAAAGCTGCCTCACTACAGAGAAGATTATGGAGCTACTACAAGTCATAAGCAAAGGTATCTTTGATGTCACTTTAACATATCCTTATTTAGTAAACATTTAGCTATTGAAGATAAATTTTCCTAAGTTTTTAGTGTTTTTCTTCTGTTGAATTATACCCACAAAGGCTGGGTATTTTTTTCAAAAAAGCATTAAAGTTGACATCTCAGATTTACAGCAGCCCCATTTACGGCAATACGGGGAATAATGGGGTTTGGCTAGGTTAGCTTTATGTGTTTCCTGTAAGAATAACAAATTCTTACTTCAGCAGTCCAGCATTCACAAGGTTCACAGCAGCAACCAAACTTGGGAGGAATGATCAACACCTGTTAAGGACATGACCACCAGAGCAAAGGACTTTAGAAGGTTATCACCAGGGTTACAAGATGATTACAGGACTAGAGTGTCTCCTTACGAGGAAAGGTTTAGAGATCTGGGTCTATTTAGCTTGGAAGAGGCAGCGAAGGTATCTTATCAATGCTTATAAATATCTGAAGGACAGGTGTCAAGAGGATGAGGCTATACTCTTTTCAGTGGTGCCCAGTGACAGGATAAGGGCAACAGACACAAGTTGGAACAAAGCTCTGCCTGAAAGTAAGGGAAAAATCCTTATTTGAGGGTGACAGAGATGGTAATCATCTTCTTTGGAGACATGTTCCTGCACAAAGTGAACCTGCTCTAGCAGAGGGATTAGACTAGATGATCTCCAGAGGTTCCTTCCATCCTTCACCATTCTGAGACTGTGTCTTAGGCTTCAGGAATAGGCCAAGAGGAATCTTCAGAGAATCAGCAACAACAAACGCCAAGTGCTGCATTCAGAAGGCAAATGTCCCTCACAGCAATACAGGCTGGGACTGATCAGCTGTGGAGTAGCTCTTAAGTTCTGGACGGCAGTGAGTTGACAGTGATACAGCATCCCAGCTGCAGAAAAAGCCAAGCACCTCCTCTATCAGCAAGTGTGGCCAGTAGATTAAGGCAAGTGATTACCCTTTCTACTCTGCACTAAAACCACATCTCAAACACCGTAGCCTATTCTGGTCAACTAAGGCAAGGGTAACGGCAACTAAGTGGAGCAAGTCCAGGAGAAAGCCAACAGAACTGTTGGGAGCTGGAACACTTGGCCTGTGAGACTGAGGTTACTTCAGCGGGATGAAACAGCAGGTTGCCCCTACCTACAGGGTTTCAGGACTACTAAGTCAAGCATTTTGCAAGGGTGGGCATGGTGGGAAAATGAGAGAAAGTAGCTGTAACTCCAGATTGGACATAAGGAAAAAAAATACTTCACCATGAGGACAGGTGGGACAAATTAACCTGCGAAGCTGTATCTGAGTAACTGCTTCTACAGTTGACCATGCATTCTGCATATAATTTCTACGTTGTTGCTGTTGCCATAGTTCCAAACCACAGGTGCAGATACAAGATTGGACTTAGATTACCTTTTTAGGTCCCTTCCAACCCATAACAGTGTGGGTCTGTGAATGTATGTACGTGTATGCTCACTCCTGCCTTGCCTTTATCTCTTACACTCCAAGAAAATTCATTCCTGTGCATCTTGTTGTCCACAGACAAACAACCTGCTTGGCTATAAATCACACAAAATACTGTGGTTCCATAACAATTTACATGGCTAGCACAGTTCCGCTCTTCCTCCATGCCACATGTTCACACTCCTTTTCATTCAGTTGTGCTGACACTTACCTGACTCCCTAAGAAGTGAGTTTAAAGAAAAAAAACCTGAGACCAAAAAGTATTTTTCTTTTGCATTTTATTACTTTCCTTTATTTCTTTAACCAGCTTTAGTTGCCCAACCAGTTCACTACAAGAGTGAGGGTAGAATCATCTGCGTTCTCAATGCAGACTGTCATCAACTAGTTATGAAACTGTTCCTAAAAGCCACAGAAACCCTAGTTTTTGATGGAGACTGTTTTGAGAGGTGCTTAACTACCCTGTGCAGTTTTTATGTGGTAAAAGCTAAGAGGCTGATTTTGGTTTGTCAGACACTGGAATAGGCTGGCTCGGTGGGGTCACCACCCCTAAAGGCATTTCAAAGACATGTAGACACAGTGTCATGGGACATGATTTAGTGGTGACCTGGCTGTGCTGGGTCACAGGTCAAATTTGATGATCTTAAAGGTCTCTTCTGTGATTCTGTTGTAGCCTGACATCTATTTGGATTAAAAGGAGACCTTAGCTGTCTGTAAAGCCCTAATTCTGAAATTAAAAAAAAGCAAAGAAATTACAAAGAACTCCTATTGCATTTTGAAATGGAAATGCATGGACAATTATGGAAATATATATTTATTGGAATACCTTCATCTCCTGGCTACTTAAATTTCAAAGTAGATCACTGTACATCAATAAAATGTCTGACCCTGCAAAGGATGCGCAACTTCAGAGAACGAGCCAAAGAAACTTCCATGTGAAGTCTTCTACATCAAAGTCAAAAGCAGCCATGCCATTGCCTTCAACAAGAACAGAAGCAAACTTTGTACATGATTAATATTTTAGTTACTCAACTTGTCATATTTACCAAAATAAAAACTAACAAATATTTTGTCCTTCTGTAACTAGTGAGTTTGCCTTTTTTTTTTTTAGCCAAATCTGGTTCCTTAATGAAGGTCTAGAAAGGAGAATTTACAAATAATTGTTAATGACACTGAAAAGTACAATACTGGCTCAAATAATGAGCAGAGAACGGTTTGATAGGAACAACAACACTTGAGCATAAGCAATTGATTGAACAGCAATCTCCCATGCTGTATATATCTTTTGGGCAAAGCAGACAAGTTGCCATATGAGCAGCGATTCAACAAAATTCAGCTGCCTAGAAAACTGCTATTTCACAGACCTCAAAATTTCTTAGGCATAGTATTTTTAAATTATTACTTCATAAAAAGCACTTCAAGTATTTTTTTAGATGTAAAGCTTTTGTAAAGTTTGACTAATGAAAAACCTTAGCATTAGCTCACACAGTGGAAATATGCAGTTGCTCCCTGCCAAGATAAGCATTACATCTCCATTTGCCATTTATTATTTTTTTAAAACTGAATGGAGAAGATTGCTTTTAAGAGATAGCCCTGATGCAAATCTCTACTATCCAATTACTTACGTAATCTCTTTCTATTGCTCATAAATCAATTGGTATCAGTTGCTTTTGTGAAAAATTTTTAACATTAATATTAATACTTTGAGACACTATTTTCCCTCCAATTCTCCATGATACACTTAGGTTTCTTTGGGAAATCACTTAATGTATGATTCAAGATTTTAAAACAAACCCCACCTTCTTGAAGTCTGGGCTTCTGACCCTCATCCTGCAATATCAGTCATCTAGAACAACTTCCAGAAGTATTGGAAAGTTTGAAAGTAGGTACACCTACAAAAGTAGGTGTAATTAAACAGGAGTCAAACTCCTAACGTACCAAAAATGCCATAGGGTGTGCCTGCATGTATTTCTGTTCTACACTGCATCAAGTAAAGCAATGAAAACAAATACAAGGAAAATTAACAGTCAGAGCATGCTTGAGCATGGAGTCTGACCTAACAACATTTCCCAACTTACAATGGTCCACACAATTAATTTTGAGCTTATATGCATATACCCAGTCTGGCTAAAGTTCTGTTTTGGAAAGCACATGAAAAGGTTAGAGAATAAAGAGGATCATGATTATTTATAGTTCAGAAAAAATAATAATTATGTTTTCTTCATTTTAGGCTCTGGGGATTCCATAGTAAACTTAAGAGAAGAAGCTGGAATTTCCTGATTTGGTAGATACAATGTATGATGGGGGAAGGGTTAATTCTCAAAAGAGCTTTCGAAATACAGACTTGGAATTTTGCCAGACAGAACAATGATTGATTTAAATCAGCCATAAAGAGAGAGATTTGATCTTCTGTCAAGTCTTTGAAATGGTGGAAGTTAATAGGAATCATCAGTGCTGCATGCTTGTTTAATGAAAAATCCGTTCTTTTACATTCAGTTCTAAACATCTGATCACTGCACACTTTGTTGTCAGGATAGCCAAGGATCTCTTTCTGTGAGCTGAACTTTTATGGGCAACAGCACTAAGAAAGAAAGGTAAGCCTCTGCAATAATATAAAGCACTTCCATTTCATCCTAAAGGTAATCCGCATAGTTTTGACTAACTTCATCCCTGTGATCAAGCACAGGAGGCAAAAGACCTGCATGCGTAAGAGCAAGGAGCTTCTGGAACAATCTTTGTTGAAAGATTAAAGTTTACAGAATGTGGAAAAAGGGACTAGTCAAACAACAGGAAGGCTAAGGCACAGTTGGAATTCCACTTGGAATCCGGCAAGAGAAGTCAAAGACAGCAAGAATGGCTTCTTCAAGTGTATCAGTAGCAAAAGGAAGTTCAGGGAAACCATGGGCCCACTGCTGAATTAAGTGGGTATTGAATTAAGTCTGGCAACACGGGATACAGAGAAGACTGAGGTAGGAAATGGCTTGTTTTCTTCAGTCTATACCACTAAGACCAGGCTTGAGGAAATCCAGTCTTGGGAGGTAAAAAACAAAGTCTAGAGAAGACTTTCAGATGGTCAAGCAGGATAAGGTTAGAGATTTAGGTAAGTTGGACACGCACAAACCTATGGGTCCAAACAGTAGGGACATGAGAGAGCTGACAAAAGCTATTGCTAGGCCATTCTCCATCATCTTTGAAAGGTCATGAAAAGCAGGAGAGATGCCCAAGGACCAGAAGAAGTAAATGGCACTCCATTCTTCCAAAAGGGCAAGGAGAATTCCTCAAACTATCAGTCAGTCAGGCTTACCTCACTGTCTACCCTAACATCTTCATGGGAAGCTTAGAAAACATGGATTGGATGAGTAAACACTGAGGTAGATTTAGAACTGGTTGAATAACAGATCTCAGAGGTCTTACTGGAGGCATATAGCCGGTGATGTTAACCAGAGGTCAGCACTGGGTCAAGACCCAATCAACATATTCATCAATGGCCTGCAGAAGGGACAGCACGTACACTCTGCAAGTTTGCTCATAACAAAACTGGACATGTAAGTTTAACAAGGGCACATATAGGTTCCTGCAACCATGAAGCAGTAACCCCATACACCAGTACAGAATAGGGGTTGGCTTCCTGGAAAACAGCTCTATGGAGAAGGATCTGGGAGTTGCAGTGGCCAAGTTAACCATTAGTCAGCAATGTGTCCTTATGGCCAAGGCAGCAAATAGTATCCCAGGGTGAATTACAAAGAGTGTGCCCAGCATGTCAACGGAGCTGCTTCTTTCTCACTACTGTGCCCTAGTGAGGCCACATCTAGAGTTGTATGTCCAATTTTGATCTTCCCAGGTCAAGAGAGACAAGGAACTACTAGAAGGAGTACAGCAAAGGGCTTGAAAGATTACTATAGGATGGGAGCATCACTCATGTGAAGAAAGGCTCAGAGACCCAGGTCTGTTTAGCCTGGAGAAGGCTGAGAGGGAATCTTAGCAATGCTCATAAATCTCTAAAGGGTAGATGTCAGGATAATGGGGCCAGGCTCTTCCTGTCCAGTGACAGGTCAGGGTGTAATGGACACACCTGAAGATAAGGAAAAACCTTTACTTTGAATATGATGGAGCACTGGCACAGGCTGCCCATAGCAGATGTGGAATCTCCTCTCTAAAGACATTAAAACTTGCCTGGGCACATTAGTGCAACCTGCTTTAGTTAAGAGGCTGGACTAGATGATTTCCAGAGGTCCCTTCCAATCCTCACCATTCTTTGAGCCTGTGACTTTAAGTATATAGTAATTTTTATCTTCCAATCCAACTCCTGTGTTTTATCAGTTTTTACACTGACCAAATAGCAGGAAAACTGTTCTTTACTGGAAGTCCAAGTGAAAAGATTTAAGTCCTGGAGTTTCTTGCTGATTTCTTTGCTTTTTTGCCGAAGATACAAAAAGTATCTCACTTTCCCCCCCTTTCTCTCCTTCACTTCACTGTTTTCTTGGTGTCAGTCACTGTATTTTTATCACTTGTATTTACAATGCACAGATTGTATGAAGGTCTTTGGTTTGATTTACACACTTGTAAACAGAATAACTTTAAAAAGCTAGAGACATGCACCAGCTGGTGTCAGACCAGTCTCTGGTACCAGTGGAGCAACAAGATTGCTTATTTCTTAACATTAGAGTATTACAACCATTATTAGTGTTTCTGCACCAACACATAAAAGACAGTCCACCTAGAAGTGACTTCTTACCTTCAAAATTCTAATCAGAACAGAAAACATCTTTTAGTTAGAATCCTAATAGCAACAACAAAATGGAAACCCACAAAACCCCAGAGAAACCCAGACACCATCACTTTTCATTTTTTATAACATTTGGCTTCATCTCACTAAAACCTTCAGAAGAAAAGCATAGCTCTGTGCAACAGAGTTAGCCAAGTAACTAACAGCGATGCCTTCTTGTTTTTCCAGGCTTGGATTGTTCTTCCTGTTGTCCCTCTAAAGCCAGCTGCTGGAAGATATGCAGCAGTGCTTGGTGACCCTCAGTTGCAGCCAAAGAATTAACCTGGTTGATGGAGCATGGCACTCCTCACTCCTCTGTGCCAGCTGAAAAACACAGGCTGAAGCATTTTTTTTTATCCTTTCTCTTGGCTTTGGGAAAGCTAAATCCCTTTCTTTCACAAACCTGACTAGGAAGCTTAATTGACATTGGAAAGATCTTTACTGCACTGACACTCACTATGCTCAGGGTATAGCCAAAGACCTTTTTGGGTGGCCCAAATACTTGTGAATGGGTTCTAACACAGTTTGCTGCAGCATGAATAACTGTTTCAGACAGTGGGGACACAAGCAAAATGATCCATGTGTCACTATGCTCCTGGGATATACACACTAGCCAGAAAGACTGAAGTCTGCCTGTCAGCAGAGATAAGTAAGGAAGAGTATGGCTTGCAGAACATGATTTGCAGTGATTAGATGTAGAGAAGGGTCGGAGAAATCCCTCAGCTGAGGCATGGAAGATGTCTGCTGCCTACAAACTCCCCACTAAGACAATACAAGGACTAAAGCCTCTGACCTTTGCATCTGTTTCCATCTCTTCTGCTTCCTCCATCTGCTGCATGTCTCAGAGAAACAATGTAAAAAGAGAGAAAGCAATTTCCAAAGGTGGCCCAAAATACAGCTCAGGCCCTCTGAAATCAGTTTCTGGGGACCTGCAAAGGCAGGCCTGGCTAAACAGGTCTTTGCGATCCAAGAAGCATGCTCCTCCAGCCAGTTGCTAGCAATCCCAGTTGTGTTGTTAAACTGACAAGAAGCTAAAACACACTGTGGACTTCAGGGCATTGAAAAATGTTGCATTCTCCTGTTGCCATCACTCTTGTCTACCTTGTATTTATTACATACTATTCATACAGATGAGGTGATATATTCGAACAAGGTAAGACCCATTCTTCCTTATTAACTCAAGCTATTTTCTGAATTCAAGGAAAAAAGATCAAATGCTAGGAACAGAGGACACACAGGACATGGTAAATGAAGCTGGGAACTGCTGTTGATGAAAATCTGAAAGGAATTTATGGAAATTATAGTCTTTGACTGACTACATATTCTACTGACAGATGCAGCTCACCATCCTATCTAGAGGACAACAATTACACTTCACAGGAATTGCTACAGAGTAATTTCTTTTTATTAATTTGTCTGCTTTTCCCTCACAAAAAATTTTCCTAAGTATTCCATTATCAAACTGAAACCTAGAGTTTCTGTCAACTTGGGTTAAAACAGGTCAGAAAAGAGGCCTGGGATGCTCAGGTACCTCTTCCATCTCACTCACTCAGGAAGATGGCTTTTCAGTAGCACCAAATCATTCTAAGACAGGAAATGGACCAGAATCATATTCTTCCACACTCCAGACCAGTATCCTAACTAAAAAAAACATAAAAAATCCTTTACATTCCCAGAAGGACCTCTGACAAAACAGAAGAATAGAGCATTTTATACAGACAGATTTATCAACATTGCTACTTCAGAAAAAAAAAAAAAAGCTATTCATTCACGTATTTCAACTAACTTAAACTGTCTCTTTCTCTTAGAACATTCTTTTTCTCTCTTCTGTCTTGTTAGTGACAGTACAATAAAATGTCCATCTCTGGAAAAGCATCTGTAACACTACTGCCATAGTAGTGTTTTCAATGGCATTGTTTTTGTATGCCCCTGTTCTGGATGACACTTGGAGCTTCCCCTGTGACAAATGTCTCTCTTGTAAATGAAACAGCTTCCAGTCTGTCAGCAATGATTAGTATAATAATTATTCATTACTGAATTACAGTTTCCAGTGGAAGAAAAATGCAAAACAAACAGAATTTTATAGTGTTTTTTTTAAAGAAGTATCTCTGCATATCTTAACTTGAAATGACACACTCTTCTTTTAAATAGGACTTGGATACAGAATTACTGTTCTTCATAAAATGTCAAGAATGTATGAAACACAACAAACCATGCAGTACAAAAAAAGATTAGAAAATGCTAGGATCATCAAGAACGCCATGTAATTTAAAAGGCAACTTCAAGATAGCCCCAAATCAAACCAATACGCAGCCAGCAGGCCAATTCTTTCAACTATTCATCCACAGCTAGCAATTTTAAAAAACAATCACAGTGGTGAATAAAAGCTGTTATGATCTATGAAGTACGGCAAGGTGCCATTCAGAAGAGTTGTTTTCAATCACTCATTTCTGAAACTGCTTCTGGAACAAACTTTAAAATACTGCCCCTTCCAAAGTCACATTTGAAGGAACAGGAAAAAAATCATAACTAGATGCTTCCATTGTATTTAGCAGTAGGACCTTGAACATTGCACTGCAAATAATGTAGCCCACACAGAGGTATCTCTAACAAACTAATCACTACATGTAGTTTACATTCTCCTTATCAATTCTAAAATTCAAGTTATAAGAAATACATGCTAACTCCTATGTGTTGGAGATCTCTTATCAGTAACACAAGGAGCAGAGCTGGTCTTCAAAATGAGGAATTTAATTTCTGTACTTTTGCTTGGAGACTGATAGCTAGTACAAAATGGTGCTTTAGATCATTTACTAAACACTACTGGACAGTGGTTGAACTACTGTCATTAAAGTGAAAAACATCACTAGTAACCTCCCACTACACTCATAATTCCCATTCCAGTAGAGGCACTTTAGTCTCCTTGTCCTGCAGCTAATTGATCATCATCATTAAAGGTGTGAGTGGGACTGACAAAGACTTCGGGTCAGGGTTTGGCAATAAGTGCCTTCCTTGAATTTAAACAGCATACATTAACAAATTTCTTCTCTGAAACTAATTATTATAGTTTGAGAAAAAAAATACTGATCTTATTATCTAACCCTAATAAAGCTACATTTACCCATACATACCTGGTAAATAATGAAGGAAAGGCCAGTTAAATCCTGAAACATTTGCTTCCAGTAATAACAGGCCAGTCTTCCCCAGAGAAGACTTCCCCCACCTTGTTTTAAAAACAAAAACAAAACCCCAAGAGTCAATCATGTTCTGTTTCAGTGTTCTACTGGAAGACACCTTTGGAGGTCATCTGGTCCAACATACCTGTCCTATACAGAATAACTCTGAAATCAGAGCAGGTTGCTCTGAGTCATGCCCACAAACACTCAAGGCAAGTTTCTAGTAAAATACCATGATCTCTATCAAAAAAACCAACCCACCAGTTGTCGATACTCTCACATACTTCAACATCTGTATGGAGGACCAAAGTCAGTAACCACCTGGTATGTGTTCTGGACCAAGTTTCACTAATGCAGTTGCAGCTTTTATTGTGATAAGACTTTTAATGGGTTTTGCTGCTTTTAAGCCTTTCTACTGTGCTTCACAGCAAAGTTTCAGAAAGAGCGGCACAGTATCACTGTAGGGAAATATCCTCTGCCTTTACTAGTACAGTCTTCACTAAATCAAAGTTTCAGTCCCATTTCCCTTTCACAAAATCAGCTGAGAATCAGACCACTCAAACTGACAAGTGTCAGCTCAATACTGCCAAAATCATACAATATCATGAGACATTTTACTCTCTGAAGAAAATTATGCTTTCACGTGAAAATCAAAAACCTCACAACCAGATAAGTAGAACTGAAATACAGTAATGCCCTGGTTTGTCTCTCTGAAACAGAACACTAAACATGGATATTTTTACTTATTATTCGTAAAAAAATATATTAAGATGACTGTAAATTACAATATAGATTCTCTGTCCACTTTCTTCCAACTTAATATACGATTTTCAGAATTACAGTTCAGGTGGTTGTAGGACTGTTTGCAGTGTATGTCCCCACACAATCCTTCTGTCTAGATGTAACCATGTTTATGTTGGGATCAAATGCAGTGGAATACTTCCAGTCAGAGCTTGCAATCAAAGAACTGCACAAAGAATATATCTATCAGGTTCCACAAGTTCATCTGCTTACAATACAGTTTGCTTTCAATACAGGATCTGCAGGAAGATGAATTCCATGCACTGGTCTAAATGCTGAAAAGTAATGTCTTCCTTTAAGTTTACTCTCCCTCAAAATTTTTGCCAATATCCAGTCATCATATGCTAAAAGTTAATACATTTTTCCATGAAATCAAAATACTCCCATCAGGACACCACCATCATCAAGGTCACATGAAAGATTTCATGATGCCTGAATGCTGCAGTGTTCATCGTGAGTGCAACATCAGCTTTAAACATCACTGCAAGTCTAACAGATGAGCCCTAAGGAAAAATGAAAGCATTCAGATAAAAATTCTAATACTGGGCATTTTAAAAAACTTTTCAAGTGACTATTAAAAAAATAATAATTTCCAAGAACTTATTCACAAATGATCTTTTGAGGTCCCTTCCAATCCCTAGTAATTCTGTGACTCTGTGTTAGAAGCCTGCTGGTCAATAAGCAATGGCAGTACTGACACAAGCTGTGTACCCTCTGCTAAGGATACTAGACCTTGCAATTAAAGTTTCTCAGGACTTTGACAGCTGGCTGCTGCTGCTTAACTGTGCAGTATAGCTGCCAAATTCAGAAGAACGTAAAAACCAAAGATTATGAGAACACTACTGTTTTTTTGCCTTTTTAAAAATAATCTTCATACATCTTTCAACTACTACCCACATTAGGCACCACAATGATGAGAAAGAAGGTATCTTACAACTTTTCAGCAAGTATCAAGTGACAAAAGGAAAGGACATGAAACACCTACAGCACACAAAGGTCCATGAGTCATTTCCATTCTTTGTAAGCCATGCTAGCGAGTGAGGCACCACTACCAGACAGGTCTAGTCCAGGTCACCATGATAATTTGTTCTACTATTAGCAGTCGATATTCTAGACCACAGGAATGTTGAATTATCTAACACAGAAGTGTAACCAGTTGACAACTCCTTAGTAAACCTCAAACTTCAGTTCACTGAAGTTTGCATCTGGGGATTATCAATTAAGGAAGTAAAAAGAAGACCTGTAACACTTCAAAACCTGAACAAATAATCTTTAGCTTTCAAACTGCTGTGTATTTAGCCTTAGTTTACTGCAGTAGTAACCACTGTGCACCAGCCTGACTAAAAGGCTTACAGGGTTTGTGTGTTTTGCTACATCCCGATTTCCTTAGTCCTTTGAACACTGTTACAAAAACGCCCTCTAGAAGTCTCAGGTGATTATTTCCATCCATAGTATTCTACTGTTCACTAAAATTACTTTAATGTGTTAATATTTCCATTTCAAACTCCAGTACCCACAATGCAGCAGAGAGGTTTTTACTCCTCCTCAGACTGCTGTCTTGAATTGTATTCTCCTACGATCTTTCTAGGTCCCTTCTGATCCCTAATGATTCTATGTACAATCATACATGGCAACTGCAAAAGAACATGTAAAGATATGAAAAACTTTGGCAAAACTCCTACTGTCAAAGGAACTTTAAGACATTAAAACACAGAAGAAACATACCTTGATTTCTCTACATGTCTGCATTCCAATCTAATAAATTCAAGGGAACATTATTTACTTCAGAAGGGTGAAATTCAAGTCACACCTTCACATATCTGTTTTTTCTCTTTTATTCCAATTCTGTGGACATTCCGATTCCAGTTTTGGCAGTTTGTCACCATTCACTCTGGTATTTAGTACTGAATAGTTTAGTGCCTTAACCTCGTACCACAGCTTATTTTGCAAATCTCTATGGGAAGAATAGCCCATAGCACTGCAAAACAGACTTGTCCACCACTGTACAATTCCATCCAAATTTAAATGAAAAATAAAACAAGGGGGAGAAGGGCAAGTAAAAGGCTTTGCACTTTGAGTCTCAAACAACAAAACCACAAAATACCATTCAAATCAGATCCTGCAGGCAAAAAACCTGTTCATCAATGGGAATGTAACTTTAAAAAAAAATAAATTCAATGCAATCATAGATAAATTTTAAAGTGACCTTGCAAACATTATCAAAAATTACTGCACAAGATGGAATGAAGTGTTAAGGACAGCAATGACAGAAAAAACAAGCTCAAAAGGGCTTCAGTAACCACCACAGAAAATGCATCAAGTTGTAAGTCTACATAAATATTTTTAGCATAATCAAGTAAATCTGAATTAAGAATGAAGGGTCTAGGCTTTGTGTACTCTTTCTTGGTCAGATCATCAGGTTGTGACATTTCTGGACTAGACCACAGTTTAACAATTGATAGTATTGAACAAAAGAAAAAAAACATCTCATTGTTTCCTCATCAAGAACAAATAAATGCCTTTCCCTGACAGTTTTCTGCAATCCACCACAGACAGAGCAGAACTAAAATACCCCAATTTTTCAGCCAAATTGGGCCATACCTCCTCTTCTGTAGTATTAGAAAAACAGACACCAAATCACCCTGTCTTCCAGTGATCAGAAGTGTCTGACAGACTTATAGACAGAAATGACCAGAATTGTTCCCGCTCTTCCTCCACCTGCAAGAGTGATTCCAATAAAAACACTGCTGTGCAGTCGCAAGTCAAGGGACACCTGCACTTCAGTCACACCCTGTTACTTGTCAAGATGCTACTAATACACACACCTGCCATACAGCTAAGAGGCAGGCACCACTCCTCAGATGTTGGGCATATTTACTGCCATGCAGGATTATGTGCTTGTACGCAACCTGCAGAGTATCACCAGTCAGTTCATCTGCTACACGATTAGAAACATTTTTGACAGACACTGTAAGGGAGGTATAAGTTTTTATGAGGAAAGCCAGCCACTGAATCAAAGTAAGAACACTTCACAGTTCAGTCCTGTAGGACATAAGATATGCTTATCAGGACAAGGCTACAGTAGTTTAACACTTAAAAACAATAGGAATGTGAAGTACTGCTCCTCCATCTAAACCACAAGAAAGTTGCTAATACAAAGTGTTCTAGCAGGATTTTGTTAAAATGCTGATTCTTCTACATCTTCTACTCTACATTAAAAGAGATCTTTAATTTCCATATACTGAAAGCCTGAGAATCAGAACAAACAGTATATTATGGAAGACATCCCAGTATGGTCATTCTTTTTAGTTTTTGAAAAGATTGAAGTTCCATTTAACAAATTGAGAAAATCAGCACAGGTACAGCAAAGCAAGCCCATGTGACAGTACTGTACAGCAGACAGCAAGAGCATGCAGAAATTTGAGTGTGCTGTCCCAAAACAGTATGTCTTTATATACCCAAACAATCACTTTGAATACAATATGTATTGAATACAATATGTATTCAAAGTTGATAACAAAGTTGCCTTTCTTAAAGTATAAACGGTATCCAGGTTCAAAGGATCTTGTACTAGGGGATGCAAGTGATGTTTCAGTTGACAGAATATATTTGTACCACTGACATGCAGCCTTTCTCACAGAAATCCAAACTAATCAAAGAATTCCCAAAACAAATTAGGCTTCAACAAGTAAACATAAAGAAGGTGGGGCAGAAGAACTCTCTCCCCCAAGAAAACCTTTTATTAGCCTTTTAAAAGCAAGAGACAGAAATTTAGTTGATTGGGTAGGAACTTCACCACTAGAAGTTTTGCAGAGAAAAAGTCACTGGGAAGAGTGATAGTATTCAGCAACACTCAAAACATGCTATTTGCAAAGACCCAAACACTACAACCACAAGGCAAAACCCTATAAAATACTCAAGCAACACCAAAGGGAAACAATAACTACAGCTCTACTACAGCATTTTTGCTCTGAGCTCTGCACTTGTCTCCTGCCTCACACCAGCACTAGTCTCTATTCAATGACACAACGAGCTGATTCTGCTGGAAAATAATCCTAAACTAAATTTTAGCTAAATCATCTCCCCGAGGTCAGTTTACTTGTCCCTCACCTGACACCAAACAGTAAACAGAACCATGGCAGTGCAGACTCAGTGGGCAGTTACCCCTCTGCAAGCCTTTTCCACTTCCCTTCCAAGTTGTAAAGTAAGATTTTACATGTTCCAGAGTAACCACTGTGTAATCCAAGCACTGTTTCTACTCATACCTTCATGAGAATGTGGCTGAAAATTCCTGTATATTTGTCCCTTTCCAATTTCTTGCATGGTGTCAACATTTGGCTAATCACAGAATGGTAAGGGTTAGAAAGGACATCTGGAGAATTTGTAGTCCATCTCAAATACATTTATAACTTTTTAGGCTGAAAAAGAAAAAGTAGCAAGAAAAGCAAAACAAATAGCATTTCACAAAATTCAACTTGTCTCTGAATGTTACAAACTTCAGTAGGTAGATAAATCCTCTTATGTTATTCTATTAACCTTAAAGACATGTTCAAAGCACTGAATTTTAATCAAGGGGTGAATACAAGTTTATTTAAGTGTAGGGAGAAAAAACAGATGTCTAAAGTTGTAAGTAATTTGTCCTGTATATTGAACATTGTCTGCAAAAATGAAAATTTTATTTCAAAGTAAAGCAAATTACCCTTCCCTGAAAATATTTGGTCTGGCTGGAGAAACACTCCTATAAAGACAAGGCTGAAGGATTTGTGACTGTCCAGCCTGTAGAAGAAACCAGCTCTAGGATGACCTTATAGCAGCCTTTCAGTATAAAAAGGCAGCCTGCAGGGAAGCTGGAGAGGGACTTTTTATGAGGGACTTCAGTGACAAGACAAGGAAAATGGTTTCAAACTGAAAGTCAGAAGGTTTAGATTAGCTCTTAGGAAGAAATTCTCACTATAAGGGTGGTGGAACAGGTTGCCCAGCAAGGTCATAGACATTCCCTCTCTAGAAGTGTTTAAGGGGAAGTTGGATGAGGATCTGGATAACCCAGTCTAGTGAGAGGTGTTCCTGTCTATGGCAGAGAAGTTGGAACTAGATTATCTCTGAAGTGCCTTCCAAACCTAAACCATTCTATGATTCACTTAACTATATTTTAGTGGGACAACATTTCTAGCAAACAGCTCAGCACCATCCATCTTGGAAAAGGTCTGTTTTCCTTCATGTGCACAACTTCTCATTTAAGACTTATATTGTGTATTAAAGCTACAGTAACACTATCGTGTAAGTCAAGACAAGTTTTTAAAGGAAATAGCAAGTAGATAAGTACTACAGATGTAGGTCTGGATAAACCACAGTCTAGACCACTTGCTCCACTTTACATAGCAGGTCACAGTCCTTGGCTTAAACCCATGGTACATACTTCGCACACATAAGCAAATACTCTGCAGTGTTTTTTCATGACTTGGTAACTTCACATGCTCCAAGATGAAAGATGTACAGCACAGCTTTATCACTCCCAGAGAAATAAAGAATAAAAGTGTTATCTCAGAGTTACCACAGCCATTCTCACTAATGCTAAAATCAACAATGCATAGCACCAAGCAAATGACAGACTGGTTACAAAACCCCCACATCAAATTACTACGTATTTTAACACTGTCTGATACTATCACAGCTATATTAGCACTGTAGTATTAGAATTCTCCTTTATACTAGACATACAAATGAAGGTGTTAGAAGTTCAGATGCAGCTATTCTCTCATTTCAAGTTCAGTACTTGCATCACAGGGTTTATTTTGAATAAATACACATCAATTAAGTAAAAGCAGTTCCCAACCTGTCACTGAAACCAGAATGAGATACCAGGCAGTTTCACAAGGAATATGCACATTCCTGAGCAGACAATGAGACAAAGCCAAATTAAGCCTAATTAGGACAAAACCCAGCAAATTATACAGGACAACATAATGCAGAAAAGGAGTGGGGAAAATTGCTGTCCCATCTTGGCATAGGATTGTTGAAAGGTGTGTATCTTGGATTGTCATCAAACAATCTTCTACTGATTTTTCAAAAACAGGCAGATGGCTACTTCTTATTAAGTTTAGAATTTCATAACGCTGAGGCAATCTTTTAACAGCTCCACACCACTGAACACATAAAGGCCCCACTCTCTCCTCACCTACTAGCAAACACAGGATATGCAAGAGGAAATGGAAATAGAACCTTTCAGTGATGGTTTGCCTTTAAATTAATCCTGAGAAACAACAGGATTTATCAGCTAATTGCTCTAGCTGTATCTTAAATCAGTAATGCTGAGATTTGCATTTAAAACAGTTATTACATTTGGAAAGGTATGTAAATAATAACACTTTAACATCATTATTCTTCAAAGGACAGAAGAACCATACTGCTGTTTCTTGCCTAAAATTCATTCCTTCCCACTCTTCCAGAAAGTAAGATTCCAGAATTTTATCCTGTCTTAGCTGAAGTCCTGCAGTCACCAATTACATACAGAACTGGACTTGCCACAGACAGTTCAGATCCACAAAAAAACCTTATTTCACAGTCACTCAACTGGTAAAGTTCTGCTTTCCACACATCCAGTGTTTCTCAGACACTTCCTTGGTTATATAGTTAACAAATAATCTAGAAACACCCCAGCAGAAGTATAGTATGAATTATTGCAATTGTACAAATATATTTTAAACAGACTTTTCTCTTCAATAGAAAGTGAAAAGGGGCCATGAAGGACAACTTTGATTTTACAGCAGCTCACTCCTCACCACCCTGCTATGAGTATTGATAAGCATTTAAACAAAAACTACTTGCTGCTTCAGAATTTGTGATGTGGAACTTGCTATAGAAAAGCTATTAAAAAAACCCAACAACCCTGTAACTGTTTTGAGCCATTGGCAATCAACAATGGTGCATGGACAATTTACTATCTAGAAACCAAGATACGAGAAACCCTGCATTAACAGCGAGGAAACCAAATGTCATCCAACCGCTCAAGGTTTGAGGATACTGAGATTATAATCTCCTATTCTGCTCCTCCTTGGTGCTCCACTCTGTTGGTTCCACCATGGAATATAACAAACATGAGGCCTCTACTTAAAACATGTTGAGTAACAGGGAAAAAAAAAGAAAATTATTCTTTTTGAAATCTGTTTCCACACCAACCTCCTCTCAACTATCTATCAGAAAAAAAAACCTGCACACCAACACCTCTGTTTAATTCCATATCCCAGAAACTTGAAAGAGTTCCAAGGGAACTTCAAATAGCAGTATGAATTCCTCTAACCCTTTCTCACCTTTTCATCTGGTTCATCCTCAGCCCATAGTAGTCTTTTCATAACTTTGTCAAGTAGCAGCAGGATACAATTTATGTTTTGGGATGTTTCCCTTCTTAAAATAAAACAATTTCAGAAGAACTATCTAGATCAGGGAGTCCTCAGTTTGTTGTAACTTGGAGTCATAAAGAAGTAACATCTATATATTGAGTAAAAATTTCATTGGAACTTCCACATACTTGCCTTTATGTTTCTCTTTATCACACTTTATACCTTTAAAAAGTGTCTTCTCTTTTAGGCCACCAGCGCTCAAAATAAATAAACGCACTAACACTACCTAACAAAGGACAAAGTGACTTTCAAAGGTCCCTTCCAACCCAAGGCATTCTACAACTCAGCTTTGGAGAGACAAGAATCATTGTTGAATAGAACGAGACATTAGAAAACTCTAAAGAACTGAACAATTCAAAGAGCTTCCACAAGATTCCCAAAACACAAACCAAGTGTGAGGTTCTCTGATATCAGCGGGATTACTCAGATAAGTTAAGTGGGCAAAACTGTAAACCAAACTCCAAGCCTGAAGCTGATGGGAGCATTTTTCCACAGTTGTACACAAGGCTATTATTATATTAGTAGACTTGCACCATATAAGCAGTAACAAAACGTATGTGCTACCAGGAAAGTCTAGAAAAGCATATGAGAAAAAGCATCGCTATATTAAAAAACCAAAAAAGCCTATACAGATTTTTCCAAGCAGCTTTAAAATACAGCTTTTTCAAATGTCAGCTTCTTTCTAGACATAAATATTTTATACCTGTGACAGAGGTTCCTAACTGTGCTGAAACACACCTGGCAACTCAGACATAAATGGTGTCTCACAGCACTTGTCTTCAATACCTGTATCTCCTACATCAAAGCAGGTAGAAATTATTTTAAAACATCAAACATAACAACTAACCATCCAAGGAATACAGTGCAGCAGAAAAAAAAATATCCAAAAACCTCATGTATTCTACACTTGCTTTACCAATGAAAGATTTTAGAGGCCTGTGTACAACAGTATTCCACAAGTATATTATGAAAACTTTATGACCTCCCTGAGAAAAAACAGCTATCATCAAACTAGTTTGATAAACTATCATCAAACAAGGAAATGTATTTTCAGTCTTTCTATAGGCAACTTAAAGTTTTAGAAACAGCACAAACCCAGATTTTGTTTTATTGACAAATGTGAAAGATGACTTCTCAATTTTTCCTGACAAGAAGCCCTTATTATGTCCTGTATGGTTTCTGAACACTTATTGTCCAAATACCTGGAAGAGACAATAGACATCAAGCAAAGCCACCACAGGACATTCATGCATTTCTTATTCACTTTTTCAAACCAGGTCGTCAGTACTAACACAGATTGCAAATACAAATATTGTAAATACAGACACCGTAAGCTGCACATTAGGCATGTCTCTCTTGTGTGTAGGCAACTCAGCTTCACAGTTGAGCTATGCACAATCACACATGGACTCTTTCAGAGCACCTAGGGCAAAATCCCTCTTTCTGTTTGTTTTGCATGACTGACATAAGTTAACAATTATTTCAACCACTGCTCTTTTTGGAAAAGGTCTTTACTTCTTTAGCTCCCATTACAGATTACCAAGTCTCAGGGCCTGATTTCCCTTTCACCCATAATCAAGGTAGTAATTAACCATCTTTATCCTATCCCTATAGGATGGCACTGCTGTCTACTCTGTTAATGAGAGTGAAAGACTTACATTTCACCACCAGACAGGAGTACTCTTAAACTTTTCTGTGCTACAGAATGTGTAAGAAAAATTAAAAGTAGCACATTCATGAGGCAATGCCATAATAAGTACACTACAATATCACATCTTGCTTTACCTCAACCATACCATTTTGCATTCTGCAAAACCCAAGTTAAATGTCTAAAGCCAAACAAGACTTTAAATCCACTACGTCTAGAGATGACAAACTCATACGTTTTCATTGTCTGTGGTAAAAAATTCGGTACTCAATCACCCAAGAACAAGTGTGATAAGTAACACTGTCCTGTGTAAGTTACCACCTCAATCATATTTACAAGGCATTTCACATGTTTTGAAGTACAAAAGAGTTTAAGTATTAGGCTTGCCATTGCTGGAATTTGCTGTTGTAGCAAGTAGGACAGAGAAGTGGCAGTAACATGATGCTTGTCAACAGTCTCCCCATGTGCCTTACAGACATCGAGGTTCCCCACAACTACCTCTTCTAATTCCATCGAGAAATACAAACCGAGGCCTTCATTTATAATTCAGCACAGCTTGTCCCATAAATTTATAATACCTTTTAAAAGTTCTTTTCATTACACTGAACTATTTTCAATAGTAACACTTGTCTGTCATAATATACACAACCTTTTGTTGGTTTAACTATTTTTTTAGGACCACCTGGGCAACACATGCATTTTACAATAGGTATCTCGGGTGCCTCTCATCCAGCAGCCTCCGAGGTGTGCTCAAACAGGCAGAACCCTGCCCAGCCTCGGTGACTCCGGGGCGAGGAAGAGTCTTTGCGCAAATTCCCTCACTCACAGAAGCTCCTGCCAAGGAGTTTCGACGATTTTCAGCGTTCAGAGCCGGGAAGGTTCAACCCAGTACCGCTTAGGGAGTTTGGGCTGGCTGAGGCCTAGCGAGGAGCACACGACGCCTCCCGCAGTCCCTGCCGCTTGTCCCGCACCACCCCAGCCTCCCTAGCCACGGGCAGGCGGTCCAAGGAGTCGTGGGCGGGGCGGGGGACACGGCAGGGACCGGCTTCGGGAACGCTTCGTCAGCGCGCGGGGTGGGAGGAGATGGCGATGGCGGAGCGCCAGCGCTGTTGCTTCGCGGGACGCGCAAACTTCAGTCCCTGTCGGGGACAGCCGGAACACCGGCGACCCCCAGGCAAGGGCTCCACAGGCAACCCCTCCCGCCCCGGGCTTCGCCATCTCCCTGCCCGCTTCGAGCCCACCTGTCCCGGGGGTCGATCCAGCTGGTCTGCCGCGTGTTGTGGTCGATGTAGAAGACCTTGCCATCGTAATCCCTCGCCTCCTCCCAGCCATGGGGTAAGGGGAGCTGCCCATTCCCCGCTTCTCTAGGCATGGCCGGGCGGCGGGGGCGGCTGCTCCATAGGGACAGAAAGAAAGTCTGGAAGCGGGAAAAGCCCCGACCCGAGACAGGAGAACGGGAAAGTGGTCGGGAGAAGAGGGACCTCTTAGGGAATCCCAGGAAAGCCTTCCTCCTCCTCCTCCGGGTCAGCTATCAGTCCACCATGCCGGGGCTGCCGCCTCGCCTGGCCGCGTCGCGGCAGCCCAGGTCCGCGCTGCCAGCAGAGCCCAGCTGCCGTCTGGGCGCGGGGAGCCCGGCTGAGCCCCGGGCTGCCGCCGCTCATTAGCATGAGATTAGCATCCCGCTCATCTGCATGCGCATTCCTCCCGCCACATTCCTCAGCGTTAACCCTGACCGCGCTGCTCGCCGCCGCCATGGGCAGGCCCAGCCCCGGCAGCCCAGCCGAGTCCGGCACGGCCTTTGTCTCAGAACTCATTGCCGGCCCCGCATCAGCTGGTGCGGGTGGCCTGGTTTTGGGGGTGCCCCAGAAACACGTAGTTTTGCCGCTGGTCCGTGAGTCGTAGCGGTGGGAAGTTCATGAAATCTTGAAACGGATTGGAAAGGACCTTAGCGATCATCTAGTTCTGACCCCCGCCTGCGATGAACAGTGACAGCTCCCTCTGTGCACAACTTTCTTGGGCAACCTGTTCTGGTGCCTCACTACCTTCATACTGAGGAATTTCTCCTTTCCCCTGGCAATTCAGGTCTCACTAATTTGCTTCACGTCTTTGTGAGTCTCACTAAACTCCAATAAGGCTCAATTTCCTATAAAACAACTTGAGAGAGTAAAAAAAAATCAAAGTTCAAAATTTAAATAAAAAAGGGAATCCTCCTCTATCTTCCTTCTTTTTAGCAGAAGGACCAGTGCAAAATACACATACGCCATTTATGCCCCAAAATGTTCCACTTGAAAAAGCAGGCATTAAGTTTGGAAACCAGGTGTGAATTACTGTGCTATTTTCTCACATTTGCCACAGGAGAAGAGTACTCCAAGCCGGTTACCATGGTTCAACTGATAGGAGGTAACCTAATGACTCTACCAATTTGCAAGTGTATCTGATTTCCAAGTTTTGGCACAAGAAGTAGAGCACCTGTGGGCAAAAAAGACTTTAATTTCATGGTTAGGAGCACTAGGTAACCTAGGTTTTAGTCCCTATTTCCTACAACATTTTATAGTGGTTTACATTAATAAAATTCTTTTCTGGGAAAGAAAGTCTGGGACTCATAGCTCTTCTTTTTACTTCTTTTTTACATTTCTTTATCTGCTCCTCTATTATTGCTACCTTTAGTATTCAGCAATATGAATTATCCTCTAAGATTATTTGCACTTATTAAACACTGGACTTGTTTTGTGCCTAATAAGCTTTTTGATTCCACTTCACAGGCCACATACCTGACAAGCATCGCAGTAACTAAAATTACAGAAATCTAATTCCCATTGTTGGATCTGGTCCTAAGTAGAAAAAGGTACCAGCAAAATACTATTTTAATTCACCTAATTTCCAATCTGTTAGAAATAAGACCTTTATTATTTTAGCCATTCCACTTAATTTACTGTGTAACACTCTGCAGTGGCTCCCTAAAATTCCTGTGTTGAGCTCCAGACTGTCTTGATTTTTGTTTTCACATCTGCTGTGAGTGACAAACTAATGTGCGGTGAAGCTACATGCATTAAGCAAGGCCTTGGTATTTAACAGTGAAGAAAAACTGAGCTGACCTAACTTCTGGGTATCTGTAAGAGTTCAGCCACTTAGGGAAAAGCAGCAGGATCACGCCTCTTAAAGTGACAAACCCGTTTGTTCTCATTGAAGATAGTAAGTTTCAGTTAGCTGATTGATTTAGAAGATCCAGTTTTGTTTTCCAAAAGTGTAAAAAAAGCCCTTTTGCTATCGATTTATGTTTGTATTCTTCTAAATAATCTACTCAATTTTTGTACAATTGTTTATAGGTGCCCCTTTGTGGGATAGGATAAAAGGTTTCCTTTCCCCTTTTAAAGCTGTTTGTGCCATCAATAAGATATTTTATAATATAAGTTGATAAAAAGCTATGCTTTTTATTTACTTTTATTATTTACTTTTATTTCTGAAATGAGATGCCACTTATCTTTGTCATTAATAAGGTGCTTTTATAATGTTACAGTCTTTTTCATCCTGGAAAAGCAGTAGGACTCCTGAGGAACAGGACACCTCACTCTAAATAATCCACACAAAAGAAAGCATGAGGTTAGAAGATCAGTAATACTAAGACAAAACTGAGATCTTATTCATGTCAATACAAGTTAATTACAGCACCTGAGGTACTATCTAATTCCAATTCTATGTCACCTCCAAGGTAGTTGGACCCACGTCTTTGATTAGTGATCAGATGAGTTGCACATGGATATGGGTCTGATTTATAACCATCTTTACCAGAGTTAAACTTCTCATCAGGAAACATCAGTATTCTCATTTGCACAAATAAGTAGAAATTGCAGTTCTTAAATTTTGAAAAAAAGTATTCTAAGATCATTGTAGAATTGTCTCATTTCTATGCATGTGTTTGTGTATGCACAAACAGATGTGCTTACACTTAAATATAAACTGTGGTGTGGTAAGTATTAGGCTCTCCCCTTTCTCCCTACATTTTCCATTGTTTGAATATTTCACTGTGTTTGTACTTAGATCTTTACAGTCCAGTATGCCAGTTCAGGACTACTTAGAAATTACAATATTTGAAGTCAGACTGACAAGAAGTAGGTAATACTTGTGTAAGTAAATGCTAGACCTTTCATATTATCAGTGAAGACATCAGCTTTTTTAACAACTGCTATTGGTATTTAAAACAGAATCCAATTATCCTGTAAATTTTTGCTCTTTGGAAATTTGACAATTTCTTCTATTAGTCTTCCATTATTTTTTCATAATTCTAATATAAGAAGGCAGAACAGATATTGATAATTATTCTCTTTAGCCTAAAATATACTATAAACTCTAACATAAGTTTTCAAGTGTATTTCTTACATCTGAACTGATAACCTGACTAACGTGTTGTGCTGATGTTGTCAGCTGACAGCATACCACAGATTGTTTGGCTTAATTGCATAAGACAGCATAGTTGGGAAGATGTAAGCATGCTTTATTCAAAACAAAGAAGGGCACCCGTGAAGTTGTCCAGAAGCACAGAACAATGTAGCTGTGGCATGACTTAAGTATTTATCAGGAAGAATGATAAATAACAAGATAATGCTCAACAAAAAGGGGCTATTTGTTCCTCTATTTTTCTCTACATATGCAGGTTTAATAAATGTGGGGAAGTTCATATTAGAAGTAGTTCATAGTTAAAGGGAATTAGAATCATAATTATTTTTGTCTCTTATACTTACTGTCATCAGCTAGAAGAACCAAAAATGTTTATGTGAAAATTCAGAGCATGAGTGTGGTAGTGGCTGAATCCAGAGAGGGGGTCTGCAAAGGCAACTGGTTGTGCCCCGAGAGATAGATGAATATCCTGCTCTAGTCTGTACTAAGGTCTAAGTAATCTCCTGACACTTTCTGCTCACTGCTTCTTTCACAGAAAACCTGTTCCTTGGACAGACTGTGATCAAAAAAGGCATGTTTATAACTTGTTCTTCCATAACAAGAGACTCCCTTAACTTGATGATCCACTCGAGTGGCATCCCTGTAGAAATTTACAGCTGTTACAACTCTAACTTGTACTATTCATGAATGGCTCTGAATCAAGAGCCACAGCTGTGGCCCTAAAAATCTACATAGTTCAGCCTGTGCTGCTTTCAAACAGAATTTAAGTGCAGAATGAATGATGAAGTGTGGTGACAGAATCAATTTCTGAAATCATCTGACTAAAATGTTGAAAATATATTTTGGCTATATTTGGATATTTTAAATACTGAAGCCACTACTTCCCTCACAGCTACTGTATAACTCTACAAAACTATTTTAAACATTATTAATATTTTTTATTTAACAATAGTAAATTTTATCTCACACCTATGTTTTCTTTTTTTTTAAAAAAAAGGGATTTATATGCAGCAAGATTTTTAGCTTTAGGGAGTTTTAAAATCTTGTAAAGAAAAACAGCATGCATACTTGAGGGAGAAAATGAGAAGGAGTGCTACTTTTACTGTTGTCAGCTTCTGATGCATGTAAACATCTGAGAGTGAAAGATCTTTGAATATTATTTCTGCTTGAATTTACGATGAAGGTTTGCAGAAGCAATGGAGTCAGATAATGTTTATGCTCAATCACTTTTTCTTGTTATTCCAAAGTCTGTGCTTTACGTTTACTTCCAATTGGACAGCTTGCTGCTAAAATAGAATGTCCTGCAGAGACTTCTTACACTAGTAGTGAAAAAGACCACACCTGGTTCTGCTTCAAATTAATACATACTGGCTTAATTTATTTTTTTTCAGAATTTTGGCCTTTTTTTTGCCTTCAGGCATGTGTAGGAGAAAGTAATGAGCAATTACATATTTTGAGTCCTTGCAGACACAACTCTAATCCTGAAAATCTGGAAATAAGCACTATGACAAATTTTAACTTGTTGTTAGTCTGATTAAAAGTTTCAGGCAGGTATAATGGAAATTATGTAGTAAGAGATTTGCCTCAGAACTATGGAGCTGTGAGTAATGTTTTCATGGTAAAAGCTTCTCAAACTCACCCAAAAACACTCATTAAACTAACCTAGCATAAATTCTGTTACTTCTGATTCATACTGCTGATAATTCTGTGGCCAAAGGATAAAGAAGATGGAGAAATTCGGTTGTTCCAAAAACTCTAGAGTTGATGAGGTGCAAATTAGCCTGAGACACATTGCCACAGAATTTCTTCATGCAGTCTTGGTACATTGTCTTGATGTTACAATTTCCACAGTAACAGTCTCACTGTTTGGGGTTTTTTTGTTAATGTATCTCTGATACTTGCACACATAAATTTAACTTCACAATATTTCATCGTATCTGTGGAATTGTGGTATCTCTTCACTGGCTTTGGAGAACAATAAAAACATTCCTGATCAGCCAAGAAGGTTCACAAGAGCCCAGTCTTTTAGCATGTGTAAGACAAGCAAGCCAGCAATATAGGGTCTCTACTTAGCAGCAAGGAGGGAAGAGTGAAGGAGTTTCTCAGTAACAGCTCCTTTGGTGGAGAACAGTGGTTAATTCAAGTATTTAAAATACTGCATCAAGTGGTCTACACAGAGCTAATACTTTTAACAGTTCCTGGCTACTCATGTAAGGGGCAAGTGTTCCCACCACAGCCAGAAGACATCACTTGATGTACATCTGCTGTATTCTAAGGAGGGCAGAGGGTGGGGGGCAATGGTTAAAATATGAAAAGGAATGTTTTAGCAGTAACATCCTGAAGTACATTTCTTCTCTGTATCATCCATGTGCTTTCAGAATGTAGTGGTGTGGCCCTGGCTGGAGGCCAGGTACCCATCAAAGCTGCTCTATCACTCCCCCATTCTTAGATGGACAGGAGAGGCTAGTCCATCTTAGTCCACTAGCCTTATTAAGAGGCTAGTGTGCCAAGACAAAAAACACTTAATAAAGTGAAAGCCTACCAACAGATGATGTTTAGCAGCTTTTCTGGGAAGCAGGTCCCTGACAGGCAGGGATATTGCTCCATAGGATAAATGCCACCAACAAATGCCTCCCCACTTCTTTGCCCTCACTTCCTTATCTGGATTGGCATCATATAATATGGAATATCCCTTTGGTCAGTTTGGATAAGTTGGCCCAGAAGACCCGTCTGCCTGCCACTGAGGAGACTGTTGGAAAATTTAAAAAAGGCAGTCCATGGGTTCAATGCTGTGCATGCACTGCTCAGTGGTAGCCAAAACACTGGTCTATTATCAACACCCTTCTAGCTACCACTACAGACTATTCTTGTAGAGCTGTAACAGGTGTTATGGGGATAATCAACTCCATCTCAGCTACATCAAATGTATGTAAACAAATCAAATGCAGTAGATTGGACACATTGAGTATTTAATACATGATTTACAAAACAAGGAAGATCCTTTAGCTGATGGAAAGGCCTAGGAAACCTTTCTTCTGACAAATAGCCAAAATAGTACAGTTTCTTTGCATGAATGCAAACTACTTTGATGTATATCCTGGCTCACAGCAAAGGAGCCTCAATCTTGTCTTGCTGCTAACAAGACATGCTGCAACAATAAATTCTGCATCTGTGCAAAATTACGTCAAAAATGGGACCAGTGCATCAATACCAAAACTTAGTACTTTTAGGCTGCTAGAGAGTTTTCTGAGTTGTATGAATCAGCCCATGGCAATTTTCATTCTGCTCTAGTTATTCAAAACTCAGAATCCCAATGTTTGCACTTCTGAAAAAATCTGAGGAGCACAGCATATTACTATGTTTGCTTTGCAGTGGGCATTAAAAAAAAAAGTGTTAAGTGACTTAGTTGAGTGAAAAATACCAAAGTGAAAGAGGATAGGGATGAGAATATAGGATGTTTTGAGCTTCTGAGCTGAGTCTGATCAACTGCATTGTGTCGTCTTTATTATTTCCATATGTGGTCTCAGAAATATTTGGAGTAAGCTTTCATATCACAAGGAAAAAAACAGGAATTAATATGAAAATTCTTTGTATTTAGTATCTCATTCCCAGGTAAAATGTTTCTAAAAGTTACCAATTCTGTATGGTCATATGTATGTTATAAAATACTTATGTCCATGTATAAGACACAACAGTATTTCAGCAGTTCTCCCCTTTGAATTTCTTGATGGAGAAACACAAGAAACTCATAAATTGTAGTATAAATTTGTGTATTCATAAATGAGATACACTAATAAAGAAACAACCTCCAACAGTTTAAAAATGTAACACCAAACAATAACTCAAAGAAAATAATTCAAAGGCAAAGTCTGCAAAATGTAAGTATAAAAACATAATCCTCAGCCTGTAAAATATTAGGTCTTTTGCTGATTATCAACTAGTTTGTAAAAGTGTAAATGTAAAGCCAAAGGATACACTGATGATGCTTATACCAAAGGAACCACAAAACCCCAGGGTGGTTGAGGATGAAAGGGACTTCTACATGTCATCTTGTTCAAACCCCCTGGTTTAGTGGGGCCCCTTGAGATGGTTGCTCAGGACCATGTCCAGATGCTTTTCTAATACCTCCAGGGTATTATCCAATTAACCATTGCCCCTGGTTTTGTCATTAGTAACTAAGGAAAAGAGGCCAGCACCTACTGCTCCACAACCTCCCCTCAGGTAGTTATAGAGGGCAATAAGGTTGCCCCCTCAGCCCTCACCTACAAACTAAACATTCGAGCTCTTAGCATGAAGCATGCTACATGATTCAAACATAGCAAAACTAAAGAAACTACTGGATTTCAAACTGGCTTCTTGAACTCTAGGCCAGAGGTGTCCCATATGCGAGCAGCCAGGTATTGAGGATCACTTCTGCTTTCCCTTTAGTTTCATTGTATAATCAGAACAAGAGATAAACCTCCTCAGGACTGCAGCCTCTGCAGCCTTTGATTATGGGTGTTATCACTCAGAAGGACCCCAGTTCTTCCATGGAAGCATTATTGCATATTTGTACAACTCAGTGTACCACCTTCAGGAACAGAAACAAAAGTGATCTTTTATATAAAGATGAAGAATGATGTTTTTTGAACAGTAGCACAGAAACACTCTTGATAATTTTAACCATTGATACCTTCTTTTTCAGTACATAACAATTGTGAAGAAGTACAATACTCTTATGTAGCCACTGGCTTCCCACTCCAGGAAGTCAGAAACAGTTTGGGCTTTTTGTTTGTTTGTTTTCAGATTCCAGAATTAGGCCTTTCAATCAGAGGAAATTGAGTGTATCTTCAGCATGTAGTGGAACATGGTCATTCTACAGCTTCCATCTCACTTCACCAATACTTAAACCAAGACTCATGGTAATGTTTTATATATCACTAGTGGAACAGGAGGCAGGAAAAGTGGTGTCACCTGTGTTTCTGTGGCAGGTGCTGGCTCCTCCCCTTTTCCTTTCCCACCTGCTCCGCCATTTCTCTCATGCACCCCTCAGAGATGCTTTTAATGCTCTGCAGCCATCACCTCTTACCTGTCAGGGCCAGGCCACAGTGGAGCCAATGCTGGTGGACTTGGCTTACTCTGTGCAGTTGGTGTTGTCTCCATGCTTCACTCCCAGGGTGTGCTGTTATACCTTTATTAGCCATACTGCTCCATTCTCCCATAACCCTAGTCCCTGTAACAACCGTTAGTGCTGTTGTCACCTCTGTAACTGTTGCTGGCAGTAGACAGCCAAGGACCGCATTGTCAACAGTGACATCTGCTGTTAAGAGTCAGTGGCTCAGGTTGCCACTCAAAGCAACCTACTCCTGCACAACAGAAAAATAGGGTCAAAGTCAAAACAGGAGTACTCGACCCTGGACTGTGTTTGAGGTGGGCTATGTGTGAAGGTGAATATGCTGCCCATCTTTCAGTGGCCTTGAAACAGTACCAGAAGCCACACCAGTAGTTTCATCCTGAAAAAGCTGGAAGAAGGAACACCAAGAGGTTGAGAGACATCATCACTCCTGGAATCAGCATGCCTTCTACACTTTGCAGGGAAAGAGCTGTTCTGAAGTCAAATGTGACATCACTGAGATGCTATTAAAATAAAGTAACAATCTAACCAATTAAATGCATGTATTTAAGCTCACAGGTGGCTTTCTTTGGTCATGAGCAAGCTAACATAGGGTTTTGGTTTATTTTGGTAAGAAGAGGCAAAGAAATTCACTGGGGCAGGGAGAAGAAGGTAAGGAGTTTATGGAAAGAGGTTTTCTTGAATCAAGTAAATCTTTGAAGGGTGCTACATGAAAGATTAATTCTTCTCTTATATATCATTAAGAGATTGTTTCTGATGTATCAACAAAAATTAAGAAAAGCTAAAAATAGAGAAAAGTTGTCTAATGTAGTGAACCTGTAAGCCTACTTCTGTCCTTTAGCCTGTAAGGCAAGAAAGAAAAACTAGTGTACGCTGCCTTCTAACATGGCAGAAACCTTCCATCAGTCATATTATTTAATCTCCCTTCTCAATATTCCACATCTGTGGAATACACTTCTCCAGCAATCTCATTTTAATAATATATTCTAATCCATTAAACTCACTCTAGCAAGCTTGCAGTGAACCATGACATTTCCAAATCAAAGTAAAATCAAAGGCCTTAAACCAGACTGCAAAGCTAAAATTCTTTTTCATATCCTTTCACTTTATTTACAGAGGATTCATATGCTCAGATACACCAGCTCATCATGACAGAATAATTACGATGTCTTGTCATGTCTTAGTTTTTGAAACAATGTCAACTACTGAAGGACCTGTGAAAAATGAAGAAATAGCAAAAAAACCCCAAGCCAAACAATGACTGATGAAAGACAACCCATAATGAACGTGTCAAAACTTTGTGTTTTCTCTCCTGCTTTACCTGACAGTTGATACTTCTGCAGCACCAAGGAAAATGCTGTTAGTCCTAGGATTTAAATCCTTAACATGTGCCCCTATTCCAAATGGCACCCAGCTGGGTACAGGGCAATCCCAAGCTATGCAGGGCTTCTTAATATCTGCAAAGCCTTGGTTTTCCTGACCAGCACTGGGATACATGAATTGTTAAGGTGCTTTCTGAGTTGTGAGGTTGTCTAGGCTTATTCATATTTTTAGACTATGTATGTCCGTAAGCATATTTGTTTGGGACAAGTCACAGGAGCAGAATTTAGGTAGTCTAAAATGGTTTTGTAAAGATAGAATCCTAGGCCACTTTGGGTTGGTAGGGGCCTTTATAGGTAAATTTGCAACTGAAGAAAACAGACTCAAAAAACCATAGGCTTAGGAAAATGCAATAATCTTGAGTTTCTTCTGCCAAGGACCCCTTTGACATTTTAACAAGTCTCCTGAACACTTTTAATTTCCCATCTATTCCTAGATGGCCCTTCCTGTCCCTAGCCCTGAACCTTGCCCCCTTTCCAAAAAGATCTCAGTCATCTTTCCTTCAGCAGCAGCTTGACAAATTGGTGCAATGATAAAGGTTTATCACTCTGCTGCTGCTCTGACTCTCCCCATCTGCCTGGAAGAACTATAGTAAGGGCACAGAAATGGACATAACCCCTTGCTGTAGCTCGTCATCTTCTGGACATTTTCCTGGCATATGAAATTGCAAGTTATGACTCAAATTAATGAATGCATACTATGGCCTTCCCTGAGGGTGTTTGGGAGGGACCTTTTGTAGCTACTGGACATTGAAAAGCAGCAGACCTTCTTGGTATTTTTTTTAGGAGGTACACCTAGTACTTCCTGCTGGGAGCAGTAAGGGCAGCAGAAGGTATTTTGTCTCCTAGAAATGGGTGGCCTTGCCTCAACAGCCACACTGCATTGCTGCACTGAGCTTGTTTGCCCAACTGCATCCTCATACTCCTTCCATCAGCACAGTTTTAAGTAGAGCGGATGCTGGCATGCCTCTCCCCTCTCCACAAAGCAAGTTAATTAGACTTTTCTTATTGCTCAAGGTTTCATGTTTTTCACAGCCACAGGCAGGCGTTACAACAGGTATTAATCATATCAAGATCTACTTTCATACTTCTTTTCAAGCAGCTATCCAAGGCACTTGAGAAATTCTGATTACCATCAGATCATTTTGAAATAATAATATGGCTCTGGAAGGCTCTAAAAGCAAATTTATGTCTAAAATGAAGGTAGGAAGGGGATGAATCAGAACCAATTATGTTAATACATTACTATACTCATATTAATAAATCACCGTGTTCATGTTATTATACCCAGGTTTATATTATTCAATCCAGCAGGGAAACAAATGTCACAAACAGGTGCACAAAAGATTTCTTCTGGCAGGATGAAACTGTGAATATAAAGATCCACAGCATTTCAGGATGCTTGCGGCACTTTCAGAATTCAATCTTTCTGACTGCCTGTGAGTAAAAGATTCAAATCTGTTTGCATGCTTAGATTTTAAGGGGGATTGTAGCTAACAGTACACATACGTGCAGGTACCACAGAGCATTTAGAATAGCTGAACCTTGTAAAGTAGCAGAAGCTTGTAAGCTTAGCAAAATACAACTTTAAGTTAAATAGCAAAAAATAATGGTATGTGTATATATGTATAATTTGATAATGTACTGGTTTTTCTATTCTCTGGTAAGAATGATACCTTTAATCTCTTGCTGCATCTGAACATTTATGTGACAAATGTAACTGTAATTTTTTTTATCAATATTACAAAAATTGTGCTTCAAATAAAAATATTGTTGTCATGGGACAAAACTTCAGATAATATATGCAGAAGTTACAGTAGCATCCACTAGTTCATATTTTGTAACTGTTTTCATTAGGGAAAACCTTTATTAACAGTTAGCATTTTTTTCCTCAGCAAAGAGCTTTCAAAACATTTGCTAATTAAAACCTTTACATCTTTTAGACAGTAAAAGTGCCTTTTCCAACCTGTAATGGCTATGTAACTTCTTTTATTAGTGGTTTAGTAATAAAGTCAGATAAACCTTTGATTTAATAATTAGCATTTATAGAGTGCTTTCTGCCTTCAAAGCACTTTGCAAACATTAACAAATTAATTTTTGCAACTGCCCTGTAATTTGGGGAAGCAAGTATATTCAAACACACTTGCTTATGGTTTAGGGAAGGAAGTATTATCTCAGACATTTTATGAAACAGAGAATTAAGACATGAATTAAATTATACATTTAAGTCCACAAAGATGGACATGTTGTCAGTGTGAGAACTGATACTAAATTATTCTCCTCATCCTCTTCTGTACTCTATTCACTTGGTTCTTTCACTGATTTTCCTGGAGGGGTCCAGCCAGATCTGCCAAAGCCAAGTTTTGGATGCTAAGCAGGTCCCTCCATTTCTCTTTGCATCTGTCTTGTGGTAGGTGCAGAGCTCAGGGACACCTGCAGCATGTGTTGTTCACACAGCAGGTTTGCCCATTCATGCTGGCCACAGGGATACAGTCATGTGACAAGGAGGGATCTTCAGCAGAGTTGCAGTGGGGCCACTCCTTGGGGCTCCCCCACTGCACCACACACAGTTGGTCACATTCAAAGGAGTAGGAGTATGGGGCCATGAGCAAGGAATGGGTGATGCTGAGGATCCTCAACAGAAGGGTGGACCAAAGATAGACTTAACAGATACCTCCTGGGGATGCCTCTGTGCACTCTGTCACCTTGCTAATGAAACTGGCCCACTGTGGTCTACCTGGTGTTAGGTGATCCTGCTGTGGCAGGGGGATTGGACTAGATGATTTTCAAGGTCCCTTCTGATCCCTAATGATTCTATCATATAATGATAAAATTTTAAAAAGAAGCAATATTCTCTTGCTGACAGCTTGCTTTATGTCTGTTTTGAGTACAATCTGCTATGAGTATTTGTTACTGAAAAGAGAAATACTGTTTCTTCCCTTTCTCTCCTGTGGGTTAGCTGATTTGTTGCCTGCAATAACACAGCTTTCCTGTCTGCTGCAATCCATGCGGCTACAATGTTATTCCACATTTTAGCCATATGATATATATGTACCTCTGCATGCACTGCAGGTGGAATAAGGAGACTACAAGCTGCAAGGCAGCTGCACCACAGCCCTGGTTGTTCATTTTCAATGTTTCAACTCAGCAAGCAACTAAGCTCTCTCAAGTCACAGGCTTTAGAAAATTTTCTGAAATTAACAATTTTTTTACAGCAAACTAAGGCCATGAACAAAATTTCAAAATGAGTGGCTTGTTTTCATGGAGTTTAAGAATTCCATCAGGTACAAAGGCACAATTACTTACACATTTTGGTTTTGCTAAATGCTGGGCATTAATACTACTCGTGTAAGCTTTGGGCTATTTTTGGTTGTGATGATGAAATAGTAAGCCAGAAATTGACAGTATCATTGCTGTGTATCAGTTTCTCATCAAGCAACACTTAAAATAATCCAAGAAACTTCATCACATTTTAAATAACAGAGCTGATTTTCTGTATGTCACATTGCCTTCCTCAAGCAAGAGAAACAGAGTGAATGAGAGATTTCTACTAATGAATACTTAGTCATTACATTCAGATAAACAGTACAATTAAAAAACATAGGAGGTTTGTAAAGGTTGGAGAATTAGGGGATAAGCATTCCTTGGTGAACAGCTCTTTGTTAAGTATGGAAGAGTAACTTTTTGTGATTCTGATTCTGTAGGGGAGTCTGTCAACTGAAGACTACTAGAAAACAGAAGAGTGCTGCGTTTTGTATTTGGTGTGCTAAGCACTATTCCTCTGTGGAGATGAACAGACTTTTTTTTTTTTAATTTGCTGTGTTATTGTATTTATAATTAGCCGTCTGGAAAAGAAGAGTTCTCTTTTAGCATCTGCAGTGATGCATTGATTCTTTCATTGCAGCAACTACACATGACCCCCGGTGTTCAACTGTAAACAATAATAGTTACTGGCTTCATTAGGAAGCTAGCAGATGGCTTATAAGTTCTCATGGTAGCTTTTAGCCATTTGAGGCTTGCAGTGTGCAAATGTTTGTCTTTTAAACAGGATAAAACAATGTAAAAGGGACTCTGTGCTTTGTTTTTATTAGTAGCAATTCATTTGTATTGCAGATTTGAATTTGAGTATCTGTGTGCGCTGTCATTTTTTTCCTGGCTGCTGGAAAAATACCCTCTGGGCCTTTCCTCTGCCTCTGTGATATTTTCAGTACCAGAAGAAATGAGGTTAAATACCATTTCTGGATCTTTGACAGGGCTGTAAATCTAACTTCCTTTCTCTTCTCCATTCTCCCTTCTCCCTTCCCATCTCAATGAAGTGGTAGGTGCCCCTTTTTAGCAGCAAGGCAGCACTGCCTCTTTTTTACCCTGAACAGGCTCAGGATGTGAGCATGGAAGTCAGTAGTATCATTTTGCCATTCCAGAAGACTCTTTACACAGCCAAATTTTTGTGTACAGTTGTGGACTACCTGATGAATTAGAGCTCATTTACTGTCATCACGAGCCTGGTGCCTGGAGTGTGATGAACTTCTTGGATAGGCAGTTGCACTGGCTGTTCAAACATAGCTGCCCCATTTATTACCTAACTGAGCAGAGCTATCTGAACACCAGTTAAATCTTCAATAAAATTTGGTAGAGCACAATAGCTCGTCTAAAGCAGAATGGTTTTATTTTAGTGTGTGAGAGTTTTTGATGGGTTTTCTCATACTACTAATACACCACAAGCTCTTCTTACTATTTTAATGAACTTGATTTTGTTGGTAGTTGGAATGAAGCTGCATTAAACAGAAATGTAAGGAGTCATTTATTAAATATGATGTTAAATACCTTCAATACTCTGAAAACACAGACACATGCTGGTGCAACCTCCCTCAAAGTGTTGCACTGCTGTGATTCAGATGGATCTGCGCATGGAGAAGCCATATTTGGTGTTCATTCAGTACTGGCTGCTCATGGTTTGTTCATAATAAGGCATAAGTATTTGACTTTTTTATTTTTATCATACCATTGCATCTCTTCAGATAAAACCCAGCCATTTATTTCAGAAAGGACCATCAAAAGTTAGAAGCTTGTACAGGAAAAGTACGATTTTGAGAGCTTAAATCACAGAATCACAGAATCATTGTGGTTGGAAGAAATCTTCAATATTATAAAGTCCAACCATGAACATGACTTCCTGGGTCTTGTGTTTCCTTATGGTATAGTAAGAACATGATTATCCAATGAGAGGTTGTTTTTGAATAAACAGCGATCTAGGGAGTCTTTAGCATTTCATATTATGTTTTCATGGTGTGTATTCAGTATTAAAGTTCAGAGTTACTTTTGTTTGGAGGCAAATCTGTGTCTTCTGGAATAGATATTGGAATTCTGTCTTCACAGCATGCATTTTCACTTATTATCCTCTTCTATTTTATTAAAAATAATATTTGCATAAAAACCCTTTCTTCTAAGCACACCTGCTCTTGCTTGTACTTCACCTGAAGATCTAACTCTTTGCATGTGACATCTTCAATGAAGAATAAGCAGCAGGAACAGATGAGCTTTCAAGAAATAAAGATCCTATTTTCATGCAAATGTACTAGTAATTAAAAATGATGGAAGAAAAAAAAAAGCAACTCAATATGCAATACCTTCACATTTAGTTTGAAGAATAATAGTTTTAAACTTTTCCATAAGAACTCCCAGACTCTTTAAGTGGTTTAGTTTTGAGAACAGTAATCATTGTCATTCAGATTAATGGGTTAGTTTTTTCTTATTAAAAGACACCTTTAAAATAAGTTTGAGGGTAATAGAAAGATGTTTTAAAGGGTTCTTTTTCCCCATGGTTTGAAATAAAGTTAAATTCCTAAGTAAACTGAACTTCCATTCAAGCTTGGTGGTGAAATATAGCTATGCTCAAAAAACCAGCCTTAGGTGTGCTACAAGCCCCACCCAACTTCCACTGTGGAAAGTATGCCAAGCTACCTAAAGCTTTAGCTCTGCTTCCTTATCCATTTCACCTTTCCTGGAGGAAGCATTTTACTGAAAAACAAAGGCTCTGTTTTTGTTTTTGCCATTCTCACCAACACTTGCAAAATCAGGAAGGAGAAGATACTTTGTGATAACAATGCGTCCCACAGTTCCATCCTTTCAAAATCACTGTAGAAATCCAGAGGTTTAACTTGTACCTACTCTACTCCTACTCTGTTCTGTTTTCTGTCTACATAAAATTTAATTTGATATTTTAAACATTCTCAATTCTCATAACATGAGCACAATTCCTAATAAAATAAAATCATTGCCTAAACATTGGACTGGTTCCATTCATCCCAAAGTTCAAAGGCTGTAGAGTTGGAATGCATAATCACATTCTGCCATTTTATCCTGTGTAGTTTAAATTCATTGCATAGTATATAGAAATAGTCCAGATGATAGGTGCACCTTTATTGATTAGAAATAAGTTTATTTCTGATGGGTTTGGAAAGGCTGGACATTATATAAACACGTATATACACACATATAGGAAAAAAAACAATGGAAATATATGTAATTTAGTTGTCGCATAATAAAGAAGTGATTTATTGATGATTTATTGATTACAGCTTACATTATATTTAGATAAGGAGATGCAGCAGCTGATAATGCAAATAATTTCCAATTCTGTCAGTGACAACTTAAAGGGAATATTGTGATTTGCAGTAATACTTGGGAAAAAAATTTTTTGTTAATGCTTCCAAGTAGAATTTCTTGTACCACTGAAGTATAGCCCATGGACTGCCCAGGAACTTAATAATACCTCATCCAAATCAGCTATTTCTTTATTCCTTTTCATTTCTGGCTTATGGTTTTGGTTTTTTCCTAGGTGAGGGAGATGGTCTACATGAATAAAATAAAGCAGCTTTATGGAAAACCATTGCTGTAAATGCTATGGTTAGGACCTATCACTACATTTCAGTGCTACAAATTTCAGTGAAATTAAAAAATGGAGGCTAGCAGGTTGAGTGTAGCTGTGATGGGTATGGAAACCCATGCTTTATTAATTTGATCCTGAATAAGATTTACTCAGTTTCACTTAACTTTCATTCAAACTATTGGAACTTCATCATCAGTTTGCTTAGCTGGTTCCTAGGCAGCTACACCAAGTGTCTGAATATTAGAATGAACAATTAAAAGCTAACTGAAAGTACCTATATTTTTCTAATTAATTTAGCAGATGATTATCTCTCAGGATTAATGATTCCTCTGTGCTCAGAAAAAAAAAGTTGTCAGTTGATGCCTGAAGCCATATTATTTTTATTGCAAACATCATGGATGAAATATAGCTTTTTGTCAATTATGATTTGACGGGATGAAACAGATTGTGCATTAGAGAATTTAAAATACAATTTTAAAGACCACCATATAGACCATAGCTGATGACCATTTAGTTATAAATGAGCTACCAATATGTATATCCAATATATTAATTCTTCTTCGTATAATAAAGTAAAGCAAGGAACTCATACTAAGTCCTTTTTTAATACTACAGTAGTAGGATTGCTTCCATTTCTGCTTCTACCCTCATTTTATTCTCACAGCTTCATTCGCTACATGCCTATTAAAAACATTATTATATTTCTTACAAACTATTAGAAAGACATTAAAACAATCTGGATATCTTGAAAGCTTTGTAAAAGAAACAATTAAATAGAAAATTGTCCAGAACAGGATCCCAAGAAACTATTCTTGAATGCATTTGGCCTATTTGTATTCATCATTGTACTCATGAAGAGCAAGAATAATACCACTGATGCCCATCACACTAAGAGCAGATTGCTCTGTTTTGCATATTCTACCAAAAATAGCCATTAGGATTGCAAAACTAAGCATTAAAGTTAGGAACTGAAAATATTTTGAAAAGATGCTTTAGGAGATTGCTTTAAAGAGGGAGAGTAGGGATAATTTGCATCTTAATGTGTGGATACAAAATGTGGGAATCTACCAAAGCTGAATGTCTGAATGTCTTTGAGGAAAAATTCTTTGTGAAAATATTGGATATGAAGTATAGATCTAAGATTCATCAGAGAGTTTGACAGCACTTTATATTACCATGGCCCAGCAAGATGATGAAAATATCCAAGATAAGTTAAGAATTAAGCATGAATAGTCATAGGCTAATTCAAGAAAGAGAATCATAAAAGAAAGCCGTAAATGCTCTCCATACTGACTTAGAAATTCTTAATTATCTAGAGGATCTACGATGCCCAACACAGAACAAACCAGCATGGCATAGTTAATCCCCTTGCTGTGTCAGTGATTCAGATGGGGCAAGGAGAACGTTCATTTTCTTCTCAGTACCTTGGTGCCCTGAACAAAAACCTCACAGAGTGTTTACCCCACAATCACTGCTTTCACTATTTTCTCCATAGGCATCTAACATCAGCAAGTAGGTAGCAGTATTGCTCCAGGAAGTGAAGGTTAGAATTAATGGTGAAAAAAATAATTCTGTTCTATTCTATTCTATTCTATTCTATTCTATTCTATTCTATTCTATTCTATTCTATTCTATTCTATTCTATTCTATTCTATTCTATTCTATTCCTATTTCCATTTCTTCCAATGGGAGGTAAGATAACAATCCTCATTTAACCTCTGCCCAAAGAATGCTAGAGAAGTACATGGGCATCTTTTGGTTTGGTTTGGTTTGGTTTTGTTCATGAGGGGTCTGGTATATGGTTTAGTTGGTCTTGCACATGAAACAGAGGGTAGTGACCCTGTATGACAATCTTCTCTTTCTACAAGAACTGATTCTGTATTTTCTTCTTCACCCTATCCTCAGTCACTCCAGAATTCTGTCTGTCACACAGGTTGATGTTATCTTGATAAAGGCTGACAAACAAGCAATAACCTGTCAAGCCTCACATTCTTCACACCCTAGCTTTCTGTTATCTTGTCTGAAGGCTGCAGAGTACTGAAAACTCAGATCTTCAGACTTCAAAACTATGAAAAAGCAATATGAAGAGTGGGGAATTAGTTTTATGTGTCTAGAATTCATTCTGATTTTCAGAAGGTGAGCAAAAGGTTAGAGCTTTGGAAGAGCTGTAGGTTTCACTCTTCCTTGCTCTCATTCTGGTAACTGAAGTATGAATAACAATGTGGGATCATCACCTGGTGCAGTTCAATAAAGACAACTTCCTGAGAGCAAGTATTACTCCCCAATACAAAGATGTAAGAAATCACAAATAGTCCCTAATTACAGACTGATTTGGCCAACAAATTTTTTGCATTTTCAGAGTAGATCTAATGCCTCTGTGAGCATTTCCAGTAGCATCAGCTATTTATTTGCTTCAGCTATAGCAAAATTTTTATTTGTGAGTTGCTGTTGGCAAAAGAATAACCCATCTTGATGCTAATGAGCATGATCAGATGCGGTGAAATGTAGCTTGCATTTGTTTTAATCTTGTCTAACAGGTTCTTCTTGACTAAAGACCCTCTTCATTCCCACTGTTGGGTGGGAGGGGAATTCACACTCAAAGTACAGGGACATATACAGCAGCAAAGAATTTAACATACTATCCCAGTTAGAGAGTACAGCAATGAGGAACATAGCTCAGTGCTTAATACATGCACTTTGGAAATACAGTGTGATAAATCCCTCTTCATTCCCAGCAGCCTTACAGCAAGTGCTGTTTCTCAGAGAAAGACAAAAATTGATTTTGCAATTATGTCAGTTGCTAATGTCTCTACCAGCATGACTACCTGTTCACTGCAGGTACGCTACACATGGAAATGGTAAACATTCCATTTACATGGAAGGTCTGGGCAGTTTACCAAAATAGAAATGTTCCTCTTGTATTTTTAGATACCTGTCATAATGCCATATGCAGTACTTAACATTTTATTGACGGTACATAGAACAATGTATTTGGTAGTGTATCCTCCAATGCAGAAATACTTTTCCATATAACAGAAAGGAAGTACAGCCTAATAGAGAACAAAGTAGATTCCATCAAGAAATATGTTGAAATGTCATGAAACATATATTTTGCACACAAAAATCTGCCAATCAAGTTTTTACATCAGTTACAGTTTCATAAGGTACCCTGGGGTGTGATTCTGTAGCAATGTGAAGACAAAGGAAATATGAGTCTGCAGAAATGTCACAAACACATTCAACCTAAAAAGTACCCATTAAATTTGATAGAAGAATTACTATTCCAATCTATTAGGCTGTTATATATTTAGAACTGAAATTCCTTTTAAATTTCTTGCCACCAAAACCCTTACTACTGAAACAGGGATTCATGGTGAAGTCTGATTTGAGACTTTTGCCATATACTGTTCACAAAAAAGTATACCTCCAGTACTAGGTTCTGTTTTGAGCAACTCAATACAAGAAAGATATTGAGGTGCTGGAATGGATCCAAAGAAAGGCAATGGGTTGGTGAATGGTCTTGGAGAACAAGCCTGAGGGAGCTGTTTAGTCTGAAGTAAAGAAGGTTGAGGGGAGACCTTATTGTTGTATACAACTAACTGAAAGGAGGTTGTACAGAGGTGGGTGTTGGTCTCTTCTAACAACTAACAAGTGATAAGATGAAATAGCCTCAAGTTGTGCCAGGGGAGATTTAGGTTAGACATTAGGAAATGTTTCTTTATTGAAAGGGTCATCAGGCATTGGAACAGTCTGCCCAAGGAGGGAGCTGAATCACCATCCCTGGATGCGCTTAAAAGTTGTGTAGGTATGGAGCTCAGGGACATGGTTTAGCTTTGTAAAGTTAGGTTAATGGTTGGACTCAATGATCTTAAAGATCTTTTCCAACCTACAAGAAGCTATGATTGTATGAATAAAACTTTTGTTAGCAACATTTGGGGTTTTTTATCCTTACATACTTCATTTTTATTATTTAATACAGATTTTAAATAATTACAAAAAATAAACAGGAAAGTGTTATGGCTTCTCTTTTGGCTGCATGAAATCAGAATAAATCTGGAGTTTGTGACTTTCCATGCAGAGAAAGCATCATTGTGTTCCACATGCAAAACCCTGCCCCATAAACTTGTCCCCTACAGCCAATTTCTCATGAGAGTAGTCAGCTTCAGACTCTAGCATACCCATTCATGTTACTTAATGCTTTAACCACACTGGCTCATATGTCCTACCATTCTCCTTGAGAGTTTCTGGTCCTTGGTGATTGTCCATCATGACAATTGAACTCTTAGACCTTCGCAAACCAAAAGCTTCCTGAAACCCACTAGATTTAGTAGAACAGTGGGGCCAAATAAGTGAAGTGACAGAATTGGCATCTCAACATAATCATGGTCCAGTGGGTGTCCTTCCTGGCATGTTCTCTTCCACTTCCTTCAAAGACAAGGCAAGGTCTGTATTTATTGTATGTTTTGAGATTTCAGTGATCTCTGGGACTGCGACAGTTCTTCATAACAAAACTTCGTCCCTCTAACAATCCATGTTGTGTTATCACCAGTGTACACTATCATCTCATTATTGGCTTCTGTTTCAAACTAATTTATTAATATGCTGAAGGGCACTTCTCAGGCAGACCATTATGAAATTCCACTTGTGACCTCCACGGTGAGAACTGACCATTTACATTTTATCCAAGCAGGAAGTTTACCTTTTAAAGTTCTCATTGTTTAGGCAGGTTCAGGATTCCCTAATCTAGTGCAGTCCCAAAGAAGCTTCTTAAGGCCTGTCAGAAAGAGATGCTTGCTTCATGGGACTCTTTCCTCTATCTGGGAAAAAAAGGCGTACTGTTTCCAACTGCTTTTCCTCAGTCTTTCCCCAAGACTAATGTCAAGCCAGTCTGAACTCACGTAGGATGCCCTCCCATAATCTTGTCCCTGTAAACCCCCAAATTCCTGTATTGCACTTCCTCAGTGGTATTTTTACTACCTTCAGTCTTACCACCCCTGTAGGCATTCTATTCTGGTTCAGCAAACCGTAATTCTAACCTGAACTTATGTCTTCTGGAAATCAAATGAGACTGTATTGACATCATCACTCCTATATTATCCACACGGGTTTTGGCTCCTTTTGAAAGCTTTTATCAGCAGTATAAAACAGTATTTTCCTCAACAGAATGGTAACTCCTCCCAAATAAATCAGACCTGTCCAGGTGTCCCCTAATTCTGTTCCTTATCTGGTGCCTAGCAATTTGCCCAGCACACATCAGACATACATCCCTGCCATTCCCTGAATTTTCTCTGGAACCTTTTAAAAGAATTGATGTTGCATCTGCTGCCTTCCAGAGCAAGGCAATTTTAAGCAATAGGTAACACCCTGCTGTGAGTAATTCAGCTCTTTCGTCCTTGAGCTCCTTTAGAAATTTGGAGTGAATACTACACAGTCCTGGTGATTTTCACTTTATCTATTTATTCTAAATCTCTTCTACAGTAATTTCAATTTCAGACTGATCTTCAGATGAGTCCCCTGCCAAGAAGGGTCCTCATTTTGGAACCTTCCCAGTTCCTTCAACAGTGAACACCAATGCAAAGAGTTCACTTAGCTTCTCTGCAATGAGCTTGTCATCTCTGAATACTCTTTTATGCCCTGGAAATGAAATGGCCTTACAGATTCTGGCAAACTTCCTGCTCATGATGTGTTTTGTAGAGAAAAGAATTCTTAATTTTGATTCCTTTGTTAGTTACTTCAGATGCTTTTTAGTCAGCTTGGTTGTTTTCACATTTAACCTGCCAGAGTTTGTAACTCTTTCTTCTTGAGTCGTTTGATCATGACTTCAGCACTTTCAAAGATGACTTTTTTTCCTAACAACCTCACTTACCCTGCTGGTTAGTTACACCGGCTTCTTTTTACCCTTTCCTAAGTCTTACTTAGAAGAAAATACATTTTTTTACAACAATATCCTTAAATGGGTTCCTCAGTTTCTGTACAGAGTTCAGACTCTGAGCTGCCCTTGTCCTTTTAACAAACTTCCTCTTTCTTACTTTGTTACTTTTTTTTGAATTAAAATAAAACTGTAGGGAGGAGGTGCCTGGGGGTTAGCCACTAGCTGTTCCTTGCCACGATCCAGTCTACATGTTGTCAAAGGATATACCTGGCAGGACTCCCTTTCTCAGAGTTGTGTCTGTAGAGAACAAAGAAATAAAAATGTGGGGAGAAATGGGGGGATATGTAGATGTGCTCGTCTAGGACTTTCTGTGTTCTTACCTGTTCTTGCATCTTCCCCTGCTTCTAGGGGTAATTAATTAATGCAGCTGCCCTGTGCTTCTCTCCCTCATAACACTTTCAGTGGACAGTTGCTCCTTACTGACATTTTGGGAACATGGTGATGGGGACTGACTGGACATTTCCAATATCATACCTGGAGTGGAAATAAGAGTATTTCTTAGTTTTTTAATAAGAATATAGATAGTAAGTAGCACGTGCCTTGAGCTTTCCTGATAAAGCAATAGGGACAACTCTTCATGATACCTGCCCAGTGACCTAGCAGTTTAATGAGCCTTGCACACATAGCATCAGTAGAGCCAAAGGGAATAGATCAATACTGAGGTCCCTATACAGAATTCAGTTGCGGTGATTGCAGTGAATAATTGTGAGAAGGAATGTGCAGGACTCTCTTCATCCTCACAGAAGGCACCTTGCACTCCTTGAATACCTTAGCCACCAGACAAGCCCATAGGAATGTCCACTCACTGCTCAGGGTGAAGCTTTAGGGTGAAGGCCTGCTTCTCTGAAGTGTACAATTCCTTTTTGTACAGGGAACCCGATTGCCTGGTATGGGACAGTTCAATTATGGTATTCAAGATCAGTGACTTTTTTAATAATGAGATTGGAATTCCTCTTGCTTCCTTCCTGTGGTACTTTTTCAGACTGCTGTTTTAAGATTCTTTACTATTTGTGTTTCTTTGCAACCCAGTTCAGAAACCTTTTGAAGAAGAGCTGAGAAAAAACTGAATAGATTTCAGCTGAAAGCTGAAAATTAGAATTTTTCTAACTCACTTTTTGGTGAGAGAATTGAAAGCTTGGGTGCTGCCTACCACTTTAATTAAAAAAAATATTGTCAAATGTGAAAATAAACATGTAGGATTAACCCAGTCTGACATATTCTAAATTTGGGATCAAAGAGATAAGCTTGTCACAGTGGGCTCCCACAGAAGTTGGGGAGATAAGATTCCTGAGGCTTTGATCAGCTTTGGCTGATCCTGAGCTGTCATTCAGTGGTTTATATCCCTGGAATATATAGTCATGGTTACAGTATGTTCCTCCTTTAGTATGCACAGATCTCTGCTCTGCAGAAAGGAAAGGATTTTAAGCTCTTTTGTAAGATCACAAATAAAGATTAAGATCTTGCATAGCATAAATACTGTTTTCTATTTGTCCTTTAGCAGTGAGGCACCACTATTACGGGTGGGATTTCTTCTTTTTACCAGTATACTTGCTGTATCTCATTTCCAGCACTATCTGTTTTGAGCTATAGCTATCTTACTTATTTTTGTTCTGTGCATTAGTATTTGCCAGCAGGTGGGCATGAATACAACATTCTGTGCATGCAGTCGGTGCTTCTGATAGAGTTTTCTTGGTCCTACTGCTGTTGAATTATCAGGAGAATTGAGCAGAAAATATTTTGGAAGGCTGTTTGATGCCAAGTGGAAACAGAAGACTACCTCAATCAAGAAACCTTTCTTTACTTTACTGATGCACTACAACTAGCTAAATATAAAGAGTTTTATTAATATTTCTTACAGCTTCAGGATTTTAGAATAAAAGCATTAGCTCTTAAGGACCATAGTAGTTGTCATTGCTCATTTCGGCAGCTATCATCTTCTATTCATCAGCTCAGAAAAATTAACAAACTTAATCCATTGTCTGTTATTGACTGCAAAAGCTGCTATTTTCCTGGTAATTATCTTAGTTCGTGCCACAAGTCTGAATTTAAATGCATAATTCAAATTCTTTTGAAGTTACATGAGTCTTAGCTGTTTCATTCCTCTGCATTATGCTTGACAAATTTAGGTCCTATTTAACATTTCTAATTACTTTTTTTAATGTTTAAGGACATTGTACTTGTCAAGCTCTTCCATAAATACATCATTTTGGATCAAAAATTTACTCATAGAAGCATATTGTCATCTTCACATAAGCAGAAATGATGAGTAAGGTCCTTTCCCCAGTAAATTAAGATTTTACTTTATTTGCCTTGCGATTTCAGAGACTTTCAGATTCACCTAGTTAACTTCTATGAAGTAGACAAAATGAACTTGTTATCTACAAAGTCTAGAAAAAAGTTTTGTTGTCAATATTAACTCACTTCTTCACACTAGCATTTACTGGCTCATCCTTTGAGTAAATCATCAACTCTCAGAAGACTGGAGGTAAAATAATCACAAGTGGTAATTATAAAAGCACCACAGAAAGAGGTGCTTTGAGAAACTACTAGTATAATTAGTGACTGAGAGAGAGCAATGGAAATTAATCTGTGATAAATTACACTTCAAAGTATGCATGGGGTTGCATTTCTTTGCAAAACTGATTCTCTGAATTTGGAATCAAAATGGTATCAGAGAAGGTGCTCTGACATTAAGAGATTGAAAAAGAGACTGTTTTTAAAATAAAATTGTTATGTAAAATTTAGAACAACATGTGTATATATATAAAATATGTAATGGTCAATTATAAGCTAGTCATTATAAGCTGTAGTTGGCATATGGTTGTAATCGTAAATGCTTTCATGCCAGTGAATGTTGTTCTCCTGACTAAAAGTTAAAGTGACATAAAGGGGAATAAACTGAAATGGGGTCAGAATTCCAGACAATTTTTGCAGCTGATTTATGCAAATAAATCGCTAAGGATTTTTTTCTTGGAAGCACAGGAAATACCACAGACTGAACAAACCTAACGCTCCAGCATTCTACTGCAGCCTGCTTAAGTGGGATACATATGGGATACATTCAAGAAATAAAATATCTGTGGGGTAGTTTCTTCCCATACTCTAGGATGTTTTATCTCTTGAATCATGAGAGGTTTTACTCCTCATACATTTTAATACTACCATAACTATTGCTATTCTCATTATTCATATAAAAGCATAATCTTTTTAATGTCCTGTTCTGCTCTTATCTCTAAGTTTTCTTTCAGACATCAGTTTACAGATTAATTGCATATAAAAAAAATATTTCCTTTTGTTATTATTATGTGTGTTAATGTTTTTGTTTCTTCATGTCTTGTACTATAACAAAGGGTAAATAAAACCAAATATTTTACTTAATTATAAATATTATATAAGTCTGTCATGGAAATGTCAGCTTAATTTTTGCCTAACATCGAGGCGTCTAATTGCCTTTGTTGCTTCCTACTGACCTGTTTCCCCTTCTGTTGTGTCCTTTCACATCCTGGTAATAGGAATACTCAGCACAGTATTTAAGAGAGGCTGATGAAAACGACTCATCTTACAGTGTTTCAGAGCAGCACGGAAAGCACAGTTACAAGGTTGAATTTTGGTTTTAATAATGTTGCTCAGAGAAAGTGAATTTCAGCAGATGTCTTGGCCAACAAATCTTTCTTGGGATTCTTCTCAGGACTGGGTTTATGTGCAATTGTCCACTAGAGAGCAGGCTGAGACCAACAAACCCGTTTTGTTCTTGTCATAAACTGACTTTGAACCCAGGTGTCCTAATGTAAATGGTTAGTATATTAAAGTACTGCACCTTCTAGCTTCAGACATGAGTATATATCGTGCTATCAAACTTGATGGATATATCTTGTGAAGCTTAGTGACCTAAGGTGGTGATAATAAACTATTCTGGAACCTGGATAACATTTTATTCTGTCACTATGGTTTTTCTTGCTCTGGTGACATCAACTAATTTGTACTGCTTTACAGGGAATTTCTGTATCCAGGTTTTAGCCAGAGTCTTGGTTTTCTTACACTGTTGTTACTTTGTCAGAATGAATTTCTTTCAGAGACAAAATACTGCTTGATACTGATTCCATTGTGCTAGCTAATTTCATGTTCTCTTACTGCAGGTCAGTTGAAGTGCTGCTCAAAGTCTCGAGAATGCACAAACAAAATGGTCTATATAATATCTCCCAAAAAGAATTCTCTGTTTTGTAATCCTTAAAAATATGAAATGTTTCTTTACATGGAAATATTTTTCTCCTAAAATGTTGTACTAACAAGACTACCAGTCTTCATGTAGTTAATAAAATTCTAACGATTTTTTGCCTGTTTCTTATTTTGCTTGTGTAAAACATTAATCTTCTGTGGAAATATGTATACCAGAGGAGAGACTCAGTAGTTCTCCTTGTAGAACCCACTCAATTTTTGTAGAAGTAATAGAGAACTTTTTAATTTACTTTTCTGTAAATGAAGAATGTTACATTTCAGTTCCCTTCTGCTTCCTCAGTTTTGAAAAGAAAAACAAAAGTACATTTGTTATTTAACTTCTTTATCTCCCTAGATTGCTATGAAGGCTGGCCACAAAAGACAGTCTTTCTTCACCACTTTGAACCCTAATAATATGTTGTTGTATTCTGAGAAATAAGAATTGGAAATACGTAAATAATTCCTGTCTTCCCTTTCTACAGCCTATAGCCCATCTACCTTTGAATTCCTTAACGATTCCTGCTTCAAAGATTCCTGTTTCCCACTCTTTGCCTTCTTTACCTAGCTGTAAGGTAAAGCACAAAGCTGCTGTGGCTCCATGCTACCAATTATTCCTTTACCATATACTGTCTTTGCCATCTGAACTGATGTCTTCCTAACGTGAATATGGTTTTATTTATAATGGTTTTAAAGTTACAACAGCTTAGAAAATGTAAATACATCCTAAAACATAAAAAACTGATCTTAGTAGAAGAAGCAAATGTTCAGCTCGGGTTATTCCAGATCGAACAAATCATGTTTGTCTGATGTAGAGAACTAAAAGCAGAATCCTATAATAGAAAAGTGCCAGGAAATCTTGAAAAGGAATCACACTGACAACTCTGCTTATGAAATAAATCAGGTTTACTAATGATTATATTTCCAGTCATATCTACAGATGGAATGAAGAGTTCCTATTCTTCAAAGCTGAGATGTCAAATGTATTTCCTGACAGCTCCAGCTCACTTTTCATTATTGATAAGTTAAAGCAGCATAGCTGTTAGCTGCTCTTCTGTAATTAGTTCAATGAGTTTAGGAAACAGCCAGAACTTACTCGGACAAATGAGAAGTCGCATATAATATGATAGTGGCACCTGAGCTCACCCTGCCCTGCTGCTAAGCTAACACTCAGGATATAACAAAATGAAGGCTTTATTCCTCCTGTTTTACAGTTCTCTCAGCACTATGTTCTGGGAATGGAGCAGTTATTACTGGGGAAGGAAAATGCCTTTGGTGCTAATGGGTATTTGGGGAAATGGGAATACTGGCAAACTTCAAAGGCAAGCAGGTCAAAGGCATTGCATCATGCTGCGGTGAGACACAGGACAAAGCCAGGGTGACAGCATCAGTTCTTTTTGTTTCTTGTAACTTAGTTTAATTATGCTAGCTAAAGCAGTATATGTGAGAATCCTGAAATATTTTTTCACCTCTATCCACAGGTCAGCTTAAAGAGTAATTCATCCCATATCACAGAATGGATTTAGCAAATTTACTTAAATCCTTCCCACATAAAGCTGTAGGAAAATGTGTAGCCACTCTTACATGAAGATTTAAGTATTATCACACCGTAATAATGAAATCTAAAGATACAGCCAAGATAAATGACATGAAATTATACATAAGATAGCCAAATTCTCCATAGGAAAATATCTAAAGCTTATGATAAACAAAGACAAATTTGAAAGGAACAAGAATAAAGATGGCAAGAAACTTCACAAAGGTTGAAGGAGACACACATGACAAGAATTTGTATGAAGAGAAGAAAAAAGAAGAGGATTATAAAGAGCAAACTAGTTGCCCAGATATGAAGGGATACAGGTATTTAAGATTATTTAGATGTGATGGAAGACCATTTCATCAGAATATGACTGATGTAGTGATTACAGGTAATGTTACTATCTGGTTGGATTATTTGCCAGAGCTTGGGACACGGGGAACGTTCATAGAAGTGACATTAAATGTATTTAATGTCTCAGATGTCTTGGAGAAATCTGGTGCATATATAGTTAGCTTCAGACATTTTTCACTAAAGAAATCCAGGTTTTGCCTTTAATATGTAAGAAAATACATTTGCCCAGTTCAAACAAAAAAAAGGCGGTTGGTTATGTGGATTGAGAAGTACACTTTAAATGAAGAAAAACCATGCTCTCCTGAAGTTCTATTATCCAAATGAACTTGTTATGGAGTTTACTTTGGTCTATTAAACTCTTTAAAGAAAGCTAGTTATAAGAATAGATAATTTTGGATCTGGAGAATAAGTCTGATTAGGAGCAGCTGAGAGAACTGGGATTGTTTAGTCTGGAGCAAAGGAGGATGAGGGGAGACATTGCTGTCTACAACTATCTGAAAGTTGGGTGTAGAGAGGCGGGGGGTGGGCTGTTCTCTTGAGGAAACCTGGGGAGTAGANAAGGGTTGTTAGTCTTTGAAACAGCTTGTCCAGGAAGGTAGTGGAGTCCCCATCCCTGGAGGTTGTGTAGATATGGTGCTGAAACATACAGTTTAGTCAAGGGCTTGTAACTGTTCGCCTCATGATTGAACTTGATGATCTTAGAGGTCTTTTCTAATCTGGGCGATTCTATAACATGAGACGCAACTGCATGAATCATGCTGAACCAGAAGGGATGAAAATGCGAAATAATGTTAGATATTGCAAATAGCCTTGAAAGATTAGGGAAAGGTAACAGAAAAGACCAAAAGCTGGCAAGCATGTAGGCAGGTGTTGAGTACAGAAGTAGCATGCCAAGAAAGTGACATTTTATACTGAAAGAAGAAAATAAATTTCTCACTTATTTAGGGAATAGGTCATGACTAACATGAGTGGGCAAAGAAGGTAACACATATTTTGGAAGGAAACACTAGGGTCACCAGAAGACTTGCAGTCTGAGAGTTTGTCTCTGTTTACTTTCCACAGGGAAATTTAGCAAGATTATCTGGGATTTCCAGTTCTGGATGGAGCTAGGGGAAAAGATCACATGCAATATCTCCTGTTTTTCTAGCACTTCTCTTTAACTTGTCAGTGTTACTCACTTGCACAAAACAAGGCATTTAGATGCAAGGACAGGTAGGAATGGAAACAAAGATTTTCAGAATTAGAGCACTGGTCAGAGACAGACACAAACTTAAAAAAATCTTAAACAAAGACAAAACAGAGAGAGCATCGGCAAGTAACACACTGAAAGAAGAAATGTAGCTGAAGAATATAGTGCTATTAAAGAAGTGATTAGGTGATCAGGGCACTATGATGATGGTATTTGCCTATAACTAGAAATATGTTTATAAAAATCTTAGATGAGCTGAAATATAGACGTCATGTTAAAATTTGAATCAAAGAGTGCTTAAAAAGTATTATTCATATACTTATTTGTGACCCCACTCAGAATAAAGTGCAAATAAATGACAGCTGTCAGAGAAAAACCCTTAACTGCTATTCACCAAGGTCAGAAGCTAGATTTAGGTAGTTCTGGATTTACAGGATTAGTGAACTGCAGAAATTTTGAGTCTGGAAGTCTGTTATACTCGAAATAATATCTGACTTGGACAAGGAGGGAGAACAATTAAATCCAGCACTTGATCCTAGTTTTCAAGGAACAGATGCTATAGATGGGTAAGGTAATAATACACATGCCATCAAAATCTAAGACAGGGACACTGAAATCATAGAAATAACTTCACATTGGCTGATTCTGTCACAGATATTCATCATGCACAAGAGTTTCTGGAATTACAAAACTGTAAAAACGTAGGTATTTGAACACAGGTTTTCATATCCTGAATTTTGGCAACTGAATTTGAAAATTCTGAATTTGTAACAGACTACTACCTGCACCAGAATTACCACAATACCATCCTAATTGGTTTTGATCAAAGGCTGGTGAGAAGTTAAAAGTCCTGTAGCAATTCTGAAATGCTTATGCTCCTTATACAAAATACCACAATACAAAAATCTAAGTTTATTGCAGCAAACACTGCTTAGATCATCCAGCAAAGGGGTTCCATCATTGGGACTTTGCTCACGTAACAAAGCCTGACATTGCAACAAATGTCATTTGATTAGTGAGAAAGTTATAAATTCATTGTCTTGATTAAATTAACTAGATAAATTGAGAATTGCAGCAGTTCAACACCAGCAGCTGCATTTGTATTTAATACTTTTGTGGTATGTAAGCAAGCATAGGAGAAATTGAGCTCAAATAGAAATTCCTATTTGTATAAAATATTTGGAAGATGAAACTTGCCTAAAAATTAATCCCTTTCTCGAACTATGAAAACTATCTGAAACTTTCTCTAACTATGAAAACTATCATCTGAAAGATGGATAAGAACCAGATGTTAAGATAAAAAGACACTGTCATATTTATTTATTTGTCTTTCTTTAGTAAGTAGTAATTAGTTCCTGAAAAATAATTCTATTAAAGACAGCAGCTCATTAGCAATTTCTTTTTACTTTTCCCTAAAGCTTTGAGGGTGATCTACCAAATTGCTTACTCCATATATTGGCAAATAGCAAACATTATTCTCTGAGTGACAACTTATACATATGCTACATTTGAGAAGAGAGATGTTGTTTGCCAACAAAGTTAAAAGAGTCTGTTGGCAAGCAACAAGGAAGCCAGGAAGGGGTCTGAAACCTGGAGTTTCCCCAAACTCAGCTTAGTTAGTCAAATTGACAAAAGGTAGATGTGAAAATTTCATAAGCAGTAAGCTAAAAATATAAGCATCTTGACAGATGGTTATATATTTAACAAGTCTTTCAAATTGTAGGATTTCTCATTAATAAGAGCATCCAAAATACTTTCAATCAGCTCAGACTGCATGTTGACATCTACACAGCAAGGTTGTGATAATCCATGCTTGAACTTGCATCTATGAAATGAGTGAATACCACAAATCATCTGAAAAAGACTACCTGAGGCACTCTGTGCTTCTTCACATCCATCTTCTTTCTGTGGAATTAAAGAGGAATATGTAAGGACTGTATCTGATATAGTATATCAGACACAAAATTAAAAGAAATTCCACGTATTTAAGTGCATCTGTCAGGGTACTCCAGTTCAGTCACAGTGGTCTGAGTGGTCTTACAGATGAAGGTCACGAATAAGCTTATAGTTTACTGCATAAGACAGAATTCATGGAAAGGAGAATTCAGATGGCAGATCTAGAGAAGCTGCTGCCTTTGCAAAGCACACATCTTCCACAAAAGTATTACAGAACCTATCAAGACTTTGCCCTATACCTGTCACGTATCAAAGTACCTGAACTCAGCATGACCCCGTATTTACATCACAGGATCCTGAGCTAGAACACATCAAACACAGGTGTAACTATCTCTACACACGTGATCACGTAACCTACTTTCATGAAGAAAGAGGCTGTCATGTCTGCTACCACCTCCATAACACATTGTCATAAAAGCAGTCATAACGAGGCCACAAGAGAAGTTTTCGACATAATTCTAAAAAAACCAACCACCACCACAAAAAAAAAAACAAAACAAAAACCCTATGCAAAAAAAAAACCCATCTCAAAGAACCCCTAAGTATCAAAACCCAAACCAAAACAGGAGAAAACCAAAATGTAGCTAGGTTTCCAGCAAATGTGTCATTTAGCAACCCTGTACAAGTCTACTGAACAAAATTCCAGCAAAAGTTTTCCTTCTCAGGCCATATATCTCTGCTCTGTTAGTAGAAATGCTCAAAGTTGTCAGTCTGATTTTTTTGAGGAAGACCAAGATACAACAATCAATAACCTTTGGGAAAAAAAATCCATTTGTGTATTCAGCAGATGGAAATATAAGTTTCAAATTACTACAGAAACCTATTTGCTAAGCATGACAAGAACATTTAAGTTTTGAATTTCAGAAATAATGTAATTCTTGTGTAATATTACAGGAAGATGAAAAATACACTCAAAAATTAAAATACTCATCTGTTATACTACAAGCTGTTATTTTTTAGCTCTACAATGGAAGAGAAAGAAGCAATTATCTTAGTTTGGTTTCTTTTTCAGAAATGGGGATTGTATTATTTTGAATTTGGTTCTGACTGGTTTATAGATACTATCTGCAAAACAAGATAAATTCAGAGGAAGGGAATAGTGTGTAAGAACTCCTAATCATGATTACAGAGCAAAAAATCCATCATTCACTGTGTATGATCAGTACATAAGTGCTGCTTTTTAAAGGTTAGCAGTTGTGCAGTTTGTCCTCAGAATCTTAATTATGCAAAGTATAAAAAAATGGCATAGGTAATTGTAGCACTATTAATTTTAATTCATATTTCAAGAATGCAGAAACACATACACAGACAGTAGAAAAGTTTTTTAACTGTATTACACTATTTTTTTCTCCAGATTAATTAAATGATTGCTCTTAACTCTCTTCGTGATCACCCATAATCAGGCCTTCCATTTCACATTCAGGCTTATGCTTTCCAGAGTGATGCTGCTTTCATTACATTTCTTTTTCTTGCATTTAAATTATTCCTCTTCATTCATTAACAAATCATACATGAACATTTGTTGTCCATATGAATTTGTGATAATAGAAGTGCTGCGAACTGAAATAGCTATATGTTTTCCTCCTCTGAGGGATGAACAACTTGTCAGATGAAATATAACAAGCTGCTTTTGCCAAGTTTTCTGGTTACAACTGAACAAGGATATCTGTGAAATTAAGTAAGATTTTCATCAGTCAGTCAGTATTTTAAAAAAACCTACATAGAAAGTTGATACAACAGTCTAAATATGAAAACATTTTAGCAGTGCATTCCTCTGTTTTGATCACTGCAGGCTCTCTCTTTTGGCATAGCTTCAAGAATAACTATGAGCATGGCAGGTTCCTTGACTTAGCCATTCTCTTGCATACATGCTGGTGTAGTAATGTACATGATATATTTATTCCCTTGTGCAGTTTGCTGTGCAAACTGCAAATTTTCACATCTACCTTTTGTCAATTTGACTAACTAAGCTGAGTTTGGGGAAACTCCAGGTTTCAGACCCCTTCCTGGCTTCCTTGTTTGCTGGCCAGTAAGAGGAAACTATAGACAGCTTCTATGACAGAACGACTGTGTGCTCAGTTTCCTCGAACTGTTTTTTCTCAACCTGAATTGTTCTCCTAGATGAAGATTTTTGACGAGGCTGCAGGAAGCCATTATCTCAGCCATGTCTGTTGACCACATTCAGATCAATGGTGCAATACACATGCAGCGTGACCTGCATGGCTTGCTCACACAAATCTCTCTTGAGGACACTCTCAAAGGCAAGTGTTCTCCTTTTGTCCATCACTGCTTTCACAGAGTTTGTTGCACCTGTCACTGCCTCCAGAGGGAACCGGATCAGACACGTATGGCTGGGTTTGGGCAGTCATCACCTGATGTCTTGCAGCCCCGTGGAGCGAACATCTGTACCTAGCTCCCACCTGAGTGCTTCTGTAAAGGCAGGTCCCTGCGGTGACCAGCCCGTCAGGGTGGGCAGCTCCTTGCAGAAGGATGCCAAACACAACTGACCAACATTTAATATTATTATTCCATGTATTTTGCACTGTACTGGGATATATACACATGCAGGTATGTGTATGCATCACAGTATGTATGTATGTATGTGTGTTCAGCTACCTGTGCTTCCTGGGAGCTTCTAAACCCGACAGTAGCTGGATGTATTAATAAACTGTAACTCACCTTCTACATCCACTTAATAACCAGAGAACAAAAACCACACTATTTTTATGCATTTTAATATGTTAAAGCCAATCTTTATTAATAAACAGAGTTTACTCAAACAGCGTGAACTGGACAAATCCATTTACTTCCAAGCAAGAAGTCTGAAGCACGTATCAGAAATCTGGAAAAACTACAGGAGACCCCCCCCCCCCCCCCCCACCGCTCCCACCAGAAAGTGTCACC